>JAPYXD010000466.1:0-600000 GCA_030998225.1 Diplolepis rosae
TGTATTATCTAAAATGTCAAATATGCGAATAACTGTTTTTAGCATCTCGAGAAGTAAAAATGATCACATACTAAGCAATGTTAGAGTAATGTTCAGTTTCGAACTTTGAAACATGCAAGCTTAATAAACTGAAAAATCGTATTTACACTTTCGTAGGTCAAGTACAAAGTAATATTGTTCGGTTTCATCTTTTCATGCTATATTGAATTGTGTATTATCGGAGTTGCCAAATATGAGAATAACAGTTTTTAGCATCACTAGAAGTAAAAATGTTCACATACTACGCAATGTTTGCATATAGTCTAGTGTCGAACCTTAAAAAGTGAAATATGTCAAAAACCTAAAAATCGTATCCGCATTTTCGTATGCTAAACAAAAAGTTTTATTGTTCGCTTTCAACCTTTTATGCTATATTGAATCGTGTATTATCAAAAATATCAAATATACGAATAACTGTTTTTAGCATCACGAGAAGTAAAAATGTTCACATACTACGCAATGTTTGAGTAATGTTTAGTTTCGTACCTTGAAACGTGCATGCTTAATAAACTGAAAAATCGTATTTACACTTTCGTAGGTTAAGCACGAAGTAATATTGTTCGGTTTTTCCTTTTCATGCTATACTGAATTGTGTATTATCGAAGTTGCCAAATATGCGAATAACTGTTTTTAGCATCACGAAAAGTGAAAATATTCACATATTCTGCAATGTTTGCATATTGTCTAGTGTCGAACCTAAAAAAGTGAATTATGTCAAAAACCTAAAAATCGTATCCGCATTTTCGTATGTTAAACAAAAAGTTTTATTGTTCGCTTTCATACTTTTATGCTATATTGAATCGTGTATTATCAAAAATATCAAATATGCGAATAACTGTTTTTAGCATCACGAGAAGTAAAAATGATCTCATGCTACGCAATGTTTGAGTAATTTTTAGTTTCGAACCTTGAAACGTGCATGCTTAATAATCTTAAAAATCGTATTTACACTTTCGTAGGTTAAGCACGAAGTAGTATTGTTCGGTTTCTCCTTTTCATGCTATATTGAATTGTGTATTATCGAAGTTGCCAAATATGAGAATAACAGTTTTTAGCTTCGCGAGAAGTAAAAATATTCACACATTATGCAATGTTTGCATATTATCTAGTGTTGAACCTAAAAAAGTGAATTGTGTCAAAAACCTAAAAATCGTATCCACATTTTCGTATGTTAAATAAAAAGTTTTATTGTTCGCTTTCATCCTTTTATGCTATATTGAATGGTGTATTATCAAAAATATCAAATATGCGAATAACAGTTTTTAGCATCACGAGAAGTTAAAATGTTCACATTCTACGCAATGTTTGAGTAATGTTTAGTTTCGAACCTTGAAACGTGAATGCTTAATAAACTGAAAAATCGTATTTACACTTTCGTAGGTCAAGTACGAAGTTATATTGTTCGGTTTCATTACTTCATGCTATATTCAATCGTGTATTATCAGAGATGTCAAATACCAGAATAACAGTTTTTAGCTTCACGAGAAGTGAAAATATTCACATATTATGCAAAGTTTGCATATCTTCTAGTGTCGAACCTACAAAAGTGAATTATGTCAAAAACCTAAAAATCGCATCCGCATTTTCGTATGTTAAACAAAAAGTTTTATTGTTCGCTTTCATCGTTTTATGCTATATTGAATCGTGTATTATCAAAAATATCAAATATGCGAATAACTGTTTTTAGCATCACGAGAAGTAAAAATGATCACATGGTACGCAACGTAATTTCTAGTTTCGAACCTTGAAACGTGCATGCTTAATAAACTGAAAAATCGTATTTACACTTTTGTAGGATTAGTACGAAGTTATATTGTTCGGTTTCATCTCTTCAAGCTATATTGAATCCTGTATTATCGAAGATGTCAAATACCAGAATAACAGTTTTTAGCTTCACGAGAAGTGAAAATATTCACATATTATGCAATGTTTGCATATTGTCTAGTGTCGAACCTTAAAAAGTGAATTATGTCAAAAACCTAAAAATCGTATCCGCATTTTCGTATGCTAAACAAAAAGTTTTATTGTTCGCTTTCATCCTTTTGTGCTATATTGAATAGTGTATTATCTAAAATGTCAAATATGCGAATAACTGTTTTTAGCATCTCGAGAAGTAAAAATGATCACATTCTAAGCAATGTTTGAGTAATGTTCATTTTCGAACCTTGAAACTTGCAAGCTTAATAAACTGAAAAATCGTATTTACACTATCGTAGGTTAAGCACGAAGTAATATTGTTCGGTTTTTCCTTTTCATGCTATATTGAATTGTGTATTATCGAAGTTGCCAAATATGCGAATAACTGTTTTTAGCATCACGAAAAGTGAAAATATTCACATATTCTGCAATGTTTGCATATTGTCTAGTGTCGAACCTAAAAAAGTGAATTATGTCAAAAACATAAAAATCGTATCCGCATTTTCGTATGTTAAACAAAAAGTTTTATTGTTCGCTTTCATACTTTTATGCTATATTGAATCGTGTATTATCAAAAATATCAAATATGCGAATAACTGTTTTTAGCATCACGAGAAGTAAAAATGATCTCATGCTACGCAATGTTTGAGTAATTTTTAGTTTCGAACCTTGAAACGTGCATGCTTAATAATCTTAAAAATCGTATTTACACTTTCGTAGGTTAAGCACGAAGTAGTATTGTTCGGTTTCTCCTTTTCATGCTATATTGAATTGTGTATTATCGAAGATGTCAAATACCAGAATAACAGTTTTTTGCTTCACGAGAAGTGAAAATATTCACATATTATGCATATTTTCTAGTGTCGAACCTACAAAAGTGAATTATGTCAAAAACCTAAAAATCGTATCCGCATTTTCGTATGTTAAACAAAAAGTTTTATTGTTCGCTTTCATCGTTTTATGCTATATTGAATCGTGTATTATCAAAAATATCAAATATGCGAATAACTGTTTTTAGCATCACGAGAAGTAAAAATGATCACATGGTACGCAATGTTTGAGTAATTTTTAGTTTCGAACCTTGAAACGTGCATGCTTAATAAACTGAAAAATCGTATTTACACTTTTGTAGGATTAGTACGAAGTTATATTGTTCGGTTTCATCTCTTCAAGCTATATTGAATCCTGTATTATCGAAGATGTCAAATACCAGAATAACAGTTTTTAGCTTCACGAGAAGTGAAAATATTCACATATTATGCAATGTTTGCATATTGTCTAGTGTCGAACCTTAAAAAGTGAATTATGTCAAAAACCTAAAAATCGTATCCGCATTTTCGTATGCTAAACAAAAAGTTTTATTGTTCGCTTTCATCCTTTTATGCTATATTGAATAGTGTATTATCTAAAATGTCAAATATGCGAATAACTGTTTTTAGCATCTCGAGAAGTAAAAATGATCACATTCTAAGCAATGTTTGAGTAATGTTCATTTTCGAACCTTGAAACTTGCAAGCTTAATAAACTGAAAAATCGTATTTACACTATCGTAGGTCAAGTACAAAGTTATATTGTTCGGTTTTTCCTTTTCATGCTATTTCGATTTGTGTATTTTAGTAGTTGCGATATATGCGAATAACTGTTTTTAGCTTCACGACAAGTGAAAATATTCACATATTCTGCAATGTTTGCATATTGTCTAGTGTCGAACCTAAAAAAGTGAATTATGTCAAAAACCTAAAAATCGTATCCGCATTTTCGTATGTTAAACAAAAAGTTTTATTGTTCGCTTTCATACTTTTATGCTATATTGAATCGTGTATTATCAAAAATATCAAATATGCGAATAACTGTTTTTAGCATCACGAGAAGTAAAAATGATCTCATGCTACGCAATGTTTGAGTAATTTTTAGTTTCGAACCTTGAAACGTGCATGCTTAATAATCTTAAAAATCGTATTTACACTTTCGTAGGTTAAGCACGAAGTAGTATTGTTCGGTTTCTCCTTTTCATGCTATATTGAATTGTGTATTATCAGAGATGTCAAATACCAGAATAACAGTTTTTAGCTTCACGAGAAGTGAAAATATTCACATATTATGCAATGCTTGCATATAGTCTAGTGTCAAACCTAAAAAAGTTAATTGTGTTAAAAAACTAAAAATCGTATCCGCATTTTCGTATGTTAAACAAAAAGTTTTATTGTTCGCTTTCATACTTTTATGCTATATTGAATCGTGTATTATCAAAAATATCAAATATGCGAATAACTGCTTTTAGCATCACGAGAAGTAAAAATGATCACATGGTACGCAATGTTTGAGTAATTTTTAGTTTCGAACCTTGAAACGTGCATGCTTAATAATCTTAAAAATCGTATTTACACTTTTGTAGGATTAGTACGAAGTTATATTGTTCGGTTTCATCTCTTCAAGCTATATTGAATCCTGTATTATCGAAGATGTCAAATACCAGAATAACAGTTTTTAGCTTCACGAGAATTGAATATATTAACATATTATGCAATGTTTTAATTTTTTCTTGTGTATAATCTACAAAAGTGAATTATGTCAAAAACCTAAAAATCGCATCCGCATTTTCGTACACTGAGAGACTTTTCGTTAGAATAAATCGTAAAAGTGAATCATATTTTAGTATAATATCGTTTCAAAGTGAGGCAAACGGGGTTTACGTATCAGAAATTAATATAGTGGTTTTCAAGCGGCGAAATTAATATTTTCGTTTGAATAAATGGAATATATGTTTTACTAACTGCTATAAAACCTACGAGAATTTGAAATTTACTATATCAAAGTTTCGAAGCGAAACAAAGAATATGTGAATCTGAAAACCACTATATGAAAAATCACTCACTCCACCAAAAAGTTTGACCTTCAGAAGGGACGTCTCCGGGTTATGGATTGTGGTGTCTTTTTCTAACGCGTGCGAAGCAAGAGGAAGATAGAGGGGAGAGCTTTGGGCACTCAGAAGAGGGGAGGTTTCAGTGGAAACACATACACAAATATTATTATCATACCTTAGTTATGTTCATATATTTATATTCGCATACGCTTGAAATTAAATTTCAGACTCGCCTTTGGGTTCGAACCCCCTAAAACTGTACCTATATCGACGTAACTAAACGCATTCCTAACGCCTAAAGCCTCTCGGCTATTCTCGCTTGCCATATTCCGAAATAAATGTCGCTTATAAGCCACTACTGAGTTGGGGGTTGGGCAGACTTGGATTCGAGTCTACGAAGCTATTCGGATAACGTCGGAAGTACTCGGACGACATTCTCAAACAAATTATATGAAAAACCGAGAATGAATGTTTTGATTTTTGCTGCGCATCGTGAGGTTTCTGGCAAGTTCATATTCATAATATGAATTTCTCAAACATGCTTTCCAAAATGTGATATTCATTATTTATCTTACTCAAATTATTTTTAGACAACTTAGTAATCATAATATCATTTTCTCGTACTTTCAATTTCTCTAATAGAGATTCATAATATTTAGTATATAAAATACTACTTTATCTTCTTCATATATTAAAGACCGTTACGACTATATCAAACTTCGATGTCATAATATGAATAAGTATAATAAAGCCTCGGCTTGACCCATTTTGAAACGATATTATACTAAATTTTGATTCATCTTTATCATTTACTCTAACGAAAAGTCTCTCAGTGTATGTTAAATAAAAAGTTTTATTGTTCGCTTTCAACCTTTTATGCTATATTGAATCGTGTATTATCAAAAATATCAAATATGCGAATAACTGTTTTTAGCATCACGAGAAGCTATTTTGTATCCTGTATTATCGAAGATGTCAAATACCAGAATAACAGTTTTTGGCTTCACGAGAAGTGAAAATATTCAAATATTCTGCAATGTTTGCATATTGTCTAGTGTCGAACCTAAAAAAGTGAAATATGTCAAAAACCTAAAAATCGTATCCGCATTTTCGTATGTTAAAAAAAAGTTTTATTGTTCGCTTTCATCCTTTTATGTTATTAGAATCACGAGAAGTAAAAATGATCACATACTAAGCAATGTTTGAGTAATGTTTAGTTTCGAACCTTGAAACGTGCATGCTTAATAAACTGAAAAATCGTATTTACACTTTCGTAGGTTAAGCACGACGTAATATTGTTCGGTTTCTCCTTTTCAAGCTATATTGGATCCTGTATTATCGAAGATGTCAAATACCAGAATAACAGTTTTTGGCTTCACGAGAAGTGAAAATATTCACATATTATGCAATGTTTGCATATTGTCTAGTGTCGAACCTTTAAAAGTGAATTATGTCAAAAACATAAAAATCGTATCCGCATTTTCGTATGCTAAACAAAAAGTTTTATTGTTCGCTTTCAACCTTTTATGCTATATTGAATCGTGTATTATCGAAGATGTCAAATACCAGAATAACTGTTTTTAGCATCACGAGAAGTAAAAATGTTCACATACTACGCAATGTTTGAGTAATGTTTAGTTTCGAACCTTGAAACGTGCATGCTTAATAAACTGAAAAATCGTATTTACACTTTCGTAGGTTAAGCACGAAGTAGTATTGTTCGGTTTCTCCTTTTCATGCTATATTGAATTGTGTATTATCGAAGTTGCCAAATATGAGAATAACAATTTTTAGCTTCACGAGATGTAAAAATATTCACATATTATGCAATGTTTGCATATTGTCTAGTGTCGAACCTAAAAAAGTGAATTATGTCAAAAACATAAAAATCGTATCCGCATTTTCGTATGCTAAACAAAAAGTTTTATTGTTCGCTTTCAACCTTTTATGCTATATTAAATCGTGTATTATCGAAGATGTCAAATACCAGAATAACTGTTTTTAGCATCACGAGAAGTAAAAATGATCACATGCTACGCAATGTTTGAGTAATTTTTAGTTTCGAACCTTGAAACGTGCTTGCTTAATAATCATAAACATTGTATTTACACTTTCGTAGGTTTAGTACGAAGTTATATTGTTCGGTTACATCTCTTCAAGCTATATTGAATCCTGTATTATCGAAGATGTCAAATACCAGAATAACAGTTTTTGGCTTCACGAGAAGTGAAAATATTCAAATATTCTGCAATGTTTGCATATTGTCTAGTGTCGAACCTAAAAAAGTGAAATATGTCAAAAACCTAAAAATCGTATCCGCATTTTCGTATGTTAAAAAAAAGTTTTATTGTTCGCTTTCATCCTTTTATGTTATTAGAATCACGAGAAGTAAAAATGATCACATACTAAGCAATGTTTGAGTAATGTTTAGTTTCGAACCTTGAAACGTGCATGCTTAATAAACTGAAAAATCGTATTTACACTTTCGTAGGTTAAGCACGACGTAATATTGTTCGGTTTCTCCTTTTCAAGCTATATTGAATCCTGTATTATCGAAGATGTCAAATACCAGAATAACAGTTTTTGGCTTCACGAGAAGTGAAAATATTCACATATTATGCAATGTTTGCATATTGTCTAGTGTCGAACCTTTAAAAGTGAATTATGTCAAAAACATAAAAATCGTATCCGCATTTTCGTATGCTAAACAAAAAGTTTTATTGTTCGCTTTCAACCTTTTATGCTATATTAAATCGTGTATTATCGAAGATGTCAAATACCAGAATAACTGTTTTTAGCATCACGAGAAGTAAAAATGTTCACATACTACGCAATGTTTGAGTAATGTTTAGTTTCGAACCTTGAAACGTGCATGCTTAATAAACTGAAAAATCGTATTTACATTTTCGTAGGTTAAGCACGAAGTAGTATTGTTCGGTTTCTCCTTTTCATGCTATATTGAATTGTGTATTATCGAAGTTGCCAAATATGAGAATAACAATTTTTAGCTTCACGAGAAGTAAAAATGTTCACATATTATGCAATGTTTGCATATTATCTAGTGTCGAACATAAAAAAGTGAATTATGTCAAATACCTAAAAATCGTATCCACATTTTCGTATGTTAAATAAAAAGTTTTATTGTTCGCTGTCTTCGTTTTTTTCTCTATTGAATCGTAAACTATCTAAAATATCAAATATGCGAATAACTGTTTTTAGCATCACGAGACGTAAAAATGTTCACATACTACGCAATGTTTGAGTAATGTTTAGTTTCGAACCTTGAAACGTGAATTCTTAATAAACTGAAAAATCGTATTTACACTTTCGTAGGTCAAGTACGAAGTTATATTGTTCGGTTTCATCTCTTCATGCTATATTGAATCAGAGATGTCAAATACCAGAATAACAGTTTTTATCTTCACGAGAAGTGAAAATATTCACATATTCTGCAATGTTTGCATATTGTCTAGTGTCGAACCTAAAAAAGTGAAATATGTCAAAAACCTAAAAATCGTATCCGCATTTTCGTATGTTAAACAAAAAGTTCTATTGTTCGCTTTCATCCTTTTATGCTATATTGAATCGTGTATTATCAAAAATATCAAATATGCGAATAACTGTTTTTAGCATCACGAGAAGTAAAAATGATCACATGCAACGCAATGTTTGAGTAATTTTTAGTTTCGAACCTTGAAACGTGCATGCTTAATAATCTTAAAAATCGTATTTACACTTTCGTAGGTTTAGTACGAAGTTATATCTTTCGGTTTCATCTCTTCAAGCTATATTGTATCCTGTATTATCGAAGATGTCCATTACCAGAATAACAGTTTTTTGCTTCACGAGAAGTGAAAATATTCACATATTATGCATATTTTCTAGTGTCGAACCTACAAAAGTGAATTATGTCAAAAACCTAAAAATCGTATCCGCATTTTCGTATGTTAAACAAAAAGTTTTATTGTTCGCTTTCATCGTTTTATGCTATATTGAATCGTGTATTATCAAAAATATCAAATATGCGAATAACTGTTTTTAGCATCACGAGAAGTAAAAATGATCACATGGTACGCAATGTTTGAGTAATTTTTAGTTTCGAACCTTGAAACGTGCATGCTTAATAATCTTAAAAATCGTATTTACACTTTTGTAGGTTTAGTACGAAGTTATATTGTTCGGTTTCATCTCTTCAAGCTATATTGAATCCTGTATTATCGAAGATGTCAAATACCAGAATAACAGTTTTTAGCTTCACGAGAAGTGAAAATATTCACATATTATGCAATGTTTGCATATTGTCTAGTGTCGAACCTTAAAAAGTGAATTATGTCAAAAACCTAAAAATCGTATCCGCATTTTCGTATGTTAAAAAAAAGTTTTATTGTTCGCTTTCATCCTTTTATGTTATTAGAATCACGAGAAGTAAAAATGATCACATACTAAGCAATGTTTGAGTAATGTTTAGTTTCGAACCTTGAAACGTGCATGCTTAATAAACTGAAAAATCGTATTTACACTTTCGTAGGTTAAGCACGACGTAATATTGTTCGGTTTCTCCTTTTCAAGCTATATTGAATCCTGTATTATCGAAGATGTCAAATACCAGAATAACAGTTTTTGGCTTCACGAGAAGTGAAAATATTCACATATTATGCAATGTTTGCATATTGTCTAGTGTCGAACCTTTAAAAGTGAATTATGTCAAAAACATAAAAATCGTATCCGCATTTTCGTATGCTAAACAAAAAGTTTTATTGTTCGCTTTCAACCTTTTATGCTATATTAAATCGTGTATTATCGAAGATGTCAAATACCAGAATAACTGTTTTTAGCATCACGAGAAGTAAAAATGTTCACATACTACGCAATGTTTGAGTAATGTTTAGTTTCGAACCTTGAAACGTGCATGCTTAATAAACTGAAAAATCGTATTTACATTTTCGTAGGTTAAGCACGAAGTAGTATTGTTCGGTTTCTCCTTTTCATGCTATATTGAATTGTGTATTATCGAAACTGCCAAATATGAGAATAACAATTTTTAGCTTCACGAGAAGTAAAAATGTTCACATATTATGCAATGTTTGCATATTATCTAGTGTCGAACATAAAAAAGTGAATTATGTCAAATACTTAAAAATCGTATCCACATTTTCGTATGTTAAATAAAAAGTTTTATTGTTCGCTGTCTTCGTTTTTTTCTCTATTGAATCGTTAATTATCTAAAATATCAAATATGCGAATAACTGTTTTTAGCATCACGAGACGTAAAAATGTTCACATACTACGCAATGTTTGAGTAATGTTTAGTTTCGAACCTTGAAACGTGAATTCTTAATAAACTAAAAAATCGTATTTACACTTTCGTAGGTCAAGTACGAAGTTATATTGTTCGGTTTCATCTCTTCATGCTATATTCAATCGTGTATTATCGAAGATGCCAAATACCAGAATAACAGTTTTTATCTACAGGAGAAGTGAAAATAGTCAAATTTTATGCATTGTTTGCATATTTTCTAGTGTCGAATCTACAAAAGTGAATTATGTCAAAAACCTAAAAATCGCATCCGCATTTTCGTACACTGAGAGACTTTTCGTTAGAATAAATCGTAAAAGTGAATCATATTTTAGTATAATATCGTTTCAAAGTGAGGCAAACGGGGTTTACGTATCAGAAATTAATATAGTGGTTTTCAAGCGGCGAAATTAATATTTTCGTTTGAATAAATGGAATATATGTTTTACTAACTGCTATAAAACCTACGAGAATTTGAAATTTACTATATCAAAGTTTCGAAGCGAAACAAAGAATATGTGAATCTGAAAACCACTATATGAAAAATCACTCACTCCACCAAAAAGTTTGACCTTCAGAAGGGACGTCTCCGGGTTATGGATTGTGGTGTCTTTTTCTAACGCGTGCGAAGCAAGAGGAAGATAGAGGGGAGAGCTTTGGGCACTCAGAAGAGGGGAGGTTTCAGTGGAAACACATACACAAATATTATTATCATACCTTAGTTTTGTTCATATATTTAAATTCGCATAGGCTTTAATTTAAATTTAAGATGCGCCTTTGGGTTCGAACCCCCTAAAACTGTACCTATATCGACGTAACTAAACGCATTCCTAACGCCTAAAGCCTCTCGGCTATTCTCGCTTGCCATATTCCGAAATAAATGTCGCTTATAAGCCACTACTGAGTTGGGGGTTGGGCAGACTTGGATTCGAGTCTACGAAGCTATTCGGATAACGTCGGAAGTACTCGGACGACATTCTCAAACAAATTATATGAAAAACCGAGAATGAATGTTTTGATTTTTGCTGCGCATCGTGAGGTTTCTGGCAAGTTCATATTCATAATATGAATTTCTCAAACATGCTTTCCAAAATGTGATATTCATTATTTATCTTACTCAAATTATTTTTAGACAACTTAGTAATCATAATATCATGTTCTCGTACTTTCAATTTCTCTAATAGAGATTCATAATATTTAGTATATAAAATACTACTTTATCTTCTTCATATATTAAAGACCGTTACGACTATATCAAACTTCGATGTCATAATATGAATAAGTATAATAAAGCCTCGGCTTGCCCCATTTTGAAACGATATTATACTAAATTTTGATTCATCTTTATCATTTACTCTAACGAAAAGTCTCTCAGTGTATGTTAAATAAAAAGTTTTATTGTTCGCTTTCAACCTTTTATGCTATATTGAATCGTGTATTATCAAAAATATCAAATATGCGAATAACTGTTTTTAGCATCACGAGAAGCTATTTTGTATCCTGTATTATCGAAGATGTCAAATACCAGAATAACAGTTTTTGGCTTCACGAGAAGTGAAAATATTCAAATATTCTGCAATGTTTGCATATTGTCTAGTGTCGAACCTAAAAAAGTGAAATATGTCAAAAACCTAAAAATCGTATCCGCATTTTCGTATGTTAAAAAAAAGTTTTATTGTTCGCTTTCATCCTTTTATGTTATTAGAATCACGAGAAGTAAAAATGATCACATACTAAGCAATGTTTGAGTAATGTTTAGTTTCGAACCTTGAAACGTGCATGCTTAATAAACTGAAAAATCGTATTTACACTTTCGTAGGTTAAGCACGACGTAATATTGTTCGGTTTCTCCTTTTCAAGCTATATTGAATCCTGTATTATCGAAGATGTCAAATACCAGAATAACAGTTTTTGGCTTCACGAGAAGTGAAAATATTCACATATTATGCAATGTTTGCATATTGTCTAGTGTCGAACCTTTAAAAGTGAATTATGTCAAAAACATAAAAATCGTATCCGCATTTTCGTATGCTAAACAAAAAGTTTTATTGTTCGCTTTCAACCTTTTATGCTATATTGAATCGTGTATTATCGAAGATGTCAAATACCAGAATAACTGTTTTTAGCATCACGAGAAGTAAAAATGTTCACATACTACGCAATGTTTGAGTAATGTTTAGTTTCGAACCTTGAAACGTGCATGCTTAATAAACTGAAAAATCGTATTTACACTTTCGTAGGTTAAGCACGAAGTAGTATTGTTCGGTTTCTCCTTTTCATGCTATATTGAATTGTGTATTATCGAAGTTGCCAAATATGAGAATAACAATTTTTAGCTTCACGAGATGTAAAAATATTCACATATTATGCAATGTTTGCATATTGTCTAGTGTCGAACCTAAAAAAGTGAAATATGTCAAAAACCTAAAAATCGTATCCGCATTTTCGTATGTTAAACAAAAAGTTCTATTGTTCGCTTTCATCCTTTTATGCTATATTGAATCGTGTATTATCAAAAATATCAAATATGCGAATAACTGTTTTTAGCATCACGAGAAGTAAAAATGATCACATGCAACGCAATGTTTGAGTAATTTTTAGTTTCGAACCTTGAAACGTGCATGCTTAATAATCTTAAAAATCGTATTTACACTTTCGTAGGTTTAGTACGAAGTTATATCTTTCGGTTTCATCTCTTCAAGCTATATTGTATCCTGTATTATCGAAGATGTCCATTACCAGAATAACAGTTTTTTGCTTCACGAGAAGTGAAAATATTCACATATTATGCAATGTTTGCATATTTTCTAGTGTCGAACCTACAAAAGTGAATTATGTCAAAAACCTAAAAATCGTATCCGCATTTTCGTATGTTAAACAAAAAGTTTTATTGTTCGCTTTCATCGTTTTATGCTATATTGAATCGTGTATTATCAAAAATATCAAATATGCGAATAACTGTTTTTAGCATCACGAGAAGTAAAAATGATCACATGGTACGCAATGTTTGAGTAATTTTTAGTTTCGAACCTTGAAACGTGCATGCTTAATAATCTTAAAAATCGTATTTACACTTTTGTAGGTTTAGTACGAAGTTATATTGTTCGGTTTCATCTCTTCAAGCTATATTGAATCCTGTATTATCGAAGATGTCAAATACCAGAATAACAGTTTTTAGCTTCACGAGAAGTGAAAATATTCACATATAATGCAATGTTTGCATATTGTCTAGTGTCGAACCTTAAAAAGTGAATTATGTCAAAAACCTAAAAATCGCATCCGCATTTTCGTATGTTAAATAAAAAGTTTTATTGTTCGCTTTCAACATTTTATGCTATATTGAATCGTGTATTATCGAAGATGTCAAATACCAGAATAACTGTTTTTAGCATCACGAGAAGTAAAAATGTTCACATACTACGCAATGTTTGAGTAATGTTTAGTTTCGAACCTTGAAACGTGCATGCTTAATAAACTGAAAAATCGTATTTACACTTTCGTAGGTTAAGCACGAAGTAGTATTGTTCGGTTTCTCCTTTTCATGCTATATTGAATTGTGTATTATCGAAGTTGCCAAATATGAGAATAACAATTTTTAGCTTCACGAGATGTAAAAATATTCACATATTATGCAATGTTTGCATATTGTCTAGTGTCGAACCTAAAAAAGTGAATTATGTCAAAAACCTAAAAATCGTATCCGCATTTTCGTATGTTAAACAAAAATTTTTATTGTTCGCTTTCAACATTTTATGCTATATTGAATCGTGTATTATCAAAAATATCAAATATGCGAATAACTGTTTTTAGCATCACGAAAAGTAAAAATGATCACATACTACGCAATGTTTGAGTAATGTTTAGTTTCGAACCTTGAAACGTGCATGCTTAATAAACTGAAAAATCGTATTTACACTTTCGTAGGTTAAGCACGAAGTAGTATTGTTCGGTTTCTCCTTTTCATGCTATATTGAATTGTGTATTATCGAAGTTGCCAAATATGAGAATAACAATTTTTAGCTTCACGAGATGTAAAAATATTCACATATTATGCAATGTTTGCATATTGTCTAGTGTCGAACCTAAAAAAGTGAATTATGTCAAAAACCTAAAAATCGTATCCGCATTTTCGTATGCTAAACAAAAAGTTTTATTGTTCGCTTTCAACCTTTTATGCTATATTAAATCGTGTATTATCGAAGATGTCAAATACCAGAATAACTGTTTTTAGCATCACGAGAAGTAAAAATGTTCACATACTACGCAATGTTTGAGTAATGTTTAGTTTCGAACCTTGAAACGTGCATGCTTAATAAACTGAAAAATCGTATTTACATTTTCGTAGGTTAAGCACGAAGTAGTATTGTTCGGTTTCTCCTTTTCATGCTATATTGAATTGTGTATTATCGAAGCTGCCAAATATGAGAATAACAATTTTTAGCTTCACGAGAAGTGAAAATATTCACATATAATGCAATGTTTGCATATTGTCTAGTGTCGAACCTTAAAAAGTGAATTATGTCAAAAACCTAAAAATCGTATCCGCATTTTCGTATGTTAAACAAAAAGTTTTATTGTTCGCTTTCAACATTTTATGCTATATTGAATCGTGTATTATCAAAAATATCAAATATGCGAATAACTGTTTTTAGCATCACGATAAGTAAAAATGATCACATACTACGCAATGCTTGAGTAATTTTTAGTTTCGAACCTTAAAACGTGCATGCTTAATAAACTGAAAAATCGTATTTACACTTTCATAGGTTAAGCACGAAGTAGTATTGTTCGGTTTCTCCTTTTCATGCTATATTGAATTGTGTATTATCGAAGTTGCCAAATATGAGAATAACAGTTTTTAGCTTCGCGAGAAGTAAAAATATTAACATATTATGCAATGTTTGCATATTGTCTAGTGTCGAACCTAAAAAAGTGAATTATGTCAAAAACCTAAAAATCGTATCCGCATTTTCGTATGTTAAACAAAAAGTTTTATTGTTCGCTTTCAACATTTTATGCTATATTGAATCGTGTATTATCAAAAATATCAAATATGCGAATAACTGTTTTTAGCATCACGAGAAGCTATTTTGTATCCTGTATTATCGAAGATGTCAAATACCAGAATAACATTTTTTAGCTTCACGAGAAGTGAAAATATTCACATATTATGCAATGTTTGCATATCTTCTAGTGTCGAACCTACAAAAGTGAATTATGTCAAAAACCTAAAAATCGCATCCGCATTTTCGTATGTTAAATAAAAAGTTTTATTGTTCGCTTTCATCCTTTTATGCTATATTGAATCGTGTATTATCAAAAATATCAAATATGCGAATAACTGTTTTTAGCATCACGAGAAGTAAAAATGATCACATGCTACGCAATGTTTGAGTAATTTTTAGTTTCGAACCTTGAAACGTGCTAGCTTAATAATCATAAAAATCGTATTTACACTTTCGTAGGTTTAGTACGAAGTTATATTGTTCGGTTTCATCTCTTCAAGCTATATTGAATCCTGTATTATCGAAGATGTCAAATACCAGAATAACAGTTTTTGGCTTCACGAGAAGTGAAAATATTCAAATATTCTGCAATGTTTGCATATTGTCTAGTGTCGAACCTAAAAAAGTGAAATATGTCAAAAACCTAAAAATCGTATCCGCATTTTCGTATGCTAAACAAAAAGTTTTATTGTTCGCTTTCATCCTTTTATGTTATTAGAATCACGAGAAGTAAAAATGATCACATACTAAGCAATGTTTGAGTAATGTTTAGTTTCGAACCTTGAAACGTGCATGCTTAATAAACTGAAAAATCGTATTTACACTTTCGTAGGTTAAGCACGAAGTAATATTGTTCGGTTTCATCTCTTCAAGCTATATTGAATCCTGTATTATCGAAGATGTCAAATACCAGAATAACAGTTTTTGGCTTCACGAGAAGTGAAAATATTCACATATTATGCAATGTTTGCATATTGTCTAGTGTCGAACCTTTAAAAGTGAAATATGTCAAAAACCTAAAAATCGTATCCGCATTTTCGTATGTTAAAAAAAAGTTTTATTGTTCGCTTTCATCCTTTTATGTTATTAGAATCACGAGAAGTAAAAATGATCACATACTAAGCAATGTTTGAGTAATGTTTAGTTTCGAACCTTGAAACGTGCATGCTTAATAAACTGAAAAATCGTATTTACACTTTCGTAGGTTAAGCACGAAGTAATATTGTTCGGTTTCATCTCTTCAAGCTATATTGAATCCTGTATTATCGAAGATGTCAAATACCAGAATAACAGTTTTTGGCTTCACGAGAAGTGAAAATATTCACATATTCTGCAATGTTTGCATATTGTCTAGTGTCGAACCTAAAAAAGTGAATTATGTTAAAAACCTAAAAATCGTATCCGCATTTTCGTATGTTAAACAAAAAGTTTTATTGTTCGCTTTCATACTTTTATGCTATATTGAATCGTGTATTATCAAAAATATCAAATATGCGAATAACTGTTTTTAGCATCACGAGAAGTAAAAATGATCTCATGCTACGCAATGTTTGAGTAATTTTTAGTTTCGAACCTTGAAACGTGCATGCTTAATAAACTGAAAAATCGTATTTACACTTTCGTAGGTTAAGTACGAAGTTATATTGTTCGGTTTCTCCTTTTCATGCTATATTGAATTGTGTATTATCGAAGTTGCCAAATATGAGAATAACAGTTTTTAGCTTCGCGAGAAGTAAAAATATTCACACATTATGCAATGTTTGCATATTATCTAGTGTTGAACCTAAAAAAGTGAATTGTGTCAAAAACCTAAAAATCGTATCCACATTTTCGTATGTTAAATAAAAAGTTTTATTGTTCGCTTTCATCCTTTTATGCTATATTGAATGGTGTATTATCAAAAATATCAAATATGCGAATAACTGTTTTTAGCATCACGAGAAGTTAAAATGTTCACATACTACGCAATGTTTGAGTAATGTTTAGTTTCGAACCTTGAAACGTGAATGCTTAATAAACTGAAAAATCGTATTTACACTTTCGTAGGTCAAGTACGAAGTTATATTGTTCGGTTTCATTACTTCATGCTATATTCAATCGTGTATTATCAGAGATGTCAAATACCAGAATAACAGTTTTTAGCTTCACGAGAAGTGAAAATATTCACATATTATGCAAAGTTTGCATATCTTCTAGTGTCGAACCTACAAAAGTGAATTATGTCAAAAACCTAAAAATCGCATCCGCATTTTCGTACACTGAGAGACTTTTCGTTAGAATAAATCGTAAAAGTGAATCATATTTTAGTATAATATCGTTTCAAAGTGAGGCAAACGGGGTTTACGTATCAGAAATTAATATAGTGGTTTTCAAGCGGCGAAATTAATATTTTCGTTTGAATAAATGGAATATATGTTTTACTAACTGCTATAAAACCTACGAGAATTTGAAATTTACTATATCAAAGTTTCGAAGCGAAACAAAGAATATGTGAATCTGAAAACCACTATATGAAAAATCACTCACTCCACCAAAAAGTTTGACCTTCAGAAGGGACGTCTCCGGGTTATGGATTGTGGTGTCTTTTTCTAACGCGTGCGAAGCAAGAGGAAGATAGAGGGGAGAGCTTTGGCACTCAGAAGAAGGGAGGCTTCAGTGGGAACACATACACACATATTATTATCATACCTTAGTTTTGTTCATATATTTATATTCGCATACGCTTGAAATTAAATTTCAGACTCGCCTTTGGGTTCGAACCCCCTAAAACTGTACCTATATCGACGTAACTAAACGCATTCCTAACGCCTAAAGCCTCTCGGCTATTCTCGCTTGCCATATTCCGAAATAAATGTCGCTTATAAGCCACTACTGAGTTGGGGGTTGGGCAGACTTGGATTCGAGTCTACGAAGCTATTCGGATAACGTCGGAAGTACTCGGACGACATTCTCAAACAAATTATATGAAAAACCGAGAATGAATGTTTTGATTTTTGCTGCGCATCGTGAGGTTTCTGGCAAGTTCATATTCATAATATGAATTTCTCAAACATGCTTTCCAAAATGTGATATTCATTATTTATCTTACTCAAATTATTTTTAGACAACTTAGTAATCATAATATCATTTTCTCGTACTTTCAATTTCTCTAATAGAGATTCATAATATTTAGTATATAAAATACTACTTTATCTTCTTCATATATTAAAGAACGTTACGACTATATCAAACTTCGATGTCATAATATGAATAAGTATAATAAAGCCTCGGCTTGCCCCATTTTGAAACGATATTATACTAAATTTTGATTCATCTTTATCATTTACTCTAACGAAAAGTCTCTCAGTGTATGTTAAATAAAAAGTTTTATTGTTCGCTTTCATCCTTTTATGCTATATTGAATCGTGTATTATCAAAAATATCAAATATGCGAATAACTGTTTTTAGCATCACGAGAAGCTATTTTGTATCCTGTATTATCGAAGATGTCAAATACCAGAATAACAGTTTTTGGCTTCACGAGAAGTGAAAATATTCAAATATTCTGCAATGTTTGCATATTGTCTAGTGTCGAACCTAAAAAAGTGAAATATGTCAAAAACCTAACAATCGTATCCGCATTTTCGTATGTTAAAAAAAAGTTTTATTGTTCGCTTTCATCCTTTTATGTTATTAGAATCACGAGAAGTAAAAATGATCACATACTAAGCAATGTTTGAGTAATGTTTAGTTTCGAACCTTGAAACGTGCATGCTTAATAAACTGAAAAATCGTATTTACACTTTCGTAGGTTAAGCACGACGTAATATTGTTCGGTTTCTCCTTTTCAAGCTATATTGGATCCTGTATTATCGAAGATGTCAAATACCAGAATAACAGTTTTTGGCTTCACGAGAAGTGAAAATATTCAAATATTCTGCAATGTTTGCATATTGTCTAGTGTCGAACCTTTAAAAGTGAATTATGTCAAAAACATAAAAATCGTATCCGCATTTTCGGATGCTAAACAAAAAGTTTTATTGTTCGCTTTCAACCTTTTATGCTATATTGAATCGTGTATTATCGAAGATGTCAAATACCAGAATAACTGTTTTTAGCATCACGAGAAGTAAAAATGTTCACATACTACGCAATGTTTGAGTAATGTTTAGTTTCGAACCTTGAAACGTGCATGCTTAATAAACTGAAAAATCGTAGTTACACTTTCGTAGGTTAAGCACGAAGTAGTATTGTTCGGTTTCTCCTTTTCATGCTATATTGAATTGTGTATTATCGAAGTTGCCAAATATGAGAATAACAATTTTTAGCTTCACGAGAAGTAAAAATATTCACATATTATGCAATGTTTGCATATTGTCTAGTGTCGAACCTTTAAAAGTGAATTATGTCAAAAACATAAAAATCGTATCCGCATTTTCGTATGCTAAACAAAAAGTTTTATTGTTCGCTTTCAACCTTTTATGCTATATTAAATCGTGTATTATCGAAGATGTCAAATACCAGAATAACTGTTTTTAGCATCACGAGAAGTGAAAATATTCAAATATTCTGCAATGTTTGCATATTGTCTAGTGTCGAACCTAAAAAAGTGAAATATGTCAAAAACCTAAAAATCGTATCCGCATTTTCGTATGCTAAACAAAAAGTTTTATTGTTCGCTTTCATCCTTTTATGTTATTAGAATCACGAGAATAAAAATGATCACATACTAAGCAATGTTTGAGTAATGTTTAGTTTCGAACCTTGAAACGTGCATGCTTAATAAACTGAAAAATCGTATTTACACTTTCGTAGATTAAGCACGAAGTAATATTGTTCGGTTTCTCCTTTTAGAGCTATATTGAATCCTGTATTATCGAAGATGTCAAATACCAGAATAACAGTTTTTAGCTTCACGAGAAGTGAAAATATTCACATATTATGCAATGTTTGCATATTGTCTAGTGTCGAACCTTTAAAAGTGAATTATGTCAAAAACATAAAAATCGTATCCGCATTTTCGTATGCTAAACAAAAAGTTTTATTGTTCGCTTTCAACCTTTTATGCTATATTAAATCGTGTATTATCGAAGATGTCAAATACCAGAATAACTGTTTTTAGCATCACGAGAAGTAAAAATGTTCACATACTACGCAATGTTTGAGTAATGTTTAGTTTCGAACCTTGAAACGTGCATGCTTAATAAACTGAAAAATCGTATTTACACTTTCGTAGGTTAAGCACGAAGTAGTATTGTTCGGTTTCTCCTTTTCATGCTATATTGAATTGTGTATTATCGAAGTTGCCAAATATGAGAATAACAATTTTTAGATTCACGAGAAGTAAAAATGTTCACATATTATGCAATGTTTGCATATTATCTAGTGTCGAACATAAAAAAGTGAATTATGTCAAATACCTAAAAATCGTATCCACATTTTCGTATGTTAAATAAAAAGTTTTATTGTTCGCTGTCTTCGTTTTTTTCTCTATTGAATCGTTAATTATCTAAAATATCAAATATGCGAATAACTGTTTTTAGCATCACGAGACGTAAAAATGTTCACATACTACGCAATGTTTGAGTAATGTTTAGTTTCGAACCTTGAAACGTGAATTCTTAATAAACTGAAAAATCGTATTTACACTTTCGTAGGTCAAGTACGAAGTTATATTGTTCGGTTTCATCTCTTCATGCTATATTGAATCAGAGATGTCAAATACCAGAATAACAGTTTTTAGCTTCACGAGAAGTGAAAATATTCACATATTCTGCAATGTTTGCATATTGTCTAGTGTCGAACCTAAAAAAGTGAAATATGTCAAAAACCTAAAAATCGTATCCGCATTTTCGTATGTTAAACAAAAAGTTCTATTGTTCGCTTTCATCCTTTTATGCTATATTGAATCGTGTATTATCAAAAATATCAAATATGCGAATAACTGTTTTTAGCATCACGAGAAGTAAAAATGATCACATGCAACGCAATGTTTGAGTAATTTTTAGTTTCGAACCTTGAAACGTGCATGCTTAATAATCTTAAAAATCGTATTTACACTTTCGTAGGTTTAGTACGAAGTTATATCTTTCGGTTTCATCTCTTCAAGCTATATTGTATCCTGTATTATCGAAGATGTCCATTACCAGAATAACAGTTTTTTGCTTCACGAGAAGTGAAAATATTCACATATTATGCATATTTTCTAGTGTCGAACCTACAAAAGTGAATTATGTCAAAAACCTAAAAATCGTATCCGCATTTTCGTATGTTAAACAAAAAGTTTTATTGTTCGCTTTCATCGTTTTATGCTATATTGAATCGTGTATTATCAAAAATATCAAATATGCGAATAACTGTTTTTAGCATCACGAGAAGTAAAAATGATCACATGGTACGCAATGTTTGAGTAATTTTTAGTTTCGAACCTTGAAACGTGCATGCTTAATAATCTTAAAAATCGTATTTACACTTTTGTAGGTTTAGTACGAAGTTATATTGTTCGGTTTCATCTCTTCAAGCTATATTGAATCCTGTATTATCGAAGATGTCAAATACCAGAATAACAGTTTTTAGCTTCACGAGAAGTGAAAATATTCACATATAATGCAATGTTTGCATATTGTCTAGTGTCGAACCTTAAAAAGTGAATTATGTCAAAAACCTAAAAATCGCATCCGCATTTTCGTATGTTAAATAAAAAGTTTTATTGTTCGCTTTCAACATTTTATGCTATATTGAATCGTGTATTATCGAAGATGTCAAATACCAGAATAACTGTTTTTAGCATCACGATAAGTAAAAATGATCACATACTACGCAATGCTTGAGTAATTTTTAGTTTCGAACCTTAAAACGTGCATGCTTAATAAACTGAAAAATCGTATTTACACTTTCATAGGTTAAGCACGAAGTAGTATTGTTCGGTTTCTCCTTTTCATGCTATATTGAATTGTGTATTATCGAAGTTGCCAAATATGAGAATAACAGTTTTTAGCTTCGCGAGAAGTAAAAATATTAACATATTATGCAATGTTTGCATATTGTCTAGTGTCGAACCTAAAAAAGTGAATTATGTCAAAAACCTAAAAATCGTATCCGCATTTTCGTATGTTAAACAAAAAGTTTTATTGTTCGCTTTCAACATTTTATGCTATATTGAATCGTGTATTATCAAAAATATCAAATATGCGAATAACTGTTTTTAGCATCACGAGAAGCTATTTTGTATCCTGTATTATCGAAGATGTCAAATACCAGAATAACATTTTTTAGCTTCACGAGAAGTGAAAATATTCACATATTATGCAATGTTTGCATATCTTCTAGTGTCGAACCTACAAAAGTGAATTATGTCAAAAACCTAAAAATCGCATCCGCATTTTCGTATGTTAAATAAAAAGTTTTATTGTTCGCTTTCATCCTTTTATGCTATATTGAATAGTGTAATATCAAAAATATCAAATATACGAATAACTGTTTTTAGCATCACGAGAAGTAAAAATGATCTCATGCTACGCAATGTTTGAGTAATTTTTAGTTTCGAACCTTGAAACGTGCATGCTTAATAATCTTAAAAATCGTATTTACACTTTTGTAGGTTTAGTACGAAGTTATATTGTTCGGTTTCATCTCTTCAAGCTATATTGAATCCTGTATTATCGAAGATGTCAAATACCAGAATAACAGTTTTTAGCTTCACGAGAAGTGAAAATATTCACATATTATGCAATGTTTGCATATTTTCTAGTGTCGAACCTACAAAAGTGAATTATGTCAAAAACCTAAAAATCGCATCCGCATTTTCGTACACTGAGAGACTTTTCGTTAGAATAAATCGTAAAAGTGAATCATATTTTAGTATAATATCGTTTCAAAGTGAGGCAAACGGGGTTTACGTATCAGAAATTAATATAGTGGTTTTCAAGCGGCGAAATTAATATTTTCGTTTGAATAAATGGAATATATGTTTTACTAACTGCTATAAAACCTACGAGAATTTGAAATTTACTATATCAAAGTTTCGAAGCGAAACAAAGAATATGTGAATCTGAAAACCACTATATGAAAAATCACTCACTCCACCAAAAAGTTTGACCTTCAGAAGGGACGTCTCCGGGTTATGGATTGTGGTGTCTTTTTCTAACGCGTGCGAAGCGAGAGGAAGATAGAGGGGAGAGCTTTGGGCACTCAGAAGAGGGGAGGTTTCAGTGGAAACACATACACAAATATTATTATCATAGCTTAGTTATGTTCATATATTTATATTCGCATACGCTTGAAATTAAATTTCAGAATCGCCTTTGGGTTCGAACCCCCTAAAACTGTACCTATATCGACGTAACTAAACGCATTCCTAACGCCTAAAGCCTCTCGGCTATTCTCGCTTGCCATATTCCGAAATAAATGTCGCTTATAAGCCACTACTGAGTTGGGGGTTGGGCAGACTTGGATTCGAGTCTACGAAGCTATTCGGATAACGTCGGAAGTACTCGGACGACATTCTCAAACAAATTATATGAAAAACCGAGAATGAATGTTTTGATTTTTGCTGCGCATCGTGAGGTTTCTGGCAAGTTCATATTCATAATATGAATTTCTCAAACATGCTTTCCAAAATGTGATATTCATTATTTATCTTACTCAAATTATTTTTAGACAACTTAGTAATCATAATATCATTTTCTCGTACTTTCAATTTCTCTAATAGAGATTCATAATATTTAGTATATAAAATACTACTTTATCTTCTTCATATATTAAAGACCGTTACGACTATATCAAACTTCGATGTCATAATATGAATAAGTATAATAAAGCCTCGGCTTGCCCCATTTTGAAACGATATTATACTAAATTTTGATTCATCTTTATCATTTACTCTAACGAAAAGTCTCTCAGTGTATGTTAAATAAAAAGTTTTATTGTTCGCTTTCATCCTTTTATGCTATATTGAATCGTGTATTATCAAAAATATCAAATATGCGAATAACTGTTTTTAGCATCACGAGAAGCTATATTGGATCCTGTATTATCGAAGATGTCAAATACCAGAATAACAGTTTTTGGCTTCACGAGAAGTGAAAATATTCAAATATTCTGCAATGTTTGCATATTGTCTAGTGTCGAACCTAAAAAAGTGAAATATGTCAAAAACCTAAAAATCGTATCCGCATTTTCGTATGTTAAAAAAAAGTTTTATTGTTCGCTTTCATCCTTTTATGTTATTAGAATCACGAGAAGTAAAAATGATCACATACTAAGCAATGTTTGAGTAATGTTTAGTTTCGAACCTTGAAACGTGCATGCTTAATAAACTGAAAAATCGTATTTACACTTTCGTAGGTTAAGCACGACGTAATATTGTTCGGTTTCTCCTTTTCAAGCTATATTGGATCCTGTATTATCGAAGATGTCAAATACCAGAATAACAGTTTTTGGCTTCACGAGAAGTGAAAATATTCAAATATTCTGCAATGTTTGCATATTGTCTAGTGTCGAACCTTTAAAAGTGAATTATGTCAAAAACATAAAAATCGTATCTGCATATTCGTTTGCTAAACAAAAAGTTTTATTGTTCGATTTCAACCATTTATGCTATATTAAATCGTGTATTATCGAAGATGTCAAATACCAGAATAACTGTTTTTAGCATCACGAGAAGTAAAAATGTTCACATACTACGCAATGTTTGAGTAATGTTTAGTTTCGAACCTTGAAACGTGCATGCTTAATAAACTGAAAAATCGTAGTTACACTTTCGTAGGTTAAGCACGAAGTTCGGTTTCTCCTGTTCATGCTATATTGAATTGTGTATTATCGAAGTTGCCAAATATGAGAATAACAATTTTTAGCTTCACGAGAAGTAAAAATATTCACATATTATGCAATGTTTGCATATTGTCTAGTGTCGAACCTTTAAAAGTGAATTATGTCAAAAACATAAAAATCGTATCCGCATTTTCGTATGCTAAACAAAAAGTTTTATTGTTCGCTTTCAACCTTTTATGCTATATTAAATCGTGTATTATCGAAGATGTCAAATACCAGAATAACTGTTTTTAGCATCACGAGAAGTGAAAATATTCAAATATTCTGCAATGTTTGCATATTGTCTAGTGTCGAACCTAAAAAAGTGAAATATGTCAAAAACCTAAAAATCGTATCCGCATTTTCGTATGTTAAAAAAAAGTTTTATTGTTCGCTTTCATCCTTTTATGTTATTAGAATCACGAGAAGTAAAAATGATCACATACTAAGCAATGTTTGAGTAATGTTTAGTTTCGAACCTTGAAACGTGCATGCTTAATAAACTGAAAAATCGTATTTACACTTTCGTAGGTTAAGCACGACGTAATATTGTTCGGTTTCTCCTTTTCAAGCTATATTGAATCCTGTATTATCGAAGATGTCAAATACCAGAATAACAGTTTTTGGCTTCAGGAGAAGTGAAAATATTCACATATTATGCAATGTTTGCATATTGTCTAGTGTCGAACCTTTAAAAGTGAATTATGTCAAAAACATAAAAATCGTATCCGCATTTTCGTATGCTAAACAAAAAGTTTTATTGTTCGCTTTCAACCTTTTATGCTATATTAAATCGTGTATTATCGAAGATGTCAAATACCAGAATAACTGTTTTTAGCATCACGAGAAGTAAAAATGTTCACATACTACGCAATGTTTGAGTAATGTTTAGTTTCGAACCTTGAAACGTGCATGCTTAATAAACTGAAAAATCGTATTTACATTTTCGTAGGTTAAGCACGAAGTAGTATTGTTCGGTTTCTCCTTTTCATGCTATATTGAATTGTGTATTATCGAAGTTGCCAAATATGAGAATAACAATTTTTAGCTTCACGAGAAGTAAAAATGTTCACATATTATGCAATGTTTGCATATTATCTAGTGTCGAACATAAAAAAGTGAATTATGTCAAATACCTAAAAATCGTATCCACATTTTCGTATGTTAAATAAAAAGTTTTATTGTTCGCTGTCTTCGTTTTTTTCTCTATTGAATCGTTAATTATCTAAAATATCAAATATGCGAATAACTGTTTTTAGCATCACGAGACGTAAAAATGTTCACATACTACGCAATGTTTGAGTAATGTTTAGTTTCGAACCTTGAAACGTGAATTCTTAATAAACTGAAAAATCGTATTTACACTTTCGTAGGTCAAGTACGAAGTTATATTGTTCGGTTTCATCTCTTCATGCTATATTGAATCAGAGATGTCAAATACCAGAATAACAGTTTTTAGCTTCACGAGAAGTGAAAATATTCACATATTCTGCAATGTTTGCATATTGTCTAGTGTCGAACCTAAAAAAGTGAAATATGTCAAAAACCTAAAAATCGTATCCGCATTTTCGTATGTTAAACAAAAAGTTCTATTGTTCGCTTTCATCCTTTTATGCTATATTGAATCGTGTATTATCAAAAATATCAAATATGCGAATAACTGTTTTTAGCATCACGAGAAGTAAAAATGATCACATGCAACGCAATGTTTGAGTAATTTTTAGTTTCGAACCTTGAAACGTGCATGCTTAATAATCTTAAAAATCGTATTTACACTTTCGTAGGTTTAGTACGAAGTTATATCTTTCGGTTTCATCTCTTCAAGCTATATTGTATCCTGTATTATCGAAGATGTCCATTACCAGAATAACAGTTTTTTGCTTCACGAGAAGTGAAAATATTCACATATTATGCATATTTTCTAGTGTCGAACCTACAAAAGTGAATTATGTCAAAAACCTAAAAATCGTATCCGCATTTTCGTATGTTAAACAAAAAGTTTTATTGTTCGCTTTCATCGTTTTATGCTATATTGAATCGTGTATTATCAAAAATATCAAATATGCGAATAACTGTTTTTAGCATCACGAGAAGTAAAAATGATCACATGGTACGCAATGTTTGAGTAATTTTTAGTTTCGAACCTTGAAACGTGCATGCTTAATAATCTTAAAAATCGTATTTACACTTTTGTAGGTTTAGTACGAAGTTATATTGTTCGGTTTCATCTCTTCAAGCTATATTGAATCCTGTATTATCGAAGATGTCAAATACCAGAATAACAGTTTTTAGCTTCACGAGAAGTGAAAATATTCACATATAATGCAATGTTTGCATATTGTCTAGTGTCGAACCTTAAAAAGTGAATTATGTCAAAAACCTAAAAATCGCATCCGCATTTTCGTATGTTAAATAAAAAGTTTTATTGTTCGCTTTCAACATTTTATGCTATATTGAATCGTGTATTATCGAAGATGTCAAATACCAGAATAACTGTTTTTAGCATCACGAGAAGTAAAAATGTTCACATACTACGCAATGTTTGAGTAATGTTTAGTTTCGAACCTTGAAACGTGCATGCTTAATAAACTGAAAAATCGTAGTTACACTTTCGTAGGTTAAGCACGAAGTAGTATTGTTCGGTTTCTCCTTTTCATGCTATATTGAATTGTGTATTATCGAAGTTGCCAAATATGAGAATAACAATTTTTAGCTTCACGAGAAGTAAAAATATTCACATATTATGCAATGTTTGCATATTGTCTAGTGTCGAACCTAAAAAAGTGAATTATGTCAAAAACCTAAAAATCGTATCCGCATTTTCGTATGTTAAACAAAAAGTTTTATTGTTCGCTTTCAACATTTTATGCTATATTGAATCGTGTATTATCAAAAATATCAAATATGCGAATAACTGTTTTTAGCATCACGATAAGTAAAAATGATCACATACTACGCAATGCTTGAGTAATTTTTAGTTTCGAACCTTAAAACGTGCATGCTTAATAAACTGAAAAATCGTATTTACACTTTCATAGGTTAAGCACGAAGTAGTATTGTTCGGTTTCTCCTTTTCATGCTATATTGAATTGTGTATTATCGAAGATGTCAAATACCAGAATAACAGTTTTTAGCTTCACGAGAAGTGAAAATATTCACATATTATGCAATGTTTGCATATTGTCTAGTGTCGAACCTAAAAAAGTGAATTATGTCAAAAACCTAAAAATCGTATCCGCATTTTCGTATGTTAAACAAAAAGTTTTATTGTTCGCTTTCAACATTTTATGCTATATTGAATCGTGTATTATCAAAAATATCAAATATGCGAATAACTGTTTTTAGCATCACGAGAAGCTATTTTGTATCCTGTATTATCGAAGATGTCAAATACCAGAATAACATTTTTTAGCTTCACGAGAAGTGAAAATATTCACATATTATGCAATGTTTGCATATCTTCTAGTGTCGAACCTACAAAAGTGAATTATGTCAAAAACCTAAAAATCGCATCCGCATTTTCGTATGTTAAATAAAAAGTTTTATTGTTCGCTTTCATCCTTTTATGCTATATTGAATCGTGTATTATCAAAAATATCAAATATGCGAATAATTGTTTTTAGCATAACGAGAAGTAAAAATGATCACATGCTACGCAATGTTTGAGTAAATTTTAGTTTCGAACCTTGAAACGTGCTTGCTTAATAATCATAAAAATCGTATTTACACTTTCGTAGGTTTAGTACGAAGTTATATTGTTCGGTTTCATCTCTTCAAGCTATATTGAATCCTGTATTATCGAAGATGTCAAATACCAGAATAACAGTTTTTGGCTTCACGAGAAGTGAAAATATTCAAATATTCTGCAATGTTTGCATATTGTCTAGTGTCGAACCTAAAAAAGTGAAATATGTCAAAAACCTAAAAATCGTATCCGCATTTTCGTATGTTAAAAAAAAGTTTTATTGTTCGCTTTCATCCTTTTATGTTATTAGAATCACGAGAAGTAAAAATGATCACATACTAAGCAATGTTTGAGTAATGTTTAGTTTCGAACCTTGAAACGTGCATGCTTAATAAACTGAAAAATCGTATTTACACTTTCGTAGGTTAAGCACGAAGTAATATTGTTCGGTTTCATCTCTTCAAGCTATATTGAATCCTGTATTATCGAAGATGTCAAATACCAGAATAACAGTTTTTGGCTTCACGAGAAGTGAAAATATTCACATATTATGCAATGTTTGCATATTGTCTAGTCTCGAACCTTTAAAAGTGAATTATGTCAAAAACATAAAAATCGTATCCGCATTTTCGTATGCTAAACAAAAAGTTTTATTGTTCGCTTTCAACCTTTTATGCTATATTAAATCGTGTATTATCGAAGATGTCAAATACCAGAATAACTGTTTTTAGCATCACGAGAAGTAAAAATGTTCACATACTACGCAATGTTTTCATATTGTCTAGTGTCGAACCTTAAAAAGTGAATTATGTCAAAAACCTAAAAATCGTATCCGCATTTTCGTATGCTAAACAAAAAGTTTTATTGTTCGCTTTCAACCTTTTATGCTATATTGAATCGTGTATTATCAAAAATATCAAATATACGAATAACTGTTTTTAGCATCACGAGAAGTAAAAATGTTCACATACTACGCAATGTTTGAGTAATGTTTAGTTTCGTACCTTGAAACGTGCATGCTTAATAAACTGAAAAATCGTATTTACACTTTCGTAGGTTAAGCACGAAGTAATATTGTTCGGTTTTTCCTTTTCATGCTATACTGAATTGTGTATTATCGAAGTTGCCAAATATGCGAATAACTGTTTTTAGCATCACGAAAAGTGAAAATATTCACATATTCTGCAATGTTTGCATATTGTCTAGTGTCGAACCTAAAAAAGTGAATTATGTTAAAAACCTAAAAATCGTATCCGCATTTTCGTATGTTAAACAAAAAGTTTTATTGTTCGCTTTCATACTTTTATGCTATATTGAATCGTGTATTATCAAAAATATCAAATATGCGAATAACTGTTTTTAGCATCACGAGAAGTAAAAATGATCTCATGCTACGCAATGTTTGAGTAATTTTTAGTTTCGAACCTTGAAACGTGCATGCTTAATTATCTTAAAAATCGTATTTACACTTTCGTAGGTTAAGCACGAAGTAGTATTGTTCGGTTTCTCCTTTTCATGCTATATTGAATTGTGTATTATCGAAGTTGCCAAATATGAGAATAACAGTTTTTAGCTTCGCGAGAAGTAAAAATATTCACACATTATGCAATGTTTGCATATTATCTAGTGTTGAACCTAAAAAATGAATTGTGTCAAAAACCTAAAATTCGTATCCACATTTTCGTATGTTAAATAAAAAGTTTTATTGTTCGCTTTCATACTTTTATGCTATATTGAATGGTGTATTATCAAAAATATCAAATATGCGAATAACTGTTTTTAGCATCACGAGAAGTTAAAATGTTCACATACTACGCAATGTTTGAGTAATGTTTAGTTTCGAACCTTGAAACGTGAATGCTTAATAAACTGAAAAATCGTATTTACACTTTCGTAGGTCAAGTACGAAGTTATATTGTTCGGTTTCATTACTTCATGCTATATTCAATCGTGTATTATCAGAGATGTCAAATACCAGAATAACAGTTTTTAGCTTCACGAGAAGTGAAAATATTCACATATTCTGCAATGTTTGCATATTGTCTAGTGTCGAACGTAAAAAAGTGAATTATGTTAAAAACCTAAAAATCGTATCCGCATTTTCGTATGTTAAACAAAAAGTTTTATTGTTCGCTTTCATACTTTTATGCTATATTGAATCGTGTATTATCAAAAATATCAAATATGCGAATAACTGTTTTTAGCATCACGAGAAGTTAAAATGTTCACATACTACGCAATGTTTGAGTAATGTTTAGTTTCGAACCTTGAAACGTGAATGCTTAATAAACTGAAAAATCGTATTTACACTTTCGTAGGTCAAGTACGAAGTTATATTGTTCGGTTTCATCTCTTCATGCTATATTGAATCAGAGATGTCAAATACCAGAATAACAGTTTTTGGCTTCACGAGAAGTGAAAATATTCAAATATTCTGCAATGTTTGCATATTGTCTAGTGTCGAACCTAAAAAAGTGAATTATGTTAAAAACCTAAAAATCGTATCCGCATTTTCGTATGTTAAACAAAAAGTTTTATTGTTCGCTTTCATACTTTTATGCTATATTGAATCGTGTATTATCAAAAATATCAATTATGCGAATAACTGTTTTTAGCATCACGAGAAGTAAAAATGATCACATGGTACGCAATGTTTGAGTAATTTTTAGTTTCGAACCTTGAAACGTGCATGCTTAATAATCTTAAAAATCGTATTTACACTTTTGTAGGTTTAGTACGAAGTTATATTGTTCGGTTTCATCTCTTCAAGCTATATTGAATCCTGTATTATCGAAGATGTCAAATACCAGAATAACAGTTTTTGGCTTCACGAGAAGTGAAAATATTCACATATTATGCAATGTTTGCATATTGTCTAGTGTCGAACCTTTAAAAGTGAAATATGTCAAAAACCTAAAAATCGTATCCGCATTTTCGTATGTTAAAAAAAAGTTTTATTGTTCGCTTTCATCCTTTTATGTTATTAGAATCACGAGAAGTAAAAATGATCACATACTAAGCAATGTTTGAGTAATGTTTAGTTTCGAACCTTGAAACGTGCATGCTTAATAAACTGAAAAATCGTATTTACACTTTCGTAGGTTAAGCACGACGTAATATTGTTCGGTTTCTCCTTTTCAAGCTATATTGGATCCTGTATTATCGAAGATGTCAAATACCAGAATAACAGTTTTTGGCTTCACGAGAAGTGAAAATATTCAAATATTCTGCAATGTTTGCATATTGTCTAGTGTCGAACCTTTAAAAGTGAAATATGTCAAAAACCTAAAAATCGTATCCGCATTTTCGTACACTGAGAGACTTTTCGTTAGAATAAATCGTAAAAGTGAATCATATTTTAGTATAATATCGTTTCAAAGTGAGGCAAACGGGGTTTACGTATCAGAAATTAATATAGTGGTTTTCAAGCGGCGAAATTAATATTTTCGTTTGAATAAATGGAATATATGTTTTACTAACTGCTATAAAACCTACGAGAATTTGAAATTTACTATATCAAAGTTTCGAAGCGAAACAAAGAATATGTGAATCTGAAAACCACTATATGAAAAATCACTCACTCCACCAAAAAGTTTGACCTTCAGAAGGGACGTCTCCGGGTTATGGATTGTGGTGTCTTTTTCTAACGCGTGCGAAGCAAGAGGAAGATAGAGGGGGGAGCTTTGGGCACTTAGAAGAGGGGAGGTTTCAGTGGAAACACATACACAAATATTATTATCATACCTTAGTTATGTTCATATATTTATATTCGCATACGCTTGAAATTAAATTTCAGAATCGCCTTTGGGTTCGAACCCCCTAAAACTGTACCTATATCGACGTAACTAAACGCATTCCTAACGCCTAAAGCCTCTCGGCTATTCTCGCTTGCCATATTCCGAAATAAATGTCGCTTATAAGCCACTACTGAGTTGGGGGTTGGGCAGACTTGGATTCGAGTCTACGAAGCTATTCGGATAACGTCGGAAGTACTCGGACGACATTCTCAAACAAATTATATGAAAAACCGAGAATGAATGTTTTGATTTTTGCTGCGCATCGTGAGGTTTCTGGCAAGTTCATATTCATAATATGAATTTCTCAAACATGCTTTCCAAAATGTGATATTCATTATTTATCTTACTCAAATTATTTTTAGACAACTTAGTAATCATAATATCATTTTCTCGTACTTTCAATTTCTCTAATAGAGATTCATAATATTTAGTATATAAAATACTACTTTATCTTCTTCATATATTAAAGACCGTTACGACTATATCAAACTTCGATGTCATAATATGAATAAGTATAATAAAGCCTCGGCTTGACCCATTTTGAAACGATATTATACTAAATTTTGATTCATCTTTATCATTTACTCTAACGAAAAGTCTCTCAGTGTATGTTAAATAAAAAGTTTTATTGTTCGCTTTCAACCTTTTATGCTATATTGAATCGTGTATTATCAAAAATATCAAATATGCGAATAACTGTTTTTAGCATCACGAGAAGCTATTTTGTATCCTGTATTATCGAAGATGTCAAATACCAGAATAACAGTTTTTGGCTTCACGAGAAGTGAAAATATTCAAATATTCTGCAATGTTTGCATATTGTCTAGTGTCGAACCTAAAAAAGTGAAATATGTCAAAAACCTAAAAATCGTATCCGCATTTTCGTATGTTAAAAAAAAGTTTTATTGTTCGCTTTCATCCTTTTATGTTATTAGAATCACGAGAAGTAAAAATGATCACATACTAAGCAATGTTTGAGTAATGTTTAGTTTCGAACCTTGAAACGTGCATGCTTAATAAACTGAAAAATCGTATTTACACTTTCGTAGGTTAAGCACGACGTAATATTGTTCGGTTTCTCCTTTTCAAGCTATATTGGATCCTGTATTATCGAAGATGTCAAATACCAGAATAACAGTTTTTGGCTTCACGAGAAGTGAAAATATTCACATATTATGCAATGTTTGCATATTGTCTAGTGTCGAACCTTTAAAAGTGAATTATGTCAAAAACATAAAAATCGTATCCGCATTTTCGTATGCTAAACAAAAAGTTTTATTGTTCGCTTTCAACCTTTTATGCTATATTAAATCGTGTATTATCGAAGATGTCAAATACCAGAATAACTGTTTTTAGCATCACGAGAAGTAAAAATGTTCACATACTACGCAATGTTTGAGTAATGTTTAGTTTCGAACCTTGAAACGTGCATGCTTAATAAACTGAAAAATCGTAGTTACACTTTCGTAGGTTAAGCACGAAGTAGTATTGTTCGGTTTCTCCTTTTCATGCTATATTGAATTGTGTATTATCGAAGTTGCCAAATATGAGAATAACAGTTTTTCGCTTCGCGAGAAGTAAAAATATTCACACATTATGCAATGTTTGCATATTATCTAGTGTTGAACCTAAAAAAGTGAATTGTGTCAAAAACCTAAAAATCGTATCCACATTTTCGTATGTTAAACAAAAAGTTTTATTGTTCGCTTTCATCCTTTTATGCTATATTGAATCGTGTATTATCAAAAATATCAAATATGCGAATAACTGTTTTTAGCATCACGATAAGTAAAAATGATCACATACTACGCAATGCTTCAGTAATTTTTAGTTTCGAACCTTAAAACGTGCATGCTTAATAAACTGAAAAATCGTATTTACACTTTCATAGGTTAAGCACGAAGTAGTATTGTTCGGTTTCTCCTTTTCATGCTATATTGAATTGTGTATTATCGAAGATGTCAAATACCAGAATAACAGTTTTTAGCTTCACGAGAAGTGAAAATATTCACATATAATGCAATGTTTGCATATTGTCTAGTGTCGAACCTTAAAAAGTGAATTATGTCAAAAACCTAAAAATCGTATCCGCATTTTCGTATGTTAAACAAAAAGTTTTATTGTTCGCTTTCAACATTTTATGCTATATTGAATCGTGTATTATCAAAAATATCAAATATGCGAATAACTGTTTTTAGCATCACGAGAAGCTATTTTGTATACTGTATTATCGAAGATGTCAAATACCAGAATAACATTTTGTAGCTTCACGAGAAGTGAAAATATTCACATATTATGCAATGTTTGCATATCTTCTAGTGTCGAACCTACAAAAGTGAATTATGTCAAAAACCTAAAAATCGCATCCGCATTTTCGTATGTTAAATAAAAAGTTTTATTGTTCGCTTTCATCCTTTTATGCTATATTGAATCGTGTATTATCAAAAATATCAAATATGCGAATAACTGTTTTTAGCATCACGAGAAGTAAAAATGATCACATGCTACGCAATGTTTGAGTAATTTTTAGTTTCGAACCTTGAAACGTGCTAGCTTAATAATCATAAAAATCGTATTTACACTTTCGTAGGTTTAGTACGAAGTTATATTGTTCGGTTTCATCTCTTCAAGCTATATTGAATCCTGTATTATCGAAGATGTCAAATACCAGAATAACAGTTTTTGGCTTCACGAGAAGTGAAAATATTCAAATATTCTGCAATGTTTGCATATTGTCTAGTGTCGAACCTAAAAAAGTGAAATATGTCAAAAACCTAAAAATCGTATCCGCATTTTCGTATGCTAAACAAAAAGTTTTATTGTTCGCTTTCATCCTTTTATGTTATTAGAATCACGAGAAGTAAAAATGATCACATACTAAGCAATGTTTGAGTAATGTTTAGTTTCGAACCTTGAAACGTGCATGCTTAATAAACTGAAAAATCGTATTTACACTTTTGTAGGTTTAGTACGAAGTTATATTGTTCGGTTTCATCTCTTCAAGCTATATTGAATCCTGTATTATCGAAGATGTCAAATACCAGAATAACAGTTTTTGGCTTCACGAGAAGTGAAAATATTCAAATATTCTGCAATGTTTGCATATTGTCTAGTGTCGAACCTAAAAAAGTGAAATATGTCAAAAACCTAAAAATCGTATCCGCATTTTCGTATGCTAAACAAAAAGTTTTATTGTTCGCTTTCATCCTTTTATGCTATATTGAATCGTGTATTATCTAAAATATCGAATATGCGAATAACTGTTATTAGAATCACGAGAAGTAAAAATGATCACATACTAAGCAATGTTTGAGTAATGTTTAGTTTCGAACCTTGAAACGTGCATGCTTAATAAACTGAAAAATCGTATTTACACTTTCGTAGGTTAAGCACGAAGTAGTATTGTTCGGTTTCTCCTTTTCATGCTATATTGAATTGTGTATTATCGAAGTTGCCAAATATGAGAATAACAGTTTTTAGCTTCGCGAGAGGTAAAAATATTATCTAGTGTCGAACCTAAAAAAGTGAATTATGTCAAAAACCTAAAAATCGTATCCACATTTTCGTATGTTAAATAAAAAGTTTTATTGTTCGCTTTCATCCTTTTATGCTATATTGAATGGTGTATTATCAAAAATATCAAATATGCGAATAACTTTTTTTAGCATCACGAGAAGTAAAAATGTTCACATACTACGCAATGTTTGTTATTGTCTAGTGTCGAACCTAAAAAAGTGAATTTTGTCAAAAACCTCAAAATTGTATCCGCATTTTCGTATGCTAAACAAAAGGTTTTATTGTTCGCTTTCAACATTTTATGCTATATTGAATCGTGTATTATCAAAAATATCAAATATACGAATAACTGTTTTTAGCATCACGAAAAGTAAAAATGATCACATATTATTACAGTAAAACGGGGCTGGGCATCCACTTTTATCCTTATCCGCTATATATGGGGGGTCCCCATGTTGCGGCGTCCTTCCGTTGCGTTTTCTACAGATGGCGCTGCGGTCGGGTCTGAAGTCTTATGGAGTGACTTCAGCGATGCCCGTTGTGGGTGGTGCGGCTATTGGACTCCGGATTATGGCGGTTTCTCCCATGGCGTCGTCTCGCGGGCAGTGCAAAAATATAAAAAAAAGGCATAATTACTAAACTGGCCATGGTTGTGTGTGGATCCTTCGGTATCGGACACGGTCGTATAGACAGGTCTGGCATCTCCCGTGGTGGGGGATGTTCCCTTATTGTAGTCAGAATGTTTCATATTTTTGCCACGGATAGCTCTAGTATCGAGTAGTGTTCCGAATGACCGCACCGTAGCATGTATGTATATAGATATACCCAGAACGTAGTCAGCTGTGAAAGCTGCCTGTAAACCACGGGTATTCCTTCAACTACTCGATTGCTGCGCTGCCCAAGCGGTCACTTTCGAAACTACTACTCGTCACGATAAAGGAACATCCCCCACCACTTGAGATGCCAGACCTGTCTATACGACCGTGGTATCGGAGCGTCAAGTTACGTAAGCTACGTCCCATTTATTAATTATTGACTCAGGGTCACCTGACCTAATAAGCGCGAAATTTAAATCCTGAGATTAACAGTTTTCTTTCATTCGCTGAGCTAGAAGTGGCTCGATACAATCTCTTTGGATAATACGCGCTACAGGTAGCGTTGTGAGTCGTAAAAATTCTACGACGTCACATCGGATTGTTACTGGTGATGAAAAATGGATCAATTACGACAACCCCAAGCGCAAAAAATCATATTTGAAACCCGGACAACCAGCCAAATCAACGGCAAAGCCGAATATCTATGGCGCGAAGGTAATTCTCTGTATTTGGAGGGATCAGAAGGGTGCGCTGTATTATGAGCTGTTAAAATCGGGTGAAACCATCAATTAATCCGTTTGAAGAGAGTAATAGCCGAAAAACGCCCGGAATATGCGACCAGACACGAGGCAATAATTTTCCATTGTGACAACGCTCGGCCCCATGTTGCTATTCCGGCTAAGAACTATTTGGAAAACAGTGGATGAAAAGTTTTACCCCACCCGCCTTATAGCCCAGACCTTGCCTCTTCTGACTACCATTTGTTCCTGTCGATGCAGAACGCCCTCACTGGAATACAGTTCATATCAGAACATGGTATCAAAAATTGGCTTGATTCATTCTTGGCCGCCAAGCCGGTGCAGTTCTTTTGGGATGGAATCCACAAATTGCTAGAAAGATGGGAAAAAGTCATAACTTCAGATGGCCAGTACTTTGAATACTACTATTGTACATCTTTTTCTTAAATAAACGTTTGATTTAAAAGAAAAAAAAAACCACACGAATTAAGTTATAGACCCAATACATATTTTTGTATTTTAATTTCTGGATCCATATGCCAGGTAGGAACCGGGTAGGGCCAGGTAGCAAATGCACTTTCACCATAAAAATTCACAAGACGCCAAATGCCTTATAGAAACCGGATAGTAACCGGGTATAAAGATGTTTTTGTAATTTAATTTCTATTTATATATGCCAGATAGGAACCGGGTAAGGCCGGGTAGCAGGTGCACTTTCACCTTAACAATTTGCAAGTCCAGAACTGCCTTATCCATATGCCAGATAGAAACCGGGTAGGGCCAGGTAGCAGGTGCACTTTCACCTTAAAAATTCACAAGACGACAAATTCCTCATAGAAACCAGATACGACCCAGGTATAAATGTAATTTTTTATGATAATATTTAATTTCTGGCTCCACTCGCCGTGTAGGAACCGGGTAAAATCGGGTAGAATATTTTTACAACTTATTTTCTGTTACCACTTACCGGATAAGGACCGGATACACCCAGATAGATCCCGCAAAATGAAATTAAAGACCAGATAAAAACCGTATAGAAGCGAGTAAAACCCGAATGGGTTTGCATCTGGTTTCTTTCCGGTTTCTACTCGATTTCTACATCATATACGACGTCGTAAATGACATCGTATACAACATCGTATATGACGTCGTATACGACATCGTAATTTGGGATAGTATAAGATTTGATAATTTTTTAAATAAATATTAATTAAATAATATAATTAAGTCTGCAATTGAGTGTTAAAATTTGGCAAAGAAGACCTTTTTAAAACGTTTTTAAAACAAGTATTAATGGGGGGTGGACCCTTGCCAATATTTAGAAAGGCCGGTGATGCCCCCAGCGACGAATGGCAGGCCGTGTTATACGCGAACCTAAATTCAGCCAGGTGTTGGTCCCAGGTCCTATGATCCTTATCGACGTACGAGATAATCATCGTATTCAGAACCCTATTCTCCCTCTCCACAGGGTTAGCCTGTGCGTGGTACGTTGGCGCCGTAGTATGGACTATTTCGTACTCTACAGCCAAGACCTGTAAGGTCCTGTTGACAAATTCCGTACCGTTGTCTGTGAGTAGCACCTGGGGCACACCCCAACGATTCATTATCACCTCACGGAAAGACGTTTCTATTTTCTTATCCGTCGCTACTCTAAGGGGGACGCATTCCACCCACTTAGTAAATGCGTCCTGGAATACTAATATATATTGGTACCCAGCACGGCTCCTGGGTAGTGACATCCGCTGCCACTACGACCCAGGGCTCCTCAATTATACGTTGGCCCATCAGCCCTGCGGGGGCCTTTTGCTCCACCTTCCACGTTTGGCAAGTGGGACAGCCTCGCACATAATCAACTACGTCCTTAAAACAACCTGGCCAAAAATATCGGGTGGAGATTCGCTCATACGACAAATTTCCAAGAAAAAAATGTTAAATTAAATTAAATTTTTACAGATTGCACTTCATACCAAAAGAAATAATATTTAAAGAATTTGAAAATATTTTATATGTGTGGTATATATAATGTTGTATACATGTAATATATATGTATACATATATATATATATATATATATATATATATATATATATATATATATATATATATGTATATGGTTATGTATGTATGTATATTGTATTAAAAACTACACCACAAAAATTTCAATCTACAATTCCATGCACGATTGTCAATTAAAAATATTTTTTATATTTAGACACTTAATTCCAACCTTTCAAAAAATGCTTTCTGGTATCCAGATTTTTAGGTTATGTGAATGAAATATTTACCTTAAAGTAATATCAAAATTTATTTACCTACATGTAAAAACATAATGATAATTACTTGTTAAATTTTTACAAAAAATTTTTTATACAAGATATCCTATGTCAGCAAAACTTTTTTCTGTATTCTTAGATTTAAATAAATCAGTGATGAGGGCTCCGATCAGAGCCGAAACGTCTGATTATGTAAAACTCTGAGTTTTTATCAACCTTGGACCCTAAAGCCAATTACCAACATCAACATATATCTTCAATTATTAATTAAGGGTCAATGTAAGTCCAGAATATGAATATTAAAATTATGGGGCATCAAAGCAATAGAAGAGGAAATGACTTCTTCGCGAGGATCAAAACCAACTATGGTTATCACACCCTCTCCTTTTTAAAGAAATTTTCACATATCAACGTACAGCTAAGAGTAAAATACAACCAAAGGATTCTCTTACTTCGATGTAGGAGAGAAAAAGTACTACCTAAACATCTTCAACTTCACGCTCGCAACTTGGTTTTGTTCGACAACAATAATATCACACGTACTCATTCATCCGCGATAAATGAATTCAAATTCACCGTACTTAACTTAGAGATATCTGTATCACGATTCACAGATTAGAAAAAGACTTTTTTTTTGGGTTCTTAAGGTTATATAGCCAACGCAGGCTGCTATGGTCGGTGATGACCGTGAAATGGTAGCCCTCTAGGTAAGCTCTAAATTTATGAATGGCCCACAAGATCGCTAGACACTCCTTTTCGGTAGTCGAATAGCGATGCTCAGCATCAGTTAGAGTGCGACTTGCGTACGATATTACTCGCTCGGCCCCGTCCCTATTCTGGGTCAACACACCCCCTAGGCCGGTGTTGCTAGCATCCGTCTGTAGCACAAAGGGAACCTCGAAATCTGGACACGCTAAAATTGGGGCCTCCACTAAACAACGCCTCACTTTATCAAAGGCCTGCTGTTGTTCGCAACTCCACGCCTAACGCTGCTTCTTTTTAAGCAACTGGGACAACGGTGATAATATAGTGGCATAGTCGGGGATGAACCTCCTATACCAGCTAGTTAACCCCAAAAATTTCCTCATGTCCTTCACGTTATGTGGCCGAGGGTAGTTCAGGATAGGCTCTACCTTCCCAGGGTCGGTCTGAAGGCCACTCTCGTTTACCACGAAGCCGAGGTACTGCACCTCCGAGCAGCAAAACTCGCACTTATCTGGGTTGATCACCAGACCAGCTTTTTTTATCCTACTCAATATCTTTGCGAGCCAGTCTAGGTGTTCTTTGAATGTTTTTGTGACGATGTTTACGTCGTCGATGTATGCGAACGCATGTGGTTTAGCTTGTGAAAATCCAAGCAGAAGCGCCTACTTCCATCCGGCTTCCTGACCAACACTATCGGTGACGACCAGCCACTACTCGAGGGCTCTATTATATCGTCCGCCAGCATCTTATAGACCTCCTGGTTGATAATCTCCATCATTTTCGGTGACACCAGGTAATGTCTTTGTTTGATAGGTGGGTGCTTTCCTACGTCGATTAAGTGTTCCGTTAGGTTCGTGATCCCTGGTTTTTCGGGGGCTTTTGGTAGCAATTCACTCAGAAAATTCTTGAGCACCTCTGCTTGTGACATCGTCAGTTCTCTTATCCCGCAGCATTCGTCAGGATTACATTCCTGTATTTCAAAATAACGCACGCTACTGGGGTCGTCTTTGAACATCCAAGAACGGTTCTCAAAATCCACCCTCAACTTAAACGCGGTTAGAAAATCCAACCCCAACGCAATCGTAACTGGTAGGGACTTCAATACCCGAGCCCTTATTAACCTTGTGGTCTTACTCAGTTCAACCGGGAACTCTATTTCTTCAGATACCACTTGTATGTGACTGTTAGCCATTTGTACCCGCCCGTGTTGCCGTATAGCTTGAAATCCTTGATTCATTAGCTCTCTGAGGCCTTCTGGTCCCACGAACGTCCTGGTAGCTCCGCTATCAACTAAGGCACTAAGGGGTCGGTTATCAACTATGGCTGTCACATATAATAGTGGTTGCGTTCCCAGCAAGGGGGAAGGCACACAATGAATCTCGGAAACGTTATAAACCGACTCCGGTGTCTCGTCAATAGCTTTGTTATTCAAGCACGTCGGCACTCCTTCCTCGTCACTCAACTCAACGATACCAGGCTCTAGAGACGTTAGCGGAGGATCACACCCCTCCGACATAACCACGATCCCCGATCCTAACCCTGGCGACTTATCCTCTTGGCTCAGACCAAGTAGCAAAAGCTCCTCGTAAAACGGACTACTTGGCGCGATTCTAGGCCCGCGTGCAAAAATCTGCTCCTCGGCTGTGGGCAATCAGAATGCTGATGTCCCGACTTACGGCATTTCCAACATACGGGTGCTGGTCTACTTGCCCCCGCGGCCACGTCTGAAGCAAAAGGGTTAGTGGGAGGAACCGATGCCACCGCGGGGTTCGCTCTGGTCTGGATCCCACTCGGACTGGCCGGGGGGTTCGATCTGCCCACTGTGGGTCTTCGTTGAGTGGCCTGAACGTTGCGTCTTGGTCCTTCCAGGACATAGAGCTGATCTTCTGCCCTTCTACCTGGACGAAAATCTTCCTCCTCCGACATGAAAGCTAGCCTCTCTCTTTGCCTATCTGCGGGCCTAATACGTGGGTCTTGATAGGCCAAGTCAGGCAACAGGGAACTCTTCTCCACATTAGACGCTAAGACCTCGATGTGTTGAAAGTCGAGCACGTCTGACCTCCTTATCGCCAGGTGTATCCTCGGCAACAGGTTGCGGTGAGCATAGCTGTCTTCCTCCACTTCACTCAGCCTAGGAAGTACACGCGTGAACAGCGCTTGCATGCAGGTTAGGCAATCAGCTACCGATTACTTTTCTCCCTGAGTGTGCCTGTGGATTTCCTGACGCAACTCAAACTGAAAGTCCTGATCGCCGAATCTTAGGCGACAAGCTCGCGCGAACTCTACAAAAGTTCTCTACCTATGCTTGGAGCCTCTGAACCAATTGAGGCCGAGACCTGACAGAAAGAAAGGCAACACCCTTAACAGGTCTGGGTCGCAAATGGGGACTAAGTTATTTAGATTAACGCTATAAATTCACCGCGAAAACTCTCTAACACGTCTATAATGATACTTCCTGATTAAGTCCCAAATTTAAAAAAAAACTTCTGAAGTACCACCTACACACGTTACTAACACGCTAACTTTCTACTATCTATTAATTGAAAACTTTTTCGGAGAAAAAAAGAACGATGTTTTAAAAGTAATTCCGATAACTAAATAACTAAATAATTGTAAGGGTTCTCGGCTGACCTCAACTTTAGGTAAATTCCCCAAAAAATAAAGAGGTTACAAAACGTCCTCCGATCTTAATTTATCTCATGTTTTGTCCTACTACCCTAATCTATTCTATATCTATATCTATCTATATCTATCTATACCTATATAAATCTGAATAATAATAAGATAGAATTTTAATTACATATATTCCGTATTGCAATAATGAAGGGATTAATTCAATTAACCTTCCTTAATTTTTCAGTACCCAAAAAAAACGATTTGTTCTACTAAGCTACTTATGACTGCCCCACGTTGGGCGCGATTTGAGACGTTGCAATTTCTATAAACTTAGGCAACTCACACTTCGGTGTTACGCCTCCAAGTAAAACCCGAGTCGACAGGCAAGATAACCTATTACTACTAGAGGGTTCAATATGCACAAAAAGATTTGAGTCGAAAGGCAAGTTAACCTTTCGCCTCCAAGGAGTTCGATATTCCACAAAAAAAATACCGCGGGTGCCAGACCTTGCTTCGATCAACACTGAAATTTCCTATAAGCCAACAACAACACAAAAAGATTATTATAACTCCAAATTGAGCAGTTCGAATCGAAATCTATTCCCGAGCCCGTAACACCGGAATCCACGTGCCACAAATGGGTATGCCAGCTCAGTCCCCGCTTTCTGAGTCAATGGTAGAGCGCGGGGTTCGCAGAGGGAATCCTAAAAATCAATCCGAAAAAGGAAATTAAATTGAGGCAACAGCTAAATTAATTAAAAGAACTTGGATGTTTATTATTACAACTAGCGTTTGTCACATTCTATAACCTAACCTAACGTAACCGACTTTTGGCTGACACGTCACGCGACACCCACTAATTCTCTACGACATGCATAATCTTATCTTAACCTACTTGACCTACGCTAATCCCACCCGCACAAATTAGACACTAACAATTATATTTTCATTGTAGATAGTCGGTCTCGGGCCACGCTATGTCGCCAATTATATCCCCCGAGACTTACAGCCAAAGAAAAGAAACACTGCGCCACGCTACTCTATCGCCTGTTACAGGGGAGTGCAGATTATACTCTCCCAAATGCAGCAACTTTAACTGGGGCAATCCCTAAAAACTCAGGGAGACGAAGGACTGTGCACGAGGAACTAAATATTGCTCTCAACAAATCCACTGGCAGAGAGAGAGAAGAACTACAAGAAAATTCCCTGATGAATAAATATCAGGAGCTGAAACTTGAATATGAGAATCTAAGACGTGAAAATAGGCAATTACAGTCAAGATTAGAAGCGTCTGAGCTGCGCATAGATGCTCTCTCCAACCGATTCTTAGATCAAATAGAAGAATTAGAAAGTAAAATACACTCAGAAACCACTGAACAGGTACGATCCCTAAGAAATGTATATGAAATCCGCTTCCAGATCTTAGAAGGACGTTTGCGAGATTATGTTGATCGGGATACTGCGGCTTCTGAAGCTAACATTGAAAGGAATACCCAAAACATAAGGAGAGTAAGTCTCAGGCAACAGAATTTAGAGGAAAGAATTAGTGGATTAAACCAGTCACACCCAGACATGTACGAGCCTTCTGGCACATTGAAAATCACCCCAAAAAATCCTATCTACGAGGGTAAAACTTCACCAGTTAAGTTTTAAGAAGAACTTAAAGACTTCTGGGCTGCAGTCAGACCTAGTAGGGGGCAAGCAGCCTTCATTATAAGCAGTTGTCTACAGGGCACACCCAGAGACTGGTGGGATTTGGCCAAAAAAGAAAATGATGATTTTCCTCAGTTTGTGCAAAAATTTAAGCGAAGATATTGGGGTGAAGAGACACAACACTCTGTCAAAACGAAATTAGAATTTGGGAGTTACTGTGCTGCGCGTGATGGATCAATGACGGCCTATACAATAAAAATGTTTAGGGAAGCTAGAGGCTTAACCCCCGCTCCCGCAGTACTAAGATGGAGTCCTTGAAAACCATGTCACAAACAACCAAAAACAGGTACAAAGACCTATTATGGAAATATCGAATGATTTTTGTCACAAAGCCAGGCCGAATAAGTTGCTATTATCATCGCCTAACATTGATGGATGGGGATCCACTGTGCTCCAAGACGTACCCTATCCCATACAGTTATGAGAAGCAGGCTGATGAAGAGATCCCCTCCATGATAAGATGTAACATTATTCAAAAGTCCACCAGTCCTTTCGTAAGTCCCCTTGTTAACACTACCAAAAAAGATGGTAAAATCCGCCTCTGCCTGGACGCACGCAAGTTAAATGAGAAACTCCAAGCAGACCATGAAGGAACTGAGAGTATGGATGTTCTTATTCAAAGATGCCATAATAAACGGGTATTGTCAAGTTTAGATATGAATTTGAGTTTCAGACTCAAAGCAGTACACAGCCTTCTTGTACAATGGTAAATGTTACGAATACAACGTAACCCCATTTGGACTAAAAACTAGAACATCAGCACTGGTCAGAGGACTTGAAAGGGTTCTATCCGGACTGGGCGAATTTGTCATTTCTATGTGGATTCATTTCTATGTGGATGACATCTTGATTGCATCAGAGAACGAGGATGAACACCTCATGCACTCGCAAAAGGTCTTTGCTAGGTTTAAAGAAAATAAGGTTACATTGAATTTTCGAAAATGCGAATTTAGAAAATTTCACACCACCTTCCTTGGTCACATCATATCAGCTGAAGGAATCAAACCAGATCCGGAAAAGATTCAAGCTATAAGAGATTTCAACATCCCCAAAAATAAAAAGCAGCTCCAGGGATTTTTGGGAATCGTAAACTTTAGCGCGAAGTTCAGCAAGGGCATCTCGGAAGCAATCACCCCAATGTTAGAATTGATGAAAAAAGGCGTTAAGTGGCATTGAAACAAAAAGCATCAGGCGGCTTTCGAAAAGGTTAAAACTCTACTTAGCACTGAAATCATGCTCCACTACTTACAAACCAATGCGGTTTACCAAGGCGCTGTACTATATCAACAAGATAATGAGATTATTAAAATTATAGCTTGTGGTAGTAGAACCTTACGAGGATCCGAACTAAATTGTTTTACCACGGAAAAGGAGCTGTTAGCATTAATTTGGGCATTGGAAAAATATCACCCTTTTCTATGGGGAGCAACCATCATCCATAGAACAGTCCACATGACTGTTTTACGTTCCTGCAAATTAATTAGCCGAAGACTAACTAGGTGGATGATGGCAATCCAGGATTACCAGATTCAAACCGAATACTGCATAGGCAAGGAAAACATAATCGCAGACGCCATCAGCCGACAAAGAACAGCCATTACAGAAGCAGAAGAAAAGAATATTACGATAAATCGTCTAGTTAGGAGGGCAGATAAATCTATAAAACATAACCTTCTGAATCTAGTAGAGGAACAGAAAAATGATCCTAAGCTCAGGATTATTCGAGGAAACATCACTAACCTACCAAACTACAGAATTATATAAGATTGCCTGCATAAAAATCACCATGGAATTTTAGAATTCTATTAGCGGAACTCAAGCACTCTTCCTGGTATGATAAATTACAGATCATTGAAGACATTCTAAATGAAACCCATCATGACACTAATGAATTTACCCCCATGGAGACAATGCTCAAGAAAAAGCCTGCCAGATTCTGGAGAAAATGGCTCCCTAGTCAAGAAATAAATCAACAACCAGCGTATGAATAAAAACTCGTATGGACACGGGATAGGATACGAAAGAAAGGTATTCGAAGAGCTGAGAAGACCAATGCAGGCCAAAAAATAACCACCTATCAGAAAAACGATAATCAATATTATTGTGAAAGCGTATAATCTCTCAGATAAAGCGTTGAAACGTACCGCCAAATTCATGTCAGTGTTTGAGGGACCATTTATTGTTGACAAGATCATTAGGGAGGGGACATACTTAATCACAGACCCCAAGAGCCACCGAGAAAGGGGAATCTTTCATGCGCACGACCTGCGTAAATATTATAGAGATAATATCACGCGTTAGGATCCTGCTTATATTACTTTTATTTAGCAACTCCAATAAATACTCAAGCGGGAAACTATTATTACGAAAACGCGATAGATTGTTAGCAAGTCGCCATATTGGCTCCAATGTAACTTACGACCCAATGTACGTCCATGATTTAAAAAATAATTGTCTTTAAACATCAATTGATAAGGATAAAGTTTATAATTTTTATTAATGCTTGTGTACATCATCTGGATGGCCAAGTAAACTTAGTTTGTTCATAAATAACTTTATTATTTGTTGTTAATTACAGATAAATATTTTCTTAGAAAATATCATAAAGGGGAACCGACCCCGCCATATTGACTCCTACCAAGCTCAGGACTGAAGGGCATCTGCACATATAAGTATTTAATATAATTATCGAATAGTATTAGGTCTGGCTATGCAGAATTAATTAAACTTTTAAATTGTTAAATACGTCTATGAAATATTATACAATGGAATATGTCTATTGTTTCTAGAGAGATTAGTATTAAGAGTTCAAAGAGTAGTTGCCATATTGGCTTCTCGATTTAAAACAATTGTTATAAATCTTTGGGTAGTAACTTATTAGATAAAACTATTGTGATCTATAAAATAATTAAAGAAGCCATTAGATAGTGTAAATCGCGAATAGAAGCGCCATCTAGGGAATTATTAAGATAGGTTTGCCTCTCTCTAACGATTATGTAGTTCTAATTCGGTCCACGACCATTATAAGCATAGATTGCAAGGCCAAATAGGGTGATTGTAAATGCGATTAAGGTTTGTTAAAAAACTGATCTCAGCTTATATTATAAATAAAATTAAAAGGCTGTTAAATATTAAGTTATGTATGATATTATTTACAAAATTTACCGAATAAATGTCTTCTGAATACTATAAACCTTTAAGTTCATTCAATTAATTATGAAATATAATATTAAATACATATCGAACTCTTTCAAATTCGACATTCGATACTTGGTAAATAAAATCCTTGGTCCTTAAGTGGTGCAAGTCCGGAAACCGTAGTGCTAACAGTTCCTTTGGATTACGTGTATCGTCGTATTTAGTCGTGTCGGTTAATAGTGATCTAATTTAAGAGGTAGACAAGTAAGTTACCACCTAAGTATCATCCTGTGTGAGAACTTATGCAACAACTTATTTATTTATGATAAATTATCTCATATATTTATAAATTCAGTGTTTTATTATCATTGTGAAAAACTCAAGTGACAACGTACCCTTAAATAAAAATAAATTATCAACATATATCTTCAATTATTAATTAAGGGTCAATGCAAGTCCAGAATATGAATATCAAAAATACCAGTTATAATTGACTACTTTTGAGTTTTTCAACACAAAATTGTTTAATACAATTTTATTGAAATGTCGCGAAGAAAAAACAATACGATTTCTTCAATTCGTATTTATTCGTCATAATTTATATAAATATCTATATGCCGTACAGTCACGCTTATCGAGAAAAACACACTATCACTTATCTCTCACACACGTAATAAGTCTCAGACTGATGGAAAAGGTAATTTAGAAAATAAAGCACGTTAAGGAATAATTATTTTCAATCTGAAGAGAGAACCTGTTCTCCACGATTACATCTATCATTAGAAGACTCAGAGAGTCGGATACAATTATTGACTATGTATGTACATATAACCCTCTTCGGCATTTTTATGCCAATTCAATAAAACGTAAGGGGTGTCACTTAATTTAAAGACCTTTGAAGGTCAATAACTGTCTAGGATCCGATATCGACACGTTGACTCGAAATAACTACTATAATACATATGATCGATGTCTTGATTATTGATTAATATTTTTTTCCCGACTTCTATAAAATAACCACATTCCTCACGCGTAAAGCAGGAGCAAAAACGCATATATAGTGCACATGCGAAGTCACCAACACATGCGCAATACTTCACACTCGTTAAAAATCGCTTATTTCCCGCCTTAGTAGCATAATGTGCTATTCTTGTGAACTGTTCTGGCATACTATTTTGTTTTTCTGTATGTATATTTAAATTTTCAGGAGCTTTATATGCAACAAAAAATTATAGTTGAATAAAATCAATTGAATCGGTTTATTAAATTTTATCTAAAATCTTGAATAAGTTGTTTTTATTTATATATTTCTTTTTCAATATGTTGTTTAATAACATATAATACAACATATTTGATCGGCGTCAAATATTCGCTTGTAAAATGTAACCGTCGATAGGTACAGATGAGAAATGCATTTCTTATATTTCGAGTATATACAGCCGATTGCAGAATAAATTATACACTTATGATATTTTACAAAAAAAGAACAATTATAAAGAAAACACACAGAAGAAGTCTGAGGCGATTTATAAATCATCAGTGGAAGAGTCAATGTCAAGAATCTGTGTGAATGACCATGTATTAGCTTTTTTACAGCCTTAAATTTTGTAAAGAAAAAATACTTCCTCAGACCTTTTTTTTTTAATAATGTAGTTGATATAATTAATTCGTCACTTATTGTATGCAGTGCAACTTAATGAATATTATTTGCTACATATTAAGTGTCAAAATTTTAATAATCACGAGTTAGTGGTAACATTTAAATTCTTTCTGTAAAGAACTTATCGATATCCGGTTCTAAATATGATATCGATTTTTAAATCATCCTTGGACAGATTGGGAGAGAAAGACTAAACTGACCAACGTGAAAGGTCAAGAATAGAACGAAAGAATGAAATAAACCGAATCGATGATTTTATTTTATTAAATAATTATGAAATTTATTGGAAACTACGAAATTGAATTTTAGTTCCAATTCGAATAATAAATTTTGACATTGGATCGTTTCTTTTTTCTTTTCTTTCTTTTAGTTAGATTCTTTTTAGTTAGACAGAGATATTACATTCAGTCTAGAGAATTCTATTCTTTTATTTACTTTTTCAAGTTTTTAAAATGGTTTTAAATTCGTATATTACAGGCAATTTTTAAATAAAAGATAACATTTTCTTGAGAGTTTGAAATTTTTATAACTTTACTGAAAATTGTTGATTCCAATCATTGAATTGGAGGATGAAAAAATTTGGAGTCTTTCACAACAGAAAATATAGTGAAAAGGGAAAACAAAGAAGACTTTTACGGTTGGGTGAGAAAATTTAGATCTTGAAATTAGTTACCGCAATTGAGTTTTCCAAGTTCAATAGGCCATTCAGTAAAAAAAAAATTTATAAAATTGTGACTAGGTCAATTTTCATTTTTAAACCAAAAATTTCTAAATTGAGATTACGATTGAGAGTATACGATAACGGAAACTGGAAAAGGGAGATTAGATAGCATCTGCATAATACTTGACGCGTTCATCTCTTAAGATTATTTATCAACTTTTCTCCCTTATAGATCTGCTTTTAAAGCTTTTTAACATTGTCTCAACATTTTTTTCGCCTTTATTGAGTTTCGAGCAATATATGCACATTTTCTTATTACGGAACCACCTTTTAGATTTCAGAAGTCGCTGAAAAAAGATGAAATAATTCACTGAAACTCACTTTCACAATCCAAGTAAATAATATTGATATTTTAATTTTCTGATTCAGACAGACAATGCATAAAACTCAACAAGGGTTTGGGAAAAAACAACTCGACTTCGTGAGGGCAGAAATATCGTGCTTGGCGTTATTTCCTTGACAAACTCTACATAGTAGAGTGTTGTTTGACAGTTATAAGGTCATAAGGGTACAAAATGACGCAAAAGCGTTCAGCATGAATGTATACAATTCTTGTCTCGCTATTAATAGTATTTTACATATGTGCCTACACTGTGCCTACTCAGTCCCTTCGCAACTATTCGAGAGAATGGATTGGTGAATAAAACCGAAGCCATCGATCAATTAAAAACTTTACTCTTTCTTCTTTGAGCTTTCTCTTAACCTTCTAATTTCCTCGCTGGACCCCTGTTTCGAGTGCCACGATCAGTTCTTGACATAAATTTCCTTCTCTTGATGGTTGGCGGTGAGTTTTGATTCTTGAAACCCTGGGAGACGAAATGCGATTGCATAAGGGAAACGAGAATGGCACTTTGCTCTGAATTTTTCTACCGTTGACTCACAAGATCCGAAATCACCGATGCAAAGGGACTCAAGTAGCCTTATGCAATTTTCGAGGGTAACACCTTCAAAATTCTCAAAATCTGTTATGAGAGAGAGAGCCTTGGATTGCGAATTGGAGTCTAGGAAGTACATCATTCGTGCGCCCTGGAAAAGATGTGGCAGAGACTTGCTGTTCTTCTTTAGGTATTCGACATTCAATTGTGCCGCATTGGAACTCGAGAATATTCCACTAGTCTGGCGTTTCACCACCTCGGCCACGGTACTTCCTAGGGAGGATCCGTTCGTATGCTGCAGAAATCGTACCAAGCATGTGTGCAGCTCCGGGTTGTTTGAATCCAAACGATAGGCACGGTTTATTGACCGTAACATCAAAAGAGTTCGACCTAAAAAAAAAAGCAAATTGTTGGAGTTTAAAAAACTATATTCAGATAATTAGTTGTGATTATTGTTGCTAGTGATTTTTTTTACTATATTTGTTTATTAGTTGAGTTTGACATTTTTGTCACTGTGTCGAAAGCGTCTTTTTTCCACAGAAAGATTTTCAAATTCTTTAAATATTTAATAAAAGATGCTGGTTTTCGATCAATGAGGGTCAAATATAAAGAAGAAAACTCTTTATAGTGTCAAAATTGTTGCGACGTTTCGTTGGCTATGGGTTTGCCAACCTCATCAGGCTTTATTAAATTAAAAAAACACCAAATATTAAAATTGTCACACACAAAAAAAATAAACATTAAATTAACTTAACATCCAGAACATACACAAAATTGTTTAAATTTTACCTTTATAAAAGAAGTTTAACTCATGATGAGTAATGTCGAGAAAATAAAATTATAATAAAAGTCATGATTTACTTAATAAAATGACGTGATGTCATGGAGTCGACGACACTTTGTCTACTAAATTATTACATTCAAACAGTTAACTTAAAATATTGAAAACAGTTATTGTAAACACAGAATTTGAAATGTAAACAGACATCAACTGGAAAGCTATCATGAATTTAATCTATTAAGTAATGAAAAATAAATTCTATTCAAAGTAAATATATCTTCGTCCCATAATTTCTTTGATCAATAGTCCCACGCATTTTTTAGCAAAAATACTATATGATGAATTAAAAGACAGTATCAAAGTCCCAAAATCACATTTAAATGATAGTTTAGATCTTAAAAGAAAATTGGAACATCTCGTTGTAGATGATAATCATGTTCTACTTTCATTAGATGTCAGTTCATTATTCACAAATGTACCCTGTGATTTGATTGATTGATTTGATGAAATTATAAATTGTACTAAATTTCTTTTCGAAAATACATATTTGACCTTTAATAATAATATCTATTTGCAAATTTTTGGCACTCCAATGGGTTCACCAATTTCACCTCTATTCGCAGACATTGTCATGGATGATTTGGAAAATGATTGCCTACAAATTTTAAAAGACAAACATAATTGCTCTCCTTTATTTTATTACAGATTTGTAGATGACACTATTCTGTGTGTACAAAAGAAATTTATTGACTTGGTTTTAAACATTTTTAATTCACAGGATAGGAACTTACAATTCACCTTTGAAGTTCAACAAAATAATCAAATTAACTTTGTGGACGTGTCATTAATTATAAAAGATAATAAAATTATTTCTAATTGGTTTCAAAAACCTACCTCATCAAATAGAACAATTAATTACTTTTCCAATCATCCAATTTGTCAGAAAAAAAAATATTGTTTATAACTTAGTTGATCGAGCAATATCTTTATCTCACAAAACGTTTCATAACGCCAATTTGAAGATTGTTAAACAAATATTATTAAACAACGATTATCCAAATAGCTTCATCGATAAAAATATATAAATCCGTATGAATAAAATTAAATACAGCTCTCCAAATTCTCCAAATAAAAAAAACCGTTCAAACTTATACAGACATCAACCAAAGGTATGTTTGCCATACAACGTAACAAACTTCACTAAATTGTCTAATATTTTTAAAAAATACAATATTTCAACTATTCCAGTCGTCAACAAAACTTCGAAATCAATAATAAAATTAGGTAAAGACTCCACAAACAAATGGGAACAAACTAATATTGTATACAAATTTAATTGTGAAAATTGCACTGCGACTTATATTGGTGAATCTAAGAGAGCATTAAGAGTTCGTATTAATGAACACAAAAATAAAAAAAACAGTGAATCCGTAGTCTGTGAACATCAATTGGAATTCAACCATGAATTTGATTGGGAAAATACCAAGATTGTTGATTATGTCTCTGACTATCGAAAAAGATTAACATCAGAGATGATCCATATAAAATTTAATAAATTTAGTATAAATAAAAAAGAAGACATATTTACTTTGAATAGAATTTATTTTTCATTACTTAATAGATTAAATTCATGATAGCTTTCCAGCAGATGTCTGTTTACATTTCAAATTCTGTGTTTACAATAACTGTTTTCAATATTTTAAGTTAACTATTTGAATGTAATAATTTAGTAGACAAAGTGTCGTCGACTCCATGACATCACGTCATTTTATTAAGTAAATCATGACTTTTATTATAATTTTATTTTCTCGACATTACTCATCATGAGTTAAACTTCTTTTATAAAGGTAAAATTTAAACAATTTTGTGTATGTTCTGGATGTTAAGTTAATTTAATGTTTATTTTTTTTTGTGTGACAATTTTAATATTTGGTGTTTTTTTAATTTAATAAAGCCTGATGAGGTTGGCAAACCCATAGCCAACGAAACGTCGCAACAATTTTGACACTATAAAGAGTTTTCTTCTTTATATTTGACCCTCATTGATCGAAAACCAGCATCTTTTATTATATTAATATAATTAATAAAATAAATATTAATAAATTCCAGATCTGGGCCATTGTGCGGCCTGTCCGAGCACACGAGCAGGATCTTCGTACCAGCCTCATATCTCGGACACTATCAAAAATTCCATTTTGTCGATCTAAATTTTGATGTTAAAAATTGCCAATATGTTTTATATAAATGAAAGAATTTTCCAAAATGGATCTGATAGGATGAATGGGCATGAAAAATTCCTTCAAATTCGCATCTATAGAATTCAATTCGATTTAAATAATAAAACACAGAAATATTTGAGATATTTAGTTCAAATTTATTGTGGGTGTAGTGCAAGCATTACATTTTATGAATGAAATTCGATATCGGTCATATGACCACAACGAGCCCGTTTACATCGGTCGATTCTTTGGAACCAATTTTCCACCACTCTGGCGCAAATTTCGACCGGAACGTTGGCAATTTCGCGTTGGATGCTGTCTTTGAGGTCGTCTAAAGTTGCTGACTTGTTGGCATAGACCAGTGACTTGATATGGTCCCATGAAAAGAAATCCAATGGCGTTAGATCGCATGAACGAGGTGGCCATTCGACCGGACCATTTCTCGACATACCACGTTCAACGAATTTGCTTTTCAATAAATCGATTGTGACGCGTGCTGTGTGGCTAGTGGCACCGTCTTGTTGAAACCACATATCGTTGGTGTCAAGTTCATCCAATTCTGTCCACAAAAAATCTACCAACATAGCACGATAGCGCTCTCCATTGACGGTAACATGACGGTCGTTTTCATCCACGAAAAAATACAGTCATTTTTTGCGGATGCAACGGTGTCTCAAGAAGCACATTTGGGTTTATTGCTGACCAATAACGCATATTTTGCTTATTTACAAAGCCATTGAGCCAGAAATGGCTGAAGATGATTTTTCGATGAAATTCATCATTTTCTTCAAGCTTTGCAAGAGTACAAAAAATTTTACTCAAACAACCTGCGTTTTTTATAGTACAATCTACATGTTATATATAAAATGTTTATATTTAAAAAAAAATTTTTTGACCTTTAAAATATTTGTTTAGATTAATTTTAAGATGCGTATTTTTAAATACTTTTCAAACAGCGGGCGGCCATGTTTGCTACTGACTCATGAAGGCAGTGACGTCACGATCAAAAAAACTTGAGATCTTGAGTTAATACGGTCAACGTATTTTTTAATAAAAATAAATGGACTTAAATTGTATTATTTTACAAAAAGTAAAAATGAGTAAAAAGGTGGAGTCAAGTTATGTAAAAGCTGACTCTGGAAATCTTCCAAAAGTGAATATTTTTACGGTATTAGATTATGTAAAAAATGATGAGAGGTTCAATGATCCTGATGTTCGAAATTCAAAAATGAACGAGTAAGTAAATATTAAAAACTTGATATTATATTTGAATCGCGTGTAACTTTCAAGATCATTCTCAATCTACAATCAATAAAAATCGAAATGATTTGTAAATACATTTCGTATTTCACATGTAGCGTACTTATATTCAAATGACAATTCAAATGATCCTGGAAACAATAATAATGTGAATTGGTAGGAGTGTCCCGACATTTTTTTTGGCATCGATGGGAACGTGAACGAACACTTTATCAGGATTCGTTTGGAAATGTTCCCGCACAACGGAACGAAACATGCTCGATAGCCTTTTAAACTTTGCTTGGTTGTTACCTGTGTTTTTTTTCGCTTATTGTAGAATAAATTAGTGAAAACAATCTATTTCAACTTGCGAGTCTATCAAATCCTACGTTAACGTATCCCAGTTTTATGATCGTGAAGTCACAGGGCCTTCTGCTAGCCGCGCGCCATGATTTTGGCGCGTTTGAATCTTGTTTGAAAATGTGCAATTTTCAAAAATTTATTTTACTTGCAAATATGCGTTTTAAAAATTCAGGAAAAAAAATTTACTATAAAACTATGCATTATCTATCGATTGCTGCTATTATCACGAAAACGTTTTTTTCCTAATTCTTGAGAACGACGTGGAATCGACTGATTTGGCTTATTTTGAATCGATGCACTTACGGCTGCGATTGTTTCTTCGCTTCGAGCAATACGACGTCTTTTTGGCACCGGAATGTTCAATAGTGTAAATTTGGTCTCGAATTTATCCACTATAGCACGCACAGCCTGTCGGTTGGGACGATTATTACGGCCGAAAATTGGAGTAAGCGCTCTTAAAGTTGCGACCACCGACTCAGAATTTCCGTTGTAATTTTTAATGATTTCCAAACGTTAAAAAAAAGTTCAAGAGTACGTTTATATAATGATACTAAATTGTTATGTCCCTATTGGAAAACCCTTTAGTAGATCTTCTGACCAGCAAGAGACTTCTGTAACAGCAGCTTGCTTGACCAAATTATGTGGCATTGTGGGGGCAGTGTGATCCAACTCATGAATACAAGTCTTAACGTAAAATTTGACGCTCTAGAGAATCCTGGTTGGAAAAATAGGTGAGTAACTAGGAGAAACAAAGTTTGATCTTCAGATAACAATTAAATTTAACTTCAAGGCTAAACCTGAAGTCGCCGGCAGGTTAGGTTAGACATTTTTGCCTCAAACATATTATTTTCGAGATATGCGAGTGTTTTCAGATGGCTAAGACGCCAATGAAAATATTAAAACTGATGAGCGCATTACCTTTTTCACCCTAAGATAAATGTAACAATAGAAATATTTGCAGATTAATTGATCTAACTTATTTTAATTCTTAAATATATCATGTCATCCGCATGAGTTGCATAAAATAAAGCTATTAAAAAAATACTAATGATTATGCAATATTAATATAATGGTAGTATATAACTTTGTATTGATAGCAATTGACTGGCATTTGAATGACCCGAGCTCAAATCTCGGCACAAGTCTGAAGCTTTTCTTTTTCCACAGAAAATCTAGAAATCCTTGGAGTTCAATCTTCATTCTAGAGCTTGATGTGAATATGATCAATAGCTTTCTCATTAATCTTAGCAATGAGGTTAATCCATTTTACCAACCCAGCTGTGATAATCAGAAAGGTAAAGCTCCTAACCTATCTGCAAAACACAATCCCAAAAGCCGCTATATTTAGAATGGTTTTAGGAAAAATCGTTTTTGTTCGAATAGTTTGGCTATACTTTTTTCTAGCGTTCGTTTACCTTCGGTTTCTGAACATTAGCGTTGCATATGATGATGTCATTCGTGATATCTCGTTCCAGGATATGCTCCAACTAGGAATTTCCAAAAAGTGTGTTTGTCTATAACTCAACTCCTTATATTAACATATATCGGGCAATTGCCAGTAGCCAGATATTTGATTTACTAATTACTAAAAATCTAAACTGAATAGAAGATCGATTTCTATAATTTCTAGACTTCATTCCAACCACTGTAACTTAACAGTTAGCCTGGTAAGAAAGAATCTAGTGCAAAATGAAGAGTGTACACGCTCTCGCTGAACAACGCTTCACTTTGTACGAAAATGTACGAGAATGGCTGGATAACTGGTTTGATTTAAAAGACAAACAGTTTTATTGGCGTGGCATTCATCACCTTCCGGAGAGGTGGGAAAAATGTGTAAATAGCAATGAAGAATACTTTGAATCAATTATTTTTGATCATTTTCATGCAACAAACGTGTAACTTTTGTAAAAAAATTCCGGTGCAAACTCCACAGTGCGTTTCACAATTCATACTGTGACGCATTTTTTGACCACTTACACATTTTCATCAACACTTTCATTTTACAACACTAGTTGCAATGATTAATTCTCAAAAAATATTTCTACCGTTAAACTCAATTCAGAAATAGTTAGGTTTACTTTCATTTGAAGAATCAATATATGTATTTTCTTTAATGCAGCGCAAAAAGTATAGAACTATGAAATACTTATAACGGTATAATGATACTTAATCAAGTTAGCATATCAAATATTTGTCAATATATTTAGAAGTCATTTCCATTTCTTATGATTGATAAGATATCGAGGAACAGAATCTATATTCATGCATTGTTTCCTACATTAATAGAACTATATTGTTTTTTTTATATTCTTAAATCATACTAAATAAAGGGTTTCCCAATAAGGGTGATATGTTTTGAAATTGAAAAAAAACACTGAATATTCATTCGGAATTGATCGAAATCTTTTTTATTATATTGGATATTCTATGCCATTTATGATTTAAACAATATATCGGCCAAATGTCCCCCGAGACTTGAGCCAAAAATGCGCCTCATCAGAAAAGATGATTTTTTGATGAAAATTGAGATCATTTTCAATTGATTCCAGAGCCCAATCCGCGAACTCCCGACGCAAACGATGGTCATTAGGCTTCAGTTCTTGGGCCAGAATCATCTTATAGGGATGCAGGCCAAGATCCAATCGCAAAATACGCCAGGTAGTCATCCTGGACAGGCCCAATTCCTGAGATCGGCATGGCACGGACAATTCACGGTTTTCCTCGATACTGGCCTGTACGGCGGCTATATTCTGTGTAGAATACACATAGAATACGCATACGATTTTTAGGCTTAGTATCCAATAGAGTAAATTCACTCTCCAACTTATCGATTATTCGACGAATTGAGAGCGCGGATGGAGCAGAATGACGACCATATTTTGCACGATATGCTCTTTGAACACCGACAAAACTTCTCGAATTTTGATAAAATAATTGGACAATTTCCAAACGTTGTGGAAGCGTGAAACTACTCATGATTAAATGTCAAACCTTACTGATGACAACTGACAGCAGACGTCAAAAATTTCAGTTCAAATGAGCCCGATAGGGACATTCAAAATCATATCACCCCTATTGGGAAACCCTTTATAAAAGTGTCTTTTCTAAGTATTAAGTATTGTGATGAGCTGTATTTACCTACAGAAATATTATTCACAATAAGACTGTTAAAAAAGATTTAGATTAAAAGGAATAAATGAGACTGAATAAGATTGTACACAGTACTTATAGTATATCTGTCAGATTCGTGCATTGCATTAATTTCAGGTATTTCAAATAGATATTAAGAATGTTAAAAACCTTCTTATATTTATTTATTTTTTACGCATTCATGGCAACTCAACTTGCATTACATTTTTCTCACTTAAAATTGAAATCCCGAAAAATTATTAAAAAATCATAAATATATTTCTTAAATAAATTGTAATATCGCAATCGAGCAAATTACGCATGTCGCTACCCACTATGCTTTGTATATATGTATATGCTTCTATCGTAAGAAGGAACTTATATTTATAAGCGGGAAAAATGCGGGAAATGTCCCGGAATTTGGTGATCAAAAATTAATAGACATCCTGCAATTGTAAAAAAATGGTTTTGTCAATCAGTTTGAACATTTCAATAATTATCTGTTTGATGCTTTTAGCAGTGATTAAACAGACAGGGCAGTACTGAAATATTATTTCCTCAATAAATTAATGGTTAATTGATCAACGTACAATTGATAAATGAAGTATCAAATGAAGAGAGAATCAAAAATATTTTTTCTTGATCTCCTAGCCGAAAGTACGGTCCTCCCGGCCGCATTTCACTCCAGAACGAACGACTTTTGTGGCCTTTTTTTGGTTTTTCTCGGCTTAGTAGTGTCGCTGAATTCATCGTATAATTCGTTTGTTTAATTTAATTTAATGTGACTTCATGCAATTGCACGAAAGAGTAACTCTTAAAAAGAAATACAAAAAATTTATGTACACGGTTTATTTTATATTAATAAAAGTAATAATAATTATTGTAATAAGATTAGTATTACTGGATGTGTGATGTTAAAGTTACTATTGATCAATATTAATATTGTTATCGAAGAATAAATTTTCTCTGGTATTTGTTCATTTTTAAAAAATTTTTGATTTTCAATTCTTTTTTTGCAGTTATTGAATGATTGAATTTTATTTTAAAGTTTCTAATGCCCGCCCCGACCAGCAAAAACCTCGGCTTCGCCTCGGTTTTGGGCGTACTTTTGGCTGGAGATCAAGAAAAATAGTATACGACCCACAGCCAGAATGTTGGATGCCCTGGCGTATGTGATATGAATGCCTCGGCATTTATAACACATACGCCAGGAACTCAAACTTTCTGGCCTAGGGTCGTAATATACTACTAAATGTTGAATCGGACATGTTTACGAAAATTATTAATAATTGTTAATTATATTATAGTATGAAGAAGTGGACCATGTAGAAATAGAAAAAAGGTTACAAACTTTACGCCTGATCAATAGTCATATGGCAGTAGGTCGTGATGAATCAGTCACTGTACAGGGTGGGTCATCTAACATTTGGAATTTAAATCGGCTATAAAAAAAAACTTACGAATTTTTACTTAAGATGCCACCAGAATCAGAGGTAGCGTTAATTATAATTAATATAAATTATCCCTAAAGAAGGTTTTGGCGCCGACCCCCGGTATATCGCGTGGGACCTCTAGGCGCAGGCCCGTAACATACACTTCATCTGCTGGCTCCCTGCAAGACTCTTAGCGTGTACGGATGAGCGTGGGAGGCCAGAAACTGACTTCGTGGATGCCAACGGAGAGGAAAGACATCAAATTAACATTTTCCAACTAAATAATTAAGGGTAGATACGAGGAAAATATTAGGACCACTGTCATGATTAAATGAAGTGAACCAGAACTAGATACGCTCCTGCCTTCGGGTGAGTTACTGCGTCTGCATGGTAGCTCCCTCCTTTTCACTAGTAGCGGACGGATGACAGCAGAAATGGCGACTGAAGCGACACCTATAGAGAATTTTAGCGGGCTGGAACGAGGAAGCGGAAGAGGTCGAGAGAAATAAGAGACACTTCTAGTGCACAGTGCGGCGACTACCATGTATTTTAGGAGGGTACTTAAAAAAGTGAAAATGAGCATCAGCGCCGCCAAGTTTTGATAGCAAGAACTAATATTAATGCAAACGAAACCCCCGTCCCCCCAAATCCGATGTATTCTAAAGAGCGGAAAAGTATGAAATATATTGTATGAAATCCATTTCATAAATTTAAATGATTTAAAGTTGAAAATAATTTGTGAAAGAATAAAAATACAACAAGAATTTTTAAATACCAATCACAATGAACAGTTAAATACTGTACTATTACACGGAGAAAAATAGTTGAAGTAATTTTACTCAACTCTGTCGATTAAACTTGGGACTTAAGGACACTTAAACATTTATTAAACCCTAGTTGGGTAATATGAATTTGATAAATACCTAATTCACCTAAAGTGAATATCAATAAGCCAGGCCGTGCAAACCTAATGGAAAGGTGGTAGACCGTTAGCAACTAGCGCCGCTAGAACTATGAACTATGAACTACCATTATGTGTGCACGTGTTAGTGCATATACATGCATACGTAGGTTCTTTAAATGTGTTACAGAGAATATATTCAAATAAAATTAAAAGGAAATTGAATATTTAACGCAAAATTTTGAAAATTTAATTCAAGAGTGAGAAGTTATGTTGATATCAACTCACTCTTGAATTACATTTTCACAATTTTGCCTAAAATCATGGTTTTGTCGTAATAAATAAAAATAAAAAATATCTGTAATTTGTATTTTTATTTTCAGAAAATATAGTTGCTCAGCACATTTTGCGTTGATTTTTGTACTACAAGATAATCAAACACTTTGTGGGTTTCGAGACGGCTCTCTTCGGTGTTGTGTGAAAGTCTTCTGCAAGTACATCCTTGCTGGTTCCTGCTTCTGGGATATCTTCTGATTCTTTTTTCTGGAATATAGATTAAAAGCATTTAATTTCTATGAATATTTGAAATTTATTTCGTAGGTATTTTATAAAATAAATAAAAATAAATTTTATAAAATAAAACTCGTCACATGTTTCGCGAAATTGCGGTGAGAATTTCTGACACCGTGGAATTTGTATCGGCAATTCTCAGCTATTTTTTCATAAATAATCCTTTGTAATTTTATACTATATATGTACTTGCATCTATATCTTCAGTAACATTTAGACAGAAGTACACTGCCGGTCGAAATTATTTGTTCACTTGTTGTTTCAGCTATTCCTAGTGTCTTAATTTTTATAATAACAAGTTGAAATTGTTTTCCCTATCATGAAATAAAAGTTAATAAAATTTTGCAAATAACAAATAAAACCAAATAAAAAATAATAAAATAACAAAAATAACAAAATTAAAGACATTTTTTTTTCACAGAAAAATTTCTTCAATTTATATTGGAAAATACCATCTAGTTTTAAATAACGTTAAATTAATTCTGAATCATAGGTTGATAAGGTCGATATAGTAGAGTTCCGTTATCACGTACAGTGATACACTCTTCTAATAATCGACATAATCGACTGAAATTATTTAGAAAAATCAGAAAAAATAACAAAATGTTAATTTTATAAAAAAATATTTCAAAACACGTGAAATTTCAATCATTATGAAAAATATTAAAAACTCTGAAATTAATTAAGATTTTTAAAAGTTTTTGGTCTCATTTAAATGGTAGGTTTTCATAGTATTTTGCTAACTACTTTTCAGATTTTTTTCCTGGATTCTACCCGGCGTCAAAAATGATACAAAAAGGTCATAAAATGTTAAAAATGTGTAGCTACTTACAAGAAATTTTTAAAAACCAATGTGTATTTTAATAAAATTTATAGATTACTGTCTTCATTTGAAAATTTTCGACATGTTTGTACCATGTTTGACCCCAGGGTAGAATCCAAAAGAAAAATTCTAAAAATATCTTGATAAGTTAACAAAATACTATGAAGAGTAACCTTCAAAATGAGACCAGAAACGTTTAAAAGTCTTAATTAATTTCAGTGTTATTAATATTTATTCAAAAAGATCGAAATTTGACGTCTTTTTGCAATATATTCTTATAAAATTATCATTTTGCCTTCAACTTGGGCTCACTAGATGCAAAATTTAAATAATTATAAAAATTAAGACACTTTAAGAATTGCTAACACAGCAGGTGAATAAATAATTTTGACCGGTAGTGTATATACTACTTTTTTAGTTTGGTATCTCAAAATTACGTGGTAGAATTTTATTGTCATTCCTAAGGAAGTTTTAGATAATTCATCGAAGTTTCTTGTACTATTTTATGTAAATTTTCTTACGATTTTTACATTTTTTCACATTTTCAAAGTTTACTTCGAAATAGAGCTCATATGTGTAATATTTTATTTATTGCACTTAAAATTTTAGAAATAAAGATCACTAATGAGGACTCTCATCAGAGTCGAAAAGTTTGAAATTATATACAACATCGTATGAAATTAAAGATATTGCTACTTACGTGTGAAAACTGCACGCTACTTTCTTCAAAGTCTCGTGTGCCTTCTGCAGGTTTTTCTACTTCGGGAATCAAAATTTCGAAGTCTGATGGGGAAGAAACACTCGCCGGTTTAATGTTCACATCACCTCCACTCGACACATCACTACACGACGGTAAAAAAAAAAAAAACCGGCAAATTTCAACTAACACCCCTGGTATGCTAACAAGCCAGCAATTTTAGACGACCTCAAAGACAACATCCAACGCGAAATTGCCAACGTTCCGGTCGAAATATGTGCCAGAGTGGTGGAAAGTTGGGTTTAAAGAATCGACCGCTGTAAACGGGCTCGTGGTGGTCATATGACCGATATCGAATTTCATTCATAAAATTTAAAGCTTGCACTACACCCACAATAAATTTGAACTCAATATCTCAAATATTTCTGTGTTTTATTCATAGATGAATAGATAAATAGTCCCTATTGGAAAACCCGTTATTAGTGATTCCGAGTAGTAACAAGAATCTTGCCTTTTAGGTTGGGGTTTGCACGTGGCGGCGCGGAATGGAATCCTCAGCCAATTAATGGCGAGACCACGCGAGAAAGGTTACTGTGTTATCGCGATTTGAGTGGTTGAATTCTCACACGTGCTCCGGAATTTTAGCGATCGGGTTTTCGGAACTATTGTAGAGTAATTTCGAGATTTTGGCGGATAGTGTACGTGTGAGGATTTAATATTTTTTTCTTTTTATATATCGAATTTTTGACCAAGTGTAGAGTGTGATTTGCGAACTTCAATAGTAGGATTAATATTGTTAGTATTTATGGCATGTTATTATTGTTTATCTCGGAGTGCTATTATTATTGTCGTTAATCGTTGTCGATTAAGTTTTGGCTGTGGAATGAGAGGAGGGGAGGTCCTAACCTAGAAGTCGGGCTAGTTAAGAATATCGGAACCATTTATAGGTTAGGTTAAGATTCTGGATGTCTCGAGGAGCAAGCTTTTTTTGAATGTTTTAACGTAAGTAAATTAAAAGGCAATTTCGACAGACTAAGGGCCGATTTCACCAAAGGCGATTAAACTTTAATCGTCGGTTAAATCCGTCATTATAAATTCTGATTGGTTTATCCGAGGGTTTAACCGGCGATTAATAGTTAATCGTATTTGGTGAAACCGAGCCTAATTCTCCTTGTGGCGGATTAGCAAATTAATGGCATTTTTCTAGCGATACATTGAGATCACGATTTCGCGTCAATTTTGAGGTTCAGACCAGCCCTGTCCGACGAAGGCCTTTTTCTATGTTAAAAAAGTCGTCTCTTAGTGATGACAGGTGGAAACTAATCCGTAAGGCGGCGCCACCTCCATCCTCTCATATGAAAGTATTGTTTTATATGGAGAAAATTGATAAACAATTAAAGTTTTATCATTTTTGAAGAACTAAGATTATCAATTTTATTGAAATAACATTTTTAAATACTAATCAGAACTTAAAACATAAAATAGTTATAACACTCTAGAAAATTAATCGCAAAAATACAAGAAATAAATTGTCTTGCATATAAGATCCTTATATCACGAATAATTAGAGTAAAATTATTTCTTTATCAATATCGATAATAATGGAAATATTAGCAATATATTTATTTATTGCTTTTCTTCATTAATTGCCTTATTTTATGTTGATAATACAAAATATTATGCATTATGCATATTATTGCATTGCATTTTACAGCAACACTGAACGCAACACAACCAATACCCGAGACGGCGTTTCGCGGGAGGGCAGCGTCTCACCCAGAGGAACGTGTGAGGCCATGCACGGAGCAGACGCGTCCTGCAGCCCGCCAATGGTAGTAGCCGAAAGGACTCTGCCAACAGCTGGGCTGTCGCCGTCAGGATGGCCGTCAAGGGGGTCTTATAGACAGACTTTCCCTAGCGGTGGGCCTGCCGGGCGCACGCGTTTGAATGGTCTCTCCTCAACCTTCGGACGCGTGAGGACGCGGTGTGGAGCAAAAAGCATCAGGGGACCTTGAACAGGTTCCTTGATGCCGCATGAGTGGAAACAGTGTGAATGCGGGGGGCACCTTAATCGGGGTATCAACCCAAATACGCATGCGGCGGTGACGCTGAACTTCCCTCGTGCCCTTCTCGCGGTCACATCACAACTACATGCACGATACCGACACCCACACATACCAGTACGAATGCGTTGCCGAGTGAATGGGCTGCGGCCGGCGCCTGGTGGATATTCCCGATAGACTAGCCAAGGGAGGAGTAGTAGCCTCCCAACCAGGGTAGGACGCGATGTCAGTACCTTACCTCTGTGGAAGTAATATGGGTAAATGTAAGTCCCTCCGGTGTTCGGCCGCGAAGGGCAAAGATCCCGTGAAACCACATGTTAAACTGGGAAAACCGCTCACGTTTCTACTGTCTGGAGCCAATTTCGGGGTTGAAATCATGGACGCCCGGGCGCAGGAATGAAGGATTACCTGGTCAGTATTTCCTTATACCCGACGATGCGTAGGATAAATCGCACACCGTCTAGCCCGAAGTCCGGGTCAGGTGTCGGGGCGGACCCGGCACCGCTCGGTCGATAGGGGTGACGTTAAACCTTTAGCATCATTATGGCGCGGGCCTATCCCGTAACCTTTTTACTAGCTTCATTTAATGTGCCGATAGGATCGACCATCCGATAAGCCGCTTCTCGGTTTCGGTGCACATAACTAGGGATCTATACAGGCGGGGATAGTAGCCCTACTGCGGTAGGGCTCCCATGATGGGCGAACCGTCTCAAGACACGACGAGATTAATATGAATTTTAAAAATTTTGAAAAAAATAAAGGTGATGAAGCGGTGAAGGCGCCTGATGCGCAGTCACACACTCCTCCAGGGGCTGATGGATGGAAAGACGTCCTTCAGCTCCTGAAGGAGCAAAGTAAGAAAATGGAGAGGTTGGCCAGGGCTCTCAGCGTTATCCAGCAGGGTATGCTGAGAAACAACCCTGGCCATGTTAAGGACAGTGTGAGTGAGGCAACGGAGGTCTTGAGCTGAATGCTCAACACCAACAAGTGCTTACTAGAGAGCGGGGTGGAAATCCAGAAAAGGATGGAATCCCACCCCGCCGTCAAAAAGATGGGTATCTTCCGGAGACTGCGCTCTGCGTCTCTGGGAGATACCCCAAAAAAGCTGACAAAGGGGGAGAAGAGGGTTGCTCCTTCTCCCCCCGAAGATCGGCTTCCCAAGAAAGGGAAGGGCGGCATACCGCCAACTTACGCTGCGGCCACCAGAAGCCAAACCCCAAAAAAGGATGGGGAATGGCAGCTGGTGGAGAAGAAAAAAAATAAAAAAATAAAAAAGAGAAGAAAAAAGAGGTTCCTGTGCCATCTGCGCAGGAACCTAAAACAAAGGTGAAGTTGGCGAGGCGCTCTCCGGCCGCACGGTCGGGCGACGCTATCAGGGTGTCGGCGAAGGATGGAGAGTCCTACGCCGATATCCTGAAGGCTATGAAGGCGAAAGTAAACCCCCAAAACGCAGGGGCGGAGGTCCTCTCCATTCGGAGAACCAGGAGGGAGGAGATTCTCCTGGTCCTCAGAAAGGGGGGTGACGTCTCGACCTTCGAAAAGGCGCTCGACCAGGCGGTCGGAGAGAAGGCCGAAGTTAAATCTTTGGTCTCGAAGAGGTCCCTTGAAGTTAGGGACCTCGACGAGACAGTCACAAGAGAAGAGGTTGTTGCAGCGCTTTGCATCGCACTGGGCAAGCCAGACCTCGGTGACCAGTGCAGGCTGTACAAACGCTTTGGCGGTGTGCAGACTGCGGTGGTCCGTTTAACCGAGGCGGACGCCCAGAGCTTGCTCGGGCTTGGTAGACTAAGGGTAGGGTGGGTGAACTGCCGCATCCGAGAGCATGTCGACGTTGCCCGGTGCTTCAGGTGCCAGGGATACGGCCATGTGTCGCGTGGCTGCGCGCTTCCAGGCAGGAAGGATGCCTGCTGGAGGTGTGGGGGCGCGTCACACGTGGCCAAGGAGTGCAAGGCTCCCCCTCGGTGCCTGACTTGTACTGATAGGGGCGAAAAAGATGTCGCCCATGCTTCGGGGAGCGGTTCTTGCCCAATATTCAGGGCGGAGCTCCGCAGGTTGAGAGGTGGAAAGTGAAATTTCTACAGCTCAACCTCGGGAGAGGGAAGGAAGCCCAGAACCTTCTGATGCAGACTGCCAGGGAGAGGAGAGCCGATGTGTTGCTCATTAGTGAGCAACAGAAATGGTCCGAAAACTCTGCTTGGTACCAGGATGCATCAAGGAGGACTGGGATCCTTGTCTGCAGCCCTGATTTGAGCATCGCGGAGTTCCTGGAGACCGATGCGGGGTTCGTTTGGGTGGAGGTGGCGGGGGTACGCGTGTACAGCTGCCATTTCTCCCCCAACGATTCTTTCGAGATCTTTGAGACCCAGATCCTCCTCCTTGAGGAAAGCCTCAAAGAGGCTAGTGGGCGGTCCCTTATTGCGGGTGACTTTAATAGTAAGTCGCCCGAGTGGGGAGAAACCCGTCTGGATAGGAGGGGAATCTTGGTCGGTGAGATGGTCGCCAGGAATGACCTGATCGTGTTGAATCGGGGCAGGGATTTTACGTTCAGACGAGGAGCGGGGGGTCGATTATCGACCTCACGATTGCCGCGCCCCGTCTTGCCTCCAGGATAGGCGACTGGTGCGTCCTCGATGTAATAACATTGAGTGACCACCAGTGCATTGAGTTTAGCATCCAGGAACGGAGTCACCCAGTGAATACGGGAAGGGGCGGCAAGGTAAGGAGCCCCTCCTGGAACACAAAACGACTCAGCAAAGACAAGCTTCGCGAACATCTTGAAGAAACCAGGCTCATAGATGAGCTTGGTTGGGCAAGGTCTGCTGGGTCGTTGGAGGACACTGTGCGGGCGGCGAGGCGGAAAGTGGTCGCAGCATGCGACCACATTATGCCTCGCCGCGGGCACAGGCGTACCGGGGACTCGATGTACTGGTGGAACGACCAGTTGTCCGTCCTGCGTCGAAAGTGCCTTACAGCGCGGCGGAGTTTTACCCGCTCAAAGGGTGATCCTCTGCTGCGCGAGGCATGGAAAAAAGCAAAATCAGCTCTGAGGCAAGGCATAAAAAAAAGCCGACTTCAGTGCTGGAAAGACTTGATCGGAGAAGTCGAGAAGGATCCATGGGGTCTCGCCTTCAAAATAGTCACTAAGAGATTGGTGACTAGAAGAAAGACCCCGGGCCTGGATAGTGCCGATCGTGTCAAGTACATCGTGCGAAGCTTGTTCCCGCATGTAGAGCCGTTCCAAAGACAGGACCGAAGTTCCTGCGTGGTCCGGGGCGAAGAACTCTTCACTCTCGAAGAACTAAAGCGAGCGGGTGGAAGGCTCAAGGCAAACACAGCGCCGGGGATCGACGGGTTGCCGAACGAGATCCTCAAAGAGGTGATCGGGGTATACCCGGAGATGCTCCTAGAAGTCTTCAACTCCTGTCTTCGGGAGGGGAGGTTCTTCGCAGACTGGAAGAAGCAGAGGTTGGTCCTGCTGAGGAAAGGCAACAAACCTCTAGGGGATGCCTCATCGTATAAGCCAATATGTTTATTGGATACGATGGGGAAACTTCTGGAGGAAATGATCCTACAAAGACTACAGGGTCACATGGTCCGCGAGAATGGTCTCTCGGACAACCAGTTCGGCTTTCGGAAAGGCAGGTCCACAGTCGACGCTATCCAGGCAGTGGTGGACATCGCCACTAAAGCAAGAAGAGGAACTGGTAAGCGTAAGGGATTCTGCGCGTTGATCAGCATTGACATACGCAATGCGTTTAATACCGCGAGATGGAACATCTGCATCGAGGCGATGGTGCGGAAAAAGGTTCCAGACTACCTGTTACGAATGATAGATGACTATCTGAGCGACAGGTGGGTGATATACGAGGGCGACAAATGGTCTCTCAAGGAAGAGATGACATGTGGCGCCCCTCAAGGGTCGCGGGTAGGTCCACTCGTCTGGAACGTCATGTACGACGATTTCCTGCGCGTGGACCTGCCTGCTGGAACGAGCATCATCGGCTTCGCGGATGACGCACTTGTCGTGTGCGCCACTGACGACGTCAAAATCCTGGAGCTGAGGATCAATGATAGTCTGTGGCGGGCAAAGCGTTGGTTGGATAGCAGATGCCTGAAAATGGCCCCTGAGAAGACCGAGGCTTTGCTGGTCACAGACAGGAGATCCTTCAAATACCCGAGGATCGTTCTCGGGGAACATGAAATCAAGTGGAAAAAGAGCATTAAGTACCTGGGTGTGCAGTTGGATCGAAGGCTTAGCTTCGGCGAACACCTGCAGATCGCGACTGCCAAAGCCATCCAGTGTGGGGCCGCCCTGACTCGGCTCATGCCCAACATTGGTGGTCCTAGGGAAGCTAAGAGAAGGCTGGTGGCGAGCGTGGTAAATTCGAAGCTGCTTTATGCAGCTCTGATCTGGACAAGTGCCCTTAACAACCATGCTATCCTGAAGAAGCTGTTCTCGGCACAGAGAGGTGTGGTGATGAGAATTGTCTCAGCATACCGAACTGTGTCGACGAGTGCTGTGCTGGTCCTGGCGAGCGTCCCGCCAATAGATTTATTGGCGGAGGAAAGGCAGGAGACCTTTCAGCTTCGCAAGGAGCTTACCTGCGCCGACCTGCAGGAAATCGCTCGCGCGAAGGAGGCCATCCGCAAGGATGGAAGGCGCAGACTCGTCGAGAAATGGAAGACGCGATGGCATGGTGACCAAACCGGGAGATGGACACACCGTCTGATCCCGGAGCTCGCCACCTGGCTGGATAGAAAGCAGGGTCAAGTCGGCTTTTACCTGGCGCAAGCGCTTTCGGGCCATGGTTGCTTTAATGCGTACCTGAAGCGCTTCAAAAAAAGAGACGATGAGTCGTGCCGCTACTGCGGTTCCCTTGTGGATAATGCAGAGCACGCACTCTTCGTCTGCGCAAAGCGGGGCGCGGCAAGGGAGGCCCTCGGTCAGGCAGTGGGTGCCGAGCTCACTCCTGACACGATGGTCTCTCTCATGCTCCAGTCTGAACAGATTTGGATGTTTATCGAGTCATTCGTCACCCTGGTGATGAAGGCGAGGGAGCTCGATGAGCGTGCAGAGCGTGGCAACAATGGGGGCCAGTAGAAATCGCATCGGGGCCTACACCCGCGGTCCTGCGTCTTGGGCGGACTTGGCTGTTCGCGTCGACCGGGGGAGGAATCTTCTTATTCCTTTTCTGGTTGGCGCGGTTGGCCGGCCTGCCTAACGGGCGTATGCCCTCGGATGGGAGTCCCGGGCGAACGGACGACGGAAGAGTCGTACGCGACTTTAAGCTAGAACCAACTGCCCGCGAAGTTTAAAGCCGAAAGGCGGTTCCGCGGGCGGTGCATTGGTTCGCGAGAGGGGGTTTTTTGGTTTTATCAGGTATGCCTAGACCCGTCCTATGAGAGTCCTGTACAACGTCTATAAAAGATTTCGCCATTTTTCCTCCTCACAAAAAAAAAAAAAAATATATATATATAGTTGCTTTAATAAAGTATAAGTATTAATTGATGGATTGAATTAATATATATAATTAGTTCAAGCAATCAATTATTAATTATCTAATAAAAAATTCAATTAATAAATTAATCGAAAAAATAAAAATTATCTATTATTATATTATTATGAAACATTAATCATATTCAAATTATTTTAATGAACTAATATGAAACATTATTGAACGTTAAATTGACAAATAATTAAAATATTTAGTCAGTTGAAATCCATAAGAAATCTTGCACTGAAATAATTGCACCATGGAGAGAAAAAGTCGACCAATAAATTTTTGCATAAATTGTTGTAGCACCTATTAGAAGGGTCTTCCATTAAATCAAAAAAACTTTAATATTTCATGCGGAAATTGTCAACATTCTGATCCATTTTTTAAATTACAGTATGCATCAAAAATATACAATCAAACTAATAAATAAATCACTCAATAGCATTTTTCAAAAACTTTAAATGTATTTATTACTTTTCTTTTGGTGCTTATTTCACATACTTATCAACAATTTTCTACACGCAGAAAAAAGAAAGGCAAAATTTACTAACCAGTAACATTAAATGATTTTAAGTAAGTGTAACAGTAAAAACTGTTAACATAGCTAAAAATAAATGTCGGAATTACTGAGCGTTTCGTAAATCTTATAGTAAAATCAAAGTAAATCTAACTCTGTCACTTGTGAGTTAAAAATACCTTTATCATATGTATTAAATACAGGATGATAAGTACCATTCACCGGAACTGAATTACAATACTAGTATAGTACACATTAACGAAAGATCAGTAGATTTTACCGATCTGGATGTTTCGCTTAACTCGCGCACATATAACGAAAACATAACCTTCATGTGTAAACCACGTGTGCCGGCAGCGCTGGGTGTAAACAAAGGAATTTCCAACTACAGTGAGAAAACGGATCATAAAACCTGGATGTTAAAAGTAAGGATAGTATTCGGTAAAATCAAAACATTCATTCTCGGTTTTTCATATAATTCGTTTCAGAATGTCGTCCGAGTGCTTCCGACGTTATCCGAATAGCTTCGTAGACTCGAATCCAAGTCTGGCCAACTCAGTAGTGGCTTATAAGCGATATTTATTTCGGAATATGGCAAGCGAGAATAGCCGAGAGGCTTTAGGCGTTAGGAATGCGTTTAGTTAATGTAGACATAGGTAGAGTTAGAGGGTTCGAACCCAAAAGCGATTCTGAAATTTAATTTCAAGCGTATGCGATCTTAAATAGTGTAGTATTGTGTACTTAAATATGTAAACATAAATGAGGTATGATAATAATATTTGTGTATGTGTTCCCACTGAAACCTCCCCTCTTCTGAGTGCCAAGCTCTCCCCTCTGTCTTTCTTTTGTTTTGCACGCGTTAAATCTGTTATGTTTCAGTTTATAATTCAAGATATTGTCCGATACTATCTTTTTTTTAACATCTACAGTTTATTGTTTTAATAATTTCATATTTATTAATTATTAATTTTTCTCAGTGTGTAAAGAAAGTAGCCAAAACAAAAGAACTGTGTTATCCGAAACGAATATGCTACTTTCACTAAGAAAAATCGGTAAATCTACTGTCTTATAAGTAATTCTGACATTCGACAAACGTAAAGAGCACTAACATTTCGGTAAACTATACCGTTACAGTAAGTTACATTCTCTTACACGCTATGGAAATGTAACAGAATAATAAGCATTTGTAGCATTTAGAAACAGTGTAGGATAGCAATTGGCTCGGTGAAATTTACTGATCTGCAAGTCAGTACCATTTATGTATTCGTATTTGTAACTACCAAATCTGATAACAGTTACTTGTTCAGCCTAGTAACATTCAGTTAACTGACCAGTTGTCCATATAAGTACTTGGAAATTAAGTAAAATTTACCGGATTTTCAGTATATTATACGGATCTTTTTTCTGCGTGTATCACATGTGTATTAGCTTTTAAATCACAGACAAATATATCAATACATGATAAGTATAAATCATTATTTAGATAAAAAAGCTTTATAAACTCGTTAAAAACATATTAAACATTTTCTTTTAAATATTTAATATCATTAATTCTATAAATTAATTTTTTTAATGAGATATAAGTACACTTACTCAGTTCTGATTTACTTACTCAGTTCATGTTTATGACTAAATAAATCTACACTAGAAACACTAAAATTCATTAATAATGAAAACAATTATTAAAATTTAGGAAATGTTTCCATTTTTCTAATAATTGTTTAAATTTGTTCATAAAGACCATGCAAAACAAAACTTTCATATGAGAGGACGGAGGTGGCGCCGCCTTACGGATTAGTTTCAACCTGTCATCACTAAGAGACCGAAATTTAGCTCGTCGTCGGATAGGGCTGGTTCAGACGAACTCTTCCAGTTTTCTATGTACGAGCGGGAATTTTCTTTTTTATGTATCGTAAGCTGGCGAAACAAAATGGCGTTCTTAGAGTATCTTAGGATATCAAGCATGCGCGTTTGACTTTAGTTTTTTTTTATTTTCATTGAGTGGGCTTTATCGGTGCGAATGAGGCTAGGATTAAAAAAAATTATGTATTTACTAGAATATTAGTGGCCACCCGGCAGATCGAGCCTTCATCGAACTATAAGGTCGAACTACCGAATTTACCCCGGTGTCAAAGGCATATTTTACGAGCTACCGAAACAACATGGCGCAGCAGGCTCGATCCTGAATTACTGAGATTGTATTTCCGTTCGAACTAGGATTAGTTTACCTCTGTATCATTGTGATTTTGGAATGTAGCCGGACAGTGAATTGAATTAAAAATAAATCGGATTATTTTTTAAACCAAGCATTAATAATTTCTATTGTTATAAACAATTCTATGAATAAGTATCGAATTTTGGTTCGAATCTTATCGAATCTATATCGAATCTTATCGAATCTTCACGTCAGATCTTCTCTATTTTATCAAGAAGCATTAAAATTGCTTCAAAAATAATTATTGAGATATATATAATATATTTAATAGGGTCATCCACCAAATTTTTTTTTTATTCAAAGCTAATTTTTTTATAATCTTTGATTGACAAAGAATGTAAATGTGAAATTGAAACTACATTTTGTATATTCAATTATTTATAATAAATCATTAAAAAATGATAAAATACGAACACATGCTGTGACGTCATCTTGCGTTAAAAAGTTTAAAAACAAGCTGTATAATTATTGTTTTTCTCAAAAAATGGAAAGAAATAAATGTTACCCGTGGTATTTTGTCCCCAAATGTAAAAGTACTAGTGTTAAGAATCGAAGAAAAATATTTCTTTGCGTACTGAAAGACGAACTACGGTAAAAGTGGTTTAAACCTCTCCGGCGTGACATGTGTCCTACAACATCGTTAACATCAACAATATTTTGTTGCGAAGACCATTTTAACGTAAGTATATATTTTAATTTTGAATGTAGAATTATGAAATATGCATAATATTGTACGTAGAGCAATTTATTACTTAAGGAGAGTTGATTATTAACAGCAACAACAGACAACAGCTCAATTGATTCATTGAAACATTCTCTACAATTTTACTCGTTGAATAATATTTAAAATAATTTGTTCAGGACTTTTTAAATAAACAAATTTTTAATGGTATAATCATTTCACAACAAATTAATTTCAAAAAAATACAACGAATAAAATTGAAATGAATGTTCTAATGAACTAGTTGAGCTATTTGTTTATTAAGATTAGATCAAAATTAGAACTAGGAACTAGTTACTGAGAGGCTAAGAAATACATGAAAGGTTAAATAACTAATATTCATAAACAAATAATTTTGACTCAAAGTAATTTTCTTTAAGAAATGTATTACCTTCTCTTCGAAAATAAAGTGGAATTAATTCTGGTTCTATTCCCCCTGCTTCTGTAAATAGTTTTTTAGTTCGAGGTTATGTCAGTGAGTCAACCCTCCTTAAGTAATAAATTGCTGTACGTACAATAATATGCATATTTCATAATTCTTCATTCGAAATTAAAATATATACTTGCGTTAAAATGGTCTTCACAACAAAATATTGTTGATGTTAACGATGTTGTAGGACACATGTCACGCCGGACAGGTTTAAACCACTTTTTCTGTAGTTCGCCTTTCAGTACACAACGAAATATTTTTCTTCGATTCTTAACACTAGTACTTTTACATTTGAGGACAAAACACCACCGGTGACATTTATTTCTTTCCATTTTTTGAGAAAAATATTAATTATACAGCTTGTTTTCAAACTTTTCAAAGCAGATGACGTCACAGCAATATGGCCGAAAGGCGCGACAGAAACAAGAGTTTGAAATTGATACATCGAATATACATTTTTCTGTTTTAGCTAATATATTGAAAAAATGGTTTTTTTTACATTATATTTGTATTATGAGTAATATTCAAGCATAAAAAAATTTTAGTGGATGACCCTATTGTTTACAATAAATTTATACATTAAATCTACACCAAATGAAAGTTTTGTGGTTTTGTTTTGTCGCATTTCTTGAATGTAAGGTAATATTGATATTTAAAGAATTTAAAATCTTTCTGTAGACAGGCATCCAACACCCCTTATTTCACAGGAAGACCTCATTATATCGCTTTCCAGCATTGCCTTACGGCTGTAATATTAAAAGTTTGAAATCTGTCAACAAAAATCTTATTATCAAATACATTATGTTCTGACAGGTGTAATCCTAGACAACTTCAAACTTTTATATCACAATAATGCACAAAAATTTTAAATTTATATAAATATGCAATTAAAACAGTTTTGAAGATATATAAGTGATTTTTTTATAACATATAAATAAAGCAGTAACCAACAATAATTTTTCTCATGTATAGAAATTGTTAAATATTTTCTCATTCAATTTTTAACACACACTAGTTTGTTTAGAAGCTGTGGAGTATCATGAACAGTACATCCCAGCTTGAAACCACTGGAAGCCGGCTGCAAACAAAAGAAGCCCAATACACAGTCCTGTAATCTACTTAAATGATTTCGATAGAAATTTAAAATAATACATTTTTATTTTTAAGGATTTGAAATATTTTTGTGTAAAAAGAGATGCTTTTGACAGTGCTGGGATTCGATTATTTAAAATTTGAATTTATTTGCAATATCGCGATATAAGAGTTTGAAATCGTCTACAAGGACACCTGTCGGCAACGTATCCTATCTGATATGCGACTAATGATCCTCCGATAATGTAGGCAGTGGCAAAAATTTCGAAATCAACCACCTAATTTTAAATAAATTTTTATTCTAGATAGGGAATTATTTTTAGTATTAAAATAATATTACTATTAAAACTCATTTAATTATATAGGAGAATGATGAAATTTTGAAAAAATTGTATTACCTTTTCGAATGTAGATTTCGAAAGCCATTAAATGTGTCTCTATTCTATCGGAAGCTAAGTCTTGCAAAGGTTGCAAAAATTTTATGGCTTGTTCCAAAGGATCTTCCGACTAGAATAAATAAGTTGATTATAATATTTGTTTACGCTGTATTTTACTAAAATAAATCTAAATATTTTCTTTCAATTTACTCGTTCCAATTTTTCAGGTATAAGCTCATCTAGCGTAGGTTGCTCGAGATCGGGATCAGCTTGTTGTCGAGACTTATTGTGTTGTTCCCTCTTCTCTTGAGCTTGAGCAGCTTGCTGCCTTTCCAGCTCTGCCTTCCTACGCTGCTTTCTTTGCTTATTTCTAAACTTTTTCAACTCAGACGGCGGCAAATTTTCTAGAAAAGAAAAAATATATAGTTAATTTTTTATTACTTCACCTATTCAGATAAAATTTAAATTATATATTACATTTTTAAACTATTAGTGTTACGAACGAAGCTCGAGTTCTGTCTTGAGAATATATTTCTTAAAGTCGAAGTCGAAAACTACATTAGACAATAGTTTTTTTGTAAACTTATAATATAAACGGTAAATATACGTCTGATACATCCGAAATGTCATTCTGACAAAGTATTTATTTTACATTTTGATGCATTTTAAAATCTGTTATCTTTATATGTTTATTAGTCAGAAATCTGGGACTCACGTGTTTTGTTTAAAAATGAATGTAAAATCTAGTATAAATAATTAATCAAAATCACGTCAAAGGTATAGAAAAATATAAATTATGTGGTAAAATTTGTTTCCAAATTTACGCTTCGTTGGTATAACAGTAATATATTGTCATCAACTTTTGGATATTACTAGTCAATGAGAATTTCGACAACTTTTTTTAGAAGCTTTCATAGAAAGGTATACGGAATTATTGAAATCGTCAATGAATTTTTATTCACATTCCACCTGAATCTTTCGTTAATTTCAAGGTACAAATCCTGTTTTAGTCTAACAGTTTATATAATTTATTCAAAAGTTCCACATAATCTAATTATATATATTAACCAAGACTATCTATAGGACAAGAGATGACCAGTATGACCACTGAACCCCAAAAGGACCAAGATGGCGTCTCTGTGATGAGCCTCTTGTAATCCTGAAAAAAATTCCGTTTATTTAATTCACTAGACATAAACTTGTTTCGTTTTTGCAATAGACGTTTCCCATTATTGCGTTAATGCATTCATCCTGCTCAGCAGGCATTAAAGTTTTAATTACCCTGCATTAATTCGATATTATAACGTGAAATTATAACGCTTTCCACTTATGTAATTATAACGCTTTCCACTTATGTAAGAAATATCTAATGTGTAAATATCTAATGAAGTACCCTGAGTGCGAACAATAAAGAAATGCCCAACACTTATTGCAATTCAGTCTGTTACACATGCTAAACTTCAATAGCGACTTTCTCAGAAACTATCAATCCTTGAAGAAATCTGAGATAGGGTAAATTACTATCGACTATAATAATTTTCTGACTATGATAGTGCTTGACAACGCTCGGTTTATTTTTACCCTTTAGAAATGATTATTTTTGCAATTAATATCGCATGATTTTCTTGCGTAAGGATGATTAGAATAGAAAAACTTGTTAACTTGCAAAGCTGATTGTTATAAATAAATTATACCAAAAAATGATTATCATTAAAAGAATGTTCATTTTCAAATCATGTTTCTGGTCTGAAATTATTATCTTTCATCCCCAGGATAATAACTGATCATAAAACTTTAGGATTTAATATTGTGAATGAATTTTACACGGAGAAAAATAGTTGAAGTAATTTTACTCAACTCTGTCGATTAAACTTGGGACATAAGGACATTTGAACATCTATGAAATTCTAGTATGGTAAAATGAATTTTATAAATACCTGATTCACCCAAAGTGAATAACAATAAGCGTTACATAGGGAATAGTAAGGAGTTGAGTAAAACGTTGTCGACGACAGGGCATCAACATGCGCCAGTGGGTTAACATGAAATGTATAAGGGTCATTCCATATTAGATTGACAGTTGATGTCGTAGATTTGAACGAGATAATTTTTTTTTCGGTTCTTCATGAACAATAAATCGACACGTATTTTTTTGTTTGGCCAAAAAAATTTTTTTTACAAGTATACGATTTTTCGAATTTTTTAAGAAATGATATTTTCGATATGGCAAGCGCACTTTCAAGCCTGTTTATCTAGAAAACAATTGTTCGCACAAAAAATTTTCTAAATTACGAAAATTAGGTTTTTGACTCTTCTATACAGAGATTGTAGTGAAAAAATTTTTTAAACAGTTTTTAACGTACAAAAGTAAAGAAATAAACGCAAAATCGTTTTTTTCCAAATTTGGCCCCTTTCAAAATTTATTTTTTTCGTGGATTTAGATTCTTTGAAGTCTGTTATAAAATATGACGATTGAATAAAAATGGCTGGATCATTGATTCGGAAGTTATGGAATTTAGAAGAGCCTCGCACGGCCTCGCGCGCAATTCGGGCGCTTCCAAACGCGGCGAGCGTTTTACCGGGCGTAAGTTATTAGCGCTAAAAGTAAAGGTAAGCGCTCGCCGCGCGTGGAAGCGCCCGGATTGCGCGCGAGGCCGCGCAGGCTCTTCAAAATTCCATAACTTCCGAATCAATGATCCAGCCATTTTGATTCGATTGTCATATTTTATAACAGACTTCAAAGAATCTAAATCCACGAAAAAAAAAAAATTTCCAAAGGGGCCAAATTTGGAAAAAAATGATTTTGCGTTTATTTCTTTACTTTTGTATGTTAAAAATGTTTAAACAATTTTTTCACAACAATCTCTGTATACAAGAGTCAAAACCCTAATTTTCGTAATTTGGAAAATTTTTTTGCGAACAATTGTTTTCAAGATAAACAGGTTTGAAAGTGCGCTTGCTATATCGAAAATATCATTTCTTAGAAAATTCAAAAAATCGTATACTTGTAAAAAAAATTTTTTTAGCCAAACAAAAAAATACGTGTCTATTCATTGTTGATAAAGAACCGAAAAAAAATTATCTTGTTCAAATCTGTGACATCGAATGTCAATCTAATATGGAATGACCCATAAGTATATCACCGACGCTTGAGGTGCTTCAAACCGTACTTGGGTAAAATGAGCATCGGGCGTATTATTTCAACACTGGCAATGGTATGGTTCTCTTAAATAAAAAAAAATTCTTACCTCAAGCCTGCCATTAGTCATCCGATACATACATTCACACCATTCAGTCGTAGCCAATCATATTTTAAAACACAAATACACTTAAACATATAACCTTACATATGTAAACCTAATCCTCACTCAAGTAAAAATAAATCAACTTTTTTCATAAATTATTTATAAAATATTTTAAAAAATTAATATAATTAATCAATTATTATAACTATGATAAATATAACACATAATATAAATATATTATATATATTACATAATATAATATATAAATATATGATATATATAATATAGTTATTAAATTACATATATTTAGTATACATTTTGATTATAACTACGTATGAAGTTTAATGAAACTAAATTTTAAAATGTATATTAAAAAATTACATTACTATCAAAAAGTATCTTGTGTAAAAACATTTAAAAGAAGATTTTTCTATTTTCAGTATTGTATATTTTAAAAATACGGATTTTACAATTGCAAATTCAAAATTATTATTGTGCCTAAGAAATTTATGTGAAATCAAAATTCTGTGTAGATTTTAAAAATATTATGTTATATACACTTATCAAGACTTTTGCTTTTTAAGGGGGTCTCCTTATCCAGAACTTTCAAAAAATCGATTTTTTTTTTTGTTTCAATCGATGGATCTATTATCAGAGAATATTGTCGCAAAATTTTGCAGTCCATATCGGAATAGTTTTGATGGTAGAGTTCCGAGCAGTGGCTTGCGCGGAGCGAGCGGAAGGTTTTTTTCACCGTCTGAAAACTTTAAAGCGCGTTTTCTCAAAACCACATTTCTCAAAATTGCGTGCACGATTAAAGGAGAACCAATTAAGCTATTATTATAAACTTTGTTTTTATTTGTAGGTAATTAAAATGCGCATATAGTGAACCTTTAGTTTTCATGATACAGTATTTATTTTCATTATAAATAACGCATTTTAAACAAAAAAAGACGGTGAAAAATTTGATTTTTCTGGAAAGTAACTCAAAAGATCGATAAAAAAAATTTTTTTTTACAATTTTTTAGGTTCACTATAAGCGGAAGACCTTTCTGAAAAAAACAAAAACAAATATATATGTGTTTCTGATGAAAAATTTGGACAATATCATGCACGCAAAATTAATTGTCCGTGGTGAGACGCTGCGCGGGATCTTCGATAAGTCCGAGAATTTTTCTTGTTTTCAAATGAAAATTTTTTTTTAACAAGTTCAAATATGTACCTAAATATATGCGAAAAATCTTTGACCAGTGTTTTTATTTTCTGCTTCAAAGAAAATTGGGAAAAAGTGCCTTTTTTGAAGGTTCTGGATAAGGAAACCCCCTTAAATTTTCATGAAAACAATTTAATTTAATAATTTTAAGTGAAAAAGAAAGAAGTAGTTATAAATGAATTAAGAAAAAATTATGAATCAAGAATTTATTAACCTTACAGAATCTATATGACTAGATTATGTGAAACTTTTATATAAATTATATAAACTAGTGGATAATCATCAAAGTACGATGAATGTTTAAAATCACTAGTTTATAACTATGTAGAATCCACTATCAAGTAAGTGGTGCATTACGCACTAGATAAAACAGTGGCTATTCCACTATTTTGGATTTAGAGAGTACTAAAATAAACTGTAATTGTATTTTGTATGTTTTTAATTGATTTTGATTATTAAACATAATAACGTGGAACATCAGTATGTTGAAAATTCAATAGGTTTTTGAAATTAAAAAATGTTTATGTGTGCCCTAGGCGCAGATTACTTTCATTCGTTCCTGCGTGAATGGATTTATAGACCAAGCAACAGGGAATTTGTTATGACATTATTTATTTCAGAAAACGGACTGCGCCATCAGAAGAGAGGTTGGTCATAGAGTAATTGTGTCATGTTTTGGACAACGAAATATGATTTATAAATTTGTTATTAACATTTAAGACAAAAAATCGCACGTTTTTTAGTTTTTTGTTTATAACATTAAAGGTAATTATCCAATCTTGATGACATTAATTGAAAAGTTGTAGAAAACTTAATTTCGAACAACATGAGTCGTCGCTTGATCTGATTGGATAATTAGAAGCGGAGAAAATTCGGAAAAACCGGGAAATTGAGCTTTTGTTAAACAAATTAATATCTCAGTTAATTCTTAACTTTTCAGGTTGAGGTTTGGTGGAAAAGTAACCGACTTTATGCTCTTCAAATGTATAAAAAAAGAACACTTTAAGATAATACTTTTCCGCGCTATTGACACTTTAATTTATTTCATGCGTTAATTGTAAAATGTCTGCTTGCCGCAGAGGTGGTCCGATTTTTATTTTGAAAATGGCTTTTAAAAATATAAATCAAGCACAACAGAACGTCAGTCTTGGTTTTTCGCTAAAATGTTGCAAAGTTTATTAAAAAAAGGTCCAAACATGGCTCTAAACGCTTGAACGCTGGAAAGTGACAGTGGTGGGGGGAGAAGACGAGTAGGCTCACTGTGTCACTTTAATGCGTTCAAGCGTTTACAGCCATGTTTGGACCTTTTTTTTAATAAACTTTGCAACATTTTAGCGAAAAACCAAGATTGACGTTCTGTTGTGCTTGATTTATATTTTTAAAAGCCGTTTTCAAAATAAAAATCGGACCACCTCTGCGGCAAGCAGACATTTTACAATTAACGCATGAAATAAATTGAAGTGTCAATAGCGCGGAAACGTATTATCTTAAAGTGTTCTTTTTTTTATACATTTGAAGAGCATAAAGTCGGTTACTTTTCCACCAAACCTCAACCTGAAAAGTTAAAAATTAACTGAGATATTAATTTGTTTAACAAAAGCTCAATTTCCCGATTTTTCCTAATTTTCTCCGCTTCTAATTAACCAATCAGATCAAGCGACGACTCATGTTGTTCGAAATTAAGTTTTCTACAACTTTTCAATTAATGTCATCAAGATTGGATAATTACCTTTAATGTTATAAACAAAAAACTAAAAAACGTGCGATTTTTTGTCTTAAATGTTAATAACAAATTTATAAATCATATTTCGTTGTCCAAAACATGACACAATTACTCTATGACCAACCTCTCTTCTGATGGCGCAGTCCGTTTTCTGAAATAAATAATGTCATAAATCATTCATAACAAATTCCTGGTGCTTGGTCTATTAGCTGGTGGAATAAATCTTGCGATTCACGGCTTACTCAACTCTCGATTGAAGCGTAGAGTAGAATGAATGGAATACTCTACTATTTTTCTGATTTAATAAAAGACTGATTTTTTATAATTATACTACGAGTAATAATATATATATATATATATTTAGAAAATTCTAATGGACGCTTTCAAACTTCACCCTACACTTCTGAATTTTACTTAACTTTGATTCATTTTTGAACACTTAATATATCACAAATAATTACAGTGACACTAAATAACTTCTAACTTGTTCTTAGGTCCCAAATTTGATCGGAAGTTGAGTAAAATTACTTCAACTATTTTTCTCCGTGCATGTTTCCCCTAAATTACAAAGAAAAAGGATTTCTCAATCATGTCTGTCGGTCTGTCGCTGTCGTCACCGTTTGTGGACACGTAACTCTCGAAAGAATTGTAGCTTTTAAGGCTGAATTTATTTCCTTAGTGTTAGAAATGTTATATGTGATTCAAAATTTGAAATTATAACGTATGCAATATATATGTATAAATCTGATCATCTTTTGAAAAAAGTCAGGCTTCTCAATAAAATATTTTGAAAAAAATACGTCCTACTATAGACGTAACTGGGACCTTTATCTTTAATTAAAAATTAATGATCGACATAATCGACTGAGATGATTTAGAAAAAATTAATAATTAGTTCATGGTATAATACTCGTAGCCAGATGAGGTGTGAATAGATTCTGTGTGAAAAGTTGTGTATAAATGATAAAATTGAATGGAAATTAAGTAAAATATTGTTTTAAAATGGGGGAATTCTGGGTTTTATTACACTTATTCATATTATGGCATCGAAATTCAATATACACGGAGAAACTCTGCCAAATAATCGTTAAAGATTAATATTTTCGAAGGCAAATTGAAACCAGAAATAAGTGATACCTATATAAATAAAAAGTAAAACTATCAATGCAATAATTGGTCTGTTGAATTATATAAATTGCAGTTAATGAAGTTGCTACATTGTAATATTATCATATCACTGCGATGCGTTTATGAATGTGTGCGTTGCGCGGTTAGGTAAAGGTAGTACTGTCGTGAATGGAAATACCGTTCAGGTATTGATAAAATTGAAATCACTGGTGAACATTAAGCCAGAAATGACTCAGTTAAATTTTTGAGGACTTAGGGTACACTGGAGGGGAGTAATTAGAAATTGCATTTTCAGATGATTAACACCTAACCTTATGGGAAACCGAGTTCATTTACAAATCCTGCAATAACAACCGTTCAGATTTCAATAGAAATGACTGGTGTATTGATTGATAATATAAGCATCATTTTGCAAGTTAAAACATCTCAATTGGATACGTGTAAGCGTAGAAAAATCCAAGTAAGTAAGCAAAAATATAATTCTTCTCCCGTAACCGACGGCGATTAAATATATGTGGCAACGTCGCAGAATAAGTGAAAGCGCGCGCCATTCACTTATCGTAAGAAGTCATCTGCTATACACACATGTATAATTACGTGTATGTAAGTTTGTAAGTATTAGGTGCGCAAGTGCGCAACTAAGTTCCCGTTGTTTGTGAATAGATGGCTCCAGCAGTAAGTGCTTGTCGATTTTGACATATCCAAAACGTCATGAACCAAGCTTAGACATATGATAAACAAACCGTTTTGACACATTAGTGATTTTGTTTTGGCGTCATATACTTTTGGTTGTGAGAAAATGTCTGATTTTGTGCCAAATAATCGTCATTTGGAGGAAGTGATGATTTTCTTCTTTCATTCGAAGAAAAAGGCGGTTGAAGTGCATCGAGAGCTCTAAAAAGTTTACGGAGATGCTGCTCGAAGTGAAACTCCGTTCCGTCGCTTCGAAGTAGGTGATTTCGATGTTGACGACCGTCCGCGTGAAGGAAGGCCAAAAACCTTCGAAGACGCTGATGTTATTTATTATGAGCTGTTGAAAACGAACGAAACCATCACTGGGGAACGGTATCGAACGCAATTGATGCGTTCGAGCCAAGCACTGCGCGATAGACGGCCACAATACGGCACGAAAAAGGGATTCTACAGCATGACAACGCTCGGCTTCACGTTGCCAAACCCGTTAAAACCTACCTGGAAACGCTCAAATGGGAAGTCCTACCCCATCCGCCGTATTCCCCAGATATTGCGCCGTCCGATTATTACTTGTTCCGGTCGATGGCACATGGTCTGGCTGTTCAGCAGTTCTGCTCATATGAAGACATCGAAAAATGGCTTGATTCGTGGATAGCCTCAAAAGATGAACACTTTTACCGTAACGGTATTTGAGCTCTACCAGAAAGATGGGCAAAAGTTGTAGCTAACGATGGGCAATACTTTGAATGATTCATTTGTAACCATTTTTTCACAATAAAGTTGCATTTTCATCAAAAAAACATCGGGAACTTAGTTGTGCACCTAATATGTTTATAAGTACTCTCTCTATGTAGCTCTTAAAATCTAATAACTATGGCAAAATTTACGAATGACTGAATTTTTTTTTATTATGGAGGTGCAATTATTCCCTATTTTCCACAGGAAAAGTTATGAATATTCTGTTTTAGGAATTAATGAAGCATTTATTGGGTTTACTTCAATAACTCGTTCGATGTGTCGATCACTATTTTACTATTTTAGGAAATAAAATATGTTTTTGTTTTTACACGGAGAAACTTTTTATATCAATTTTTACTATAGTATTTTTCAATTTAGGGAAAAACGTATCACTTTGAGAATTTTCGTTAGTAAAAATACTAAACTTTATAATAATCATATGAAACTTTAGTATGAACTATAGTAAAATTTGCTATGAACTATGCTGATGTTTCATATCATTTTTATAAAGTTTAGTATTTTTCCCTAAATTGAAAAATACTATAGTAAAAATTGATATAAAAAGTTTCTCCGTGTAGGAATAAGTACAATTATTTCACCATTTCCTCAATATTATTAGTAATTCCATAGTTTAATATTCATAATAGTAATTTCGAAAAAACTGATGTTATATTCTTGTTTCCCATTGACTTTTAGTAAAAATAAATATAATAATACTAAATTTTACAATGAAGAATTTCTCTGTGTAGTCATAACAGTCTTTACAACATATACAAGAAAAATTAGTATTTTAAATACCAAATATTATGAATCTCCATTCGAAAAATTAAGAGTACGAAAAAATGATATTATGATCATTAAGTTGTCTGAAAATAATTCTAATTAGTCGAACAATGAATATTATATCTTGGAAAGCATATTTGAGAAATTCGTTTCAGAATGTCGTCCTAGTGTTTCCATCGTTTTCCGATTGGCTTCGTAGACTCGATCCAAGTCCGTCCAACTCAGTAGTAGCTTATAAGCGAGATTTCTTTCGGAATATGCCAAACGTGAATAGCTGAGAGGCTTTAGATGTTAGGAATACATTTAATTATAGCGTGTGCGATTATAAATAGTCATTTTGAAATGATATTATACTAAAATATAATTCATTTTTATGATTTACTCTAACGAAAAGTCTCTTAGTGTGAAGTATGGAGAAAAACAAAAATATTAACGTCTAGCGGTCCTCTTGTAAGTTTCACATGGATCAAACGATCTCAACAATTTTTATCAAATAATTTCTTAATTTTTTGTAAAATTATCGATCACTTTGGATCCAACACTTATATTTTTTTGTTTTTTTATATCGAGGAGGCAGCTAGTTTAAAATTCAACCTTTGCCTCTTAATGCCGATTGCTTACAGTTGTAAGCGATGTATGTCAATATACTGTTTGGGCCTAAAGTGAATTCATAATCAGTCACACCAAACCATGAAATAAACGCATAGTGAAGGGCGTGTTCAGCATGAGCTAGGCAGGGCGTGGCACTCGGAAGAAATAAGAAAGGTGCCATAGTCATGACTATATCAGTGACTGGAAAGGTCTTATTTCACAAGTAGAATGTGCAACGCCGTCGGAATGTTAACTTCCCCTGTTCATTCAAATCTACGTGCATATGGACATTAGAGTCCAATGAAAAAATGTCGCGAAGCAACGACACGGCCAGCCGGATTCATGGTAAATTTGATTCCTGGATTCAACAATGCACTGTTAGAAATATTCTGAAGTTAACGAAATTTTTAAGTTACAAAAGTAATACACCCAAAGAGTTTCTTTGATATAGAGTCAAAGAAAAAATTCCTTAGAATCAAAAAATGTCTTTAATATAAATAAATCTATTTTTTCTTTAACCCTATATCAAAGAAAATCATCACTGGGTGTAGAAAATTATATAAAATATAAGATACTTTTGAATAAACTTGAAAATAATTTATGAAACTTGTCATTAAATCACGAAACCTTCTTAAATTTATCTTGCAATTAAGGAACTATAACAGAATTTTTAGTTGCACGTATAACCGTTGAGTGAAGATAGGTATAGAGGAGACATCCAGGGCGATTGAATGGTCCAAACCTTGCGGGGAAAGACGCCAGGGGTAGGTAAAGTTCCGGAACTAACCACGGGGATCGACACTTTCGAATGTCGACAAAATCTCACGGATAAGAAGTAAGTTGTAGGAGTAAGGCCCAAACTTGTGTTGGTGAGTCTGCTGTATTCATGATGGGTCAGGTAGTCCTCGTCGATTCAACCCTAGCTTGTCGACAGAATTTCACAAAATAGCTTTTTACCTCTTTTCCTTCTACTTCGCTCTTTACTAGTCTTTTTCTAAAATCGGATATATATTTTAAAAAAATATATATATAAAATTAAAATAGTAGATTGTATTGACCCTTGATTTAATTCATAATACTTCTAAAGCCAATGCAAACGTACCAAGTATTATGAATTATATATATAAAATAATACATAAAAGAGTATATGTAAAATATTTTATATTATAATTTTCATAATATAATATATATGTATTTTATATATATATATATATAATATTATGTATTATATTATATTTTACATTATAAATTTTATAATATAATATATATAAAATATTTTATATTATAAATTTTGTATTATAATATATAAAAGAATATATATAAATATTAAATATATATAAATAAACCATGTATTAAAATTAACAATTTTTTTTTTGAAATTTATTACATATTTATTGACAAATTGTTTTCAATATTCTTTCATTATCTTCATTATAATACTGAAGACATATAGACAATAGAAATAAATTATCAATGATGATATTTTGAAAGTTTAATTTTCATACAATATAATTTTCGTTTATACAATACGGTTACAAAGTTAATAATCTATAGGGATACAATAATAATTGGTTTTTTTTTAAATTTATAATTCTTAGAAAAATTAAAATTAAAACAAAGTATTGCTCTTAATATATAATAATTTGTTAGAGAATGTTAGAGAAAAAAGATTCTCTACAAGTTGACCGTTTCCGATTTTTGAAAATGAATTCTTTAATGGCTGAAATTATGAAAAAACAGTTTTTCAAAACAAAATTATAAATATCAAATCCAAGCACTTGCAGGTGCAAAGTGTAGGCGTTAGAAACGGATTTTTATAGAGGATCAATAAAATCTTGACTTAGTTTCTAGATCTACAGAATTATGACATGGAAGAATATTGTTATTTGTACGAATGCATCAATATTTTTCTTTGGATTTAAAAAAATTTGATTGCAAACTAGTTCCTGTAAATTATCTGTCTTAATTATGTCGATTCAATGGAATTTAATAAATAGAATTTATTCAATAAAAAATAAATGACAGAATTTACGTAAATCAATTATTTGAGTCCCCAGCAATTTTTAATTATGATTAAAAATGTTTTATTATTACTTAAACAGAGAAAAATCATTTCAATTAATCTATAGTAAAGAAGTAATAAAGTTAAAATTATTCGATTTTTATTTTTGGTTTGTAATATGTAATAACTTCCAAAAAAAAATTGTGAATATTTTTATTTTTTCAAAATATAAATCCGATCTTAGAAAAAGACAAGTCAAGAACGAAGTAGAAGGAAATTCATTTATTTTTTATTGAATATATTCTATTGATAAAATTCCATTGAATTGATTGAAATAAGTCAGATAATTTACAGGAATTAGTTTGAAATCAAATTTTTGAAATTTAAAGAAAAATATTGATGTATTCGTCCAAATAATAATATTCTTTCGAGTCATAATTCTGTAGATCTGAAAACTAAGTTCAGATTTTATAAATCCTTTGTAAAAATTCTTTCATAACGCCTATACTTTGCACCTGCAGATAGGTGGATTTGAGATTTATAATCTGAAAAGATGACGATCGAAGAGATGGTTCTTTATAATTACATTGCTGCTTTACAGTAAATACTATGTAGTCGTAAAAGAGCCCTTTCGCCTTTCTTACTGTCAAATTCTATAAAATAACTTCAGATCTGAAGCTGGTCATTTACCTTCTCTAACAAATTATTATATATTAAGAGCAATACTTTGTTTTAATTTTAATTTTTCTAAGAATTGTAAATTAAAAAAAAAACCAATTATTCTTGTATCCCTATAGATTAACTTTGTAACCGTATTGTATAAACGAAAATTATATTGTATGAAAATTAAACTTTCAAAATATCATCATTGATAATTTATTTCTATTGTCTATATGTCTTCAGTATTGTAATCAAGATAATGAAAGAATATTGAAAACAATTTGTCAATAAATATGTAATAAATTTCAACAACAAAAATTATTAATTTTAATACATGGTTTATTTATATATATTTAATATTTGTATATATTCTTTTATATATTATAATACAAAATTTATAATATAAAATATTTTATATATATTATATTATAAAATTTATAATGTAAAATATAATATAATACATAATATTATATATATATAAAATACATATATATTATACATATATATTATATTATGAAAATTATAATATAAAATATTTTAAATATGCTCTTTTATGTATTATTATATATATATATAATTCGTAATACTTGGTACGTTTGCATTGGCTTTAGAAGTATTATGAATTAAATCAAGGGTCAATACAATCTACTATTTTAATTTTATATATATATTTTTTTAAAATATATATATACATATATATATACTCAACGGTATGAAGCTTCAGTTGCCTGGAACATAAAATTTTATCTATTGCAAGTTTCAGACTTTCAGATATAGGTATCAGAATATTTTGTAATTTGTAACTAAAAAAAGAAACATTTACTCAAAAGTAACTGAATTTTCTGAAATTTATCGTAATTTTACAAAAATTTTGACAATGTACGTCTAATCTCTTAATAGAAATAAAAATAATATTCATCCACTGTAAACTGATTCTGAACTCTAATATTTTCAATAAAATAGATCCAACGAACTTGAGGAAATGTTTCTAAAATAAACGAGACTTTTTCAAAATAGCTATTTATAGTGGCGCTATCTTCTGATGGGAGTAGGAGTTGGGAAGGTACATCCTTCACTGATGTTCTGTCAAAATTTCATGACCAATGGATAATTAGAAGCCGAGTTATTGCTTTATAAGGGAAAGTGTGTTTATAGCATCGGTTGAAAAATGAACTTCGGACAAAGAGCGAATATTAAGTTTTGTTTGAAACTTGGTAAAACTTTTAATGAAAAGTTTGAATTAATGAAACAAGTGTATGGTGACAATTGTTTATTCCATGCCAGAGTCCATGAGTGGTTTAAACGATTCAAAGAAGGTCGTGAAGACATCAAGGACGACGAACATCACGGTCAGGAAAGTTTCGTGATTACACCAAGTAATAATGAAATTGTACGTGAATTTATAAAAAATGAGCCAAAATCTTCTTTGCGACACATGGCAATGGAATTAAATATGTCAAAAGATTCAATTCATCGCATTTTGACCGAAAATTCGCCGTGTGAGGCCGCAATACCGTGAAAATGGCAGTTGGCGTCTTTTGCATGATAATGCGCCGGCCCATCGTTCAACGCTTATCACTGATTTTTTTACCAAAAATCACATTTTATCACCGTATTCGCCTGATATGGCTCCCTGTGACTTCTACCTATTCGGAAAATTGCATTTGGCCATGAAAGGAAAACGTTTTGCGTCCGTAAAGGCCATCCAAAAGGCTTGTACCGACATCCTGAAGGACATTCCGGTCAATGACCTGAATTACTCTTTCGAAAAGCCTTTGGATCGCGCAAAACAGTGTATCGAGGCCGGAGGGGACTATTTTGAATAAATAAACTCGAATTTATCAGAACAAAGCTCCTGTCATTTCTATTTTAGCTCAGTCTCGTTTATTTTGGAACGCACCTTGTATAATATTGTGAATTTGAATTCTATTTTCTCAAGGTTACTTCAACTTCAACACTCGCGTAAGGGAAGAAATCAGTACAAGCCTATACTAATTTTCCTGTAATATATACACATTGCGACAAATAAGTTCCGAGCAGCCATATCCGACTCCCTGCCTGCAACGGCGAGAACTTGCTTCCCATAGTGATTATAGTTTCTATGTGCAAAATTTTCTCACCAGAGCGCGTTGCACGTGTCACGCTCTACAAAAGCATTGTGTTGAACGGGTGATTTTCTGAAAAAAGTGTAATTAAATATGAATTAAAATACATATATAATATATATATATATATGCTGTGCAGATGTTAGCATATGTAATTTTATTTTATTTTAAATAAGGATGAGACAAATCGTAAGACAGGAAATGGCTGAAATTAAAAAAGTTAGCGCCTTGAAGAAAAAAGCAGCCTAGCTTTGCGACACTTAACTAGTCATCATCAATCTGTACATGTTAAAAATTTAAAATGTGTTAAAAATATGTACTAGAAAATTTTATATTAATGAATATTTTTTGTTACATTTACAAATTTTTAATTGAGTATATATTTCCCTTCACCTGGTTTTTTATGTTGAACACAGGGCTTAACAAAATATTTATTTTTTATTTCATTCGTTTGAAGCTGGAAAATAAAAATATTTCTATTTAGAAGCTTAAGCTTTTTATATATTTTTTAATATATTTTCAGTTTTATGGGGATAACATAAAAAAAATTCCTGCGTATCCACAGTATATATTTTACGAAGTTTAATGTGTTCTTTCTTTTATTTTGTATTAATTGATTTATGGAAAATGTGTATTTTATGTCCTAGAATAATTTTAGGAATATTTTTTCGTTTCATATTGTTCAGAAACTTAATTATTTAAAATTTTTAAATATTTGTCTATTAGTATAATACATTTTATAATGCTATGACATTCCTCTTTCTTAGTTTTGCTAAAATCGGTTAATAATAATACCATAAACAAGTAAAAGATATCAGACTAAATATTAATATTACTTGAATATTTTTGATTAATTTTTTCCCCTTTTATTCATATTAATCTTGTAAAAAAACTATTTTGGAAAATTCAGCTAATATTAATATTTAAATATTAATATTTCTTTCACTTCTTTATGGAATTGAATTACTTTTTTAAAATTTTTTATATTTAATTGTCTATATATTACTGCATTTATATTATTTTTTTGAGGCAAAATTAACTTGAAAAATGAAAAATTCTGAAAAAGAAACGAAGTCGATGAGAGTTATAATTAGTTGAAAATCATTATGAATAATTAAAGAATATAAAATATAAAATAAGGTGACTATTAATTTATATTTTTAAAATAGTTAACCAATATTAATAAAAGCAGTATAATAAAAACAATAAAAAGAATAATGATTATGTTGGTTTAAGGGAAAAATAAACTTACAAATATATCGATTTAGAAAATATAGGTATTTATTATATAAATAAATATGAAATTTATTCAAAGCCTCGTATTTATAATTCTGACAGTTGTATTTATTAACCTATTTACAACTAGGTTTTAGCAAGTTAATAGCTCTTCAAATCGAAAATATAAATAAAATTATTTAAATTTGCATATTACTTAATTTTTTCACGTTTTGCTACATTTGCCGTCTTCTCTTATTTAAAAATTAATTAAAAACCATCACCTGTCCCATAAAGAACAACAGAAAAACTGGGAGTGATGGTATAGTTATTATTTACAGGGAATTCTTTCCAACTGGCCAAACAATTACTAGCGCATATTATCTCGAAGTTTTGAAGCGTCTAATGGCTAGAATCCGTCGTATTCGACCCGAATATCGTGATCCAGAGATCTGGTCGCTGTTGCATGATAATGCACCGAGTCACACCTCATTCATTGTTCGTCAATTTTTTGCTCGAAATCAAGTCTGTGTTGAATCATCCGCCGTATTCACCTGATTTGAGCCTGTGCAATTTCTTTCTATTCTGTGTTTAAAGTTCTATAATTTAAATGATTTCTACTAATATAAAAATTAATGTTGAAAGTACAATTTGTCGTCGGAACTGTGCCCGGAGATGTAATTTTCAGTTGACCCTTTCGGTCGCGTAGTCAAGCTAACACTCCTAGTTTTCGACTATTCGGAAACTGCAGTGGCAATCACAAGTCACTGAAAATATGTAGGTGGGGTGAGATTTGTTTATGACGAGAATTTTCTCACGCCGACCAGTCTACGCCAACCCTTAGATCGCATAGCTGCGTAGGCCTATCGTCACGTGGATACCAGTTGTGAGGGAAGTACATAGCACTGACCCTTTTTTTTATGTCTTATTGTGTGTTCCCAAATTGCTGTGTACTGAGTCCGGTCTTCTTCTGAATCCGGCTTTCAAGCTCAGAATATCCCGTACGCTCATAAATAACATTCGTCACTTAAAGAATACTATGGATACAAAATTGTCTTGTTCGAAATTCGGAAACTAATAAATCAAGTTGCTTGTTGAAATATAACATCTGTGAATTTAGTAAACTTATGCTTAGTTCTATAAGTACAAAAAATATGTTTTTATTTCTAGTCTTAACATACCGCCCGCCTTGTAAGAGTATCTTTCAATCCAGGTTGTTTACGCAAATTTTTTATTACATATAATTACCAAATATGTTATTCTATGATATATGTTGCAATGATTGCCAAGTATGATACATGATCACAATAATGAGTATATATGAGTAATTGGATTAATTAGCTTAATTAAGTTATGCACTTAAAGTCCACTAAAAATCATTATACTATAGATTTGGGTTTACACTATCATTTGTTAACCTTGGCTGTTGCTGTGAGACTGCATAATCTTGAGACATGTTCTCGTCGTCTTGATTAGGTAGAATACAAATTTTTTTCATAGGACGTTTCACTATGCTTCGTGCAGTTTTGACCGATACAACTCGTATAACGTTATCCTTGCCAGGATGAGTTTCTGTAATACGGCCGAGTGGCCACTGCATAGGTGGTATATTATCTTCTTTGATAATGACTAGTGTACCTGGTGTAATTTTACGTGGAGATGATTTACTCCAGCGTGAACGACCTTGTAATTGAGACAGGTATTCAGTCTGCCACCGATTCCAAAAATGTTGAGACATTTTTTGCAAATGTTTGTATCGATCTAGTTCTTGGGTGTTGATTTCTCTTAAATCTGCCTGAGGAAAGGCTGTTAACGAGTCTCCAATAAGGAAGTGACCAGGTGTGAGAGGAGAAAGGTCATTAGGATCGTTAGACAACGGTGATAAAGGTCTGGAATTCAAACAAGCTTCAACTTGTGTAAGGAGTGTGTATAAATCTTCGTATGTTAATTGTGTATTACCTATGACGCGTTTCATATGATATTTCGCAGATTTTACTGCACCTTCCCATAAGCCTCCGAAATGTGGTGCGCGAGGTGGTATAAAGTGCCACTTTATTTGCTCACTTGATAAAAAATCGTTGATGCTGTTTTGGAATTTGTCTGTCTTCAAAAATTCATAAAGTTCGTAGAGTTCGTTTCTTGCTCCGACGACGTTTAAACCATTGTCCGAGTAAATGTTGTTACATTTGCCACGTCGAGCAATAAAACGTTTGAAACAATTGAGAAATGCTTCTGTGGATAAATCACGTGCGAGTTCAATATGTACTGCCTTTGTAACGTAACATACGAATATACAAATATATATATATATATATATACTCCATGAAATAAGAGCAATTGCTAGAGATAATCTTATTGCAGCAAAAGAAAAATCAAAAAAGTACTACGATAGAAATATAAGCCCACAAAATTTCAACGTTGATGAAGAAGTATTTTTACTAAGTGGTCCGAAACCTAAAAAACTCAAAAATCAACATTCTGGTCCTTATAAAATTTTAGAAGTTTTAGGAAAAGGCAATGTTAAAATTCAAATTAAAAATAAGCCAAAAGTAGTACATATTAATCGACTAAAACGTGCTCGATTTAATAAAGCAGACTAAATTGGAAACTACTTTTAGATATCGTTCCTCAATGGATCCCATCCACCGAAAAAGAATTAATAAATTTTGCGATATTCCTGTCAACAACATAAATATAGTGACAATTTGGCCATTTTTAATAAGAAATAAAATCTTTAACCGAGATGATCATGGACATAAATCTCTTACGCACAATCTTTTAGCATATTCTGAATCTGTATAACCACTAATCTATCTCTTGTCTGTTTTAGCCAACCCTTAAACATTTTGCATGAAGCGAAGCACTAGACATTGATCAAAAATAATATACTTCTTTTAGGAACTCGAGAAGCATCATGTCGAGGATTTATTTACTCATCACCATTGGTCTATTTCTTATTTAAATTAATGAAGCCAATCAATTCATTCAAAATTCTTTATCTAAAAATCCTAACATTTACTTCGAACCTTTAGAGACTTTGACTTTTACTATTGGCAGATGGCATATTCTCTCTTATGTTAATGTATTAGGAGTTTTACATTTCCGGATCTGAAATACTCAATATTTTCAAAGAACCATAAAAATGATAAAATCGAATACCACCTGCCAGCTTTACTTGAATGAATTCAATTTCAAACATATTTGAGCTAATCATTTCTTTTACATAGTTGATTTTCTTGTTTTCATAATTGAATCATGATAATGAAAGCTTAATTTCATCAATTAAAAATCAAGTAAAGATTAAATTCAAACGAAAATTGAATTTTATTTTATTTTTGTTGTTTTCTTTTTTCTTTAACCTTTTAGGACCATGAAGCCACCACAAGAAATAGCAGAAAATGACAAACCTTTTGATGGTGTTTGCCTAGAAATTTTCCCAGAAATATATAACGTATTATTTATCACCAAATGTTTTTGATAAGCGCCACATATTTCAATTATTTATATCAATAAGACTCTCTTAGAGATGCGTGTTTGCGAAATTTGTTATCTAATCAAATTATCTGATCACGAAAAACAAAGATATCAACATCGAAACGTTTGGCACTCAATTCGACAAATACAACCATTCAATACAGTATGTTTCTTTTGCGATAAAAGAATATTGTCTATTTGTTGCACAGCCTTTCGATGCACTCAATGCCCTATGCAACTAATTAACGAGTTAAGTATAGAATATGATTTTATAGGTCCAAATTACGAAATCACATCTACATATTTCAATAATATTCCTACATTCGTTGCTAATTGTACGGTAATTAAAGATTGTACAAACTACACATGCACTAGCGAACGATCTACGAATAAAAAACAAGCTAAGCATAACGCAGCACGTAAACTATTAGATTTCTTAAATAAAAAATATGTTTTTAGCGATCAAAACGGGTTAGGAAGCAGCCCAAAAAAACTTTGAAAATCGGAAAATATTATATAAATTGACTGGGGCTTGCGAGAAATGCTATCAGAGAGGTCACTTGATTTATACATGTAAAGGACTCACGAGAAATAAAAACCTACGACTTAAATAAAATATTATATATATCCATTATTATATATAAATTACGACTGCATACATATGAACTTTTCACAAATAATATTTCGATAGGAATCATATGCGAGACACCTCTTATCCTATAACAATATTTTTTTCAGGAAACTAATGAACTCATTTTAATTTTTCCTCTACCGAGGATTCGATCGTTACAGTTCTATTCTATCACCTCCACGATCGAATTTAGGGGGGGAGGTGTCACGTATCCATGACAGTTATATTATATATTATAATCATATAAAACTATTATGCTATTATATCATATAACACGTTTTATTGTTGCTGTAAATAAATTCAAATTAAGTGGTTGAGTTTGAAATTTTTTCCACTGCCTGCATTATCCGAGGATCACTAGTCACGTAACAGATAGGATACGTTCCCGACAGATATACTCGTAGGCAATTTCAAACTCTCATATCGCCTGAGCTGTCGACCGGCAATCGAAAGACCTGGGCTCGAATCCCAGCGCAGTCGAAAGCGTCTTTTTTTCCACAGAAAGATTTTCAAATTCTTTAAATATTGAATTAATTTGCATTTATTTGCGATATAAGAGTTTGAAGTTGTCTATCAGAACACCTGTCGACAACGTATCCTATCTGATATCCGACTAGTGATCCTCCGATAATGTAGGCAGTGACAAAAATTTCAAACTCAACTAATTAATTTGAAATCATTTACAGCCGCAAGGCTGAGCCACTAGGCGATATAAGGAGATCTTCCTGTGGAAAAAGGGATGTCGGACGCCTGTGTAGCTCAGTGGTCAGAGCAGTCGACCGGCAATCGAAAGACCTGGGCTCGAATCCCAGCGCAGTCGAAAGCGTCATTTTTTCCACAGAAAGATTTTCAAATTCTTTAAATATTGAATTTATTTGCATTATTTGCGATATAAGAGTTTGAAATTGTCTACGAGGACACCTGTCGACAACGTATCCTATCTGATACGCGACTAGTGATCCTCCGATAATGTAGGCAGTGACAAAAATTTCAAACTCAACTAATTAATTTGAAATTATTATACTAATCATTCAAATTTAAATTCAATTTTCCTGTATTCACGTTTTTACTATCTTAATATAATTTTAATAGGTGCCTCTATAAAATATTTTTTAAACTAAAACAGTGCGTACGAGATTTAATTCAATATTCAGAAAGATTTTACCTGCGCATTTCAGAATTATAAGCTATTCTGTTTTATTTAAACTGTGCCTAAAATTATATTTTAATTGATTTTTCTTCATTTTCGAAAAATTTTTAAAAAACAAATTTCTTCATATTTTATAATTTTAAAATATTGCGCAGCTAAAATATTTTTATTATGATATAAAATATTTAGTAGTTATAATAATAAAGTAGAAACAATTTTCCACCGCATAAAATATAAGATTTGGATTGTTTAAGGCAGGTTAAAACATTCTTTTGCACAAATTTGATGCTCTGGATACATATATCATAAATTTTTATACAATTTTTACACCAATTTTATAAAGTTCATAAAAATTAAATTTATATGTTTCTTCTTTAAATGTTTATTCTTATTTATTGAATTATTTAATTAAAATTCGTTAAATATACAAAAAATATTATATATTTTTTATTTACGAATTTTTAATGAAAAATCGTTAAACCTAAATCGATTGAATCACACAAAAATTATATTTTTCATCGTCATGATCTTGAATCCAAATTTATTTGGAAAATAAGAAAGATTATTTAACAAAAAAAAGTATTAATCTTAGTAAGTATATAAACAATCCAATTCTTGCTGAATTTATAGAAGAGAATAGGAAAAAATCTTTTTAAATTTAGAAAAAAACAGCTGAAAAACCAAGATTCGAAAAACCCAAATACTCCTTCAAATACTAGTGCCTCTACGTCCCAAAAATTAGAGTTATCAGGAAATCTTAATCAAGATACTAGTATAATAATTAGTTCTAGTATACCTCCAAAGGACCGATCAAATTTAACAGATTCAATATTATTCGATGAAAGTACTTTTGATACATCAAATTTAACCGGAAATTCTACTATAGTCGATAAATTTGACCGCACTTTGATCCCAACAAACATCTCAAATTATAAAGAACAATTACATTTATCTGAATCCTCAGAAGACTCAGACCGTGAATTAAATTACAAATTCCCAGAAAAATTAGCAGAAGATCCCGAAAAATCAATTTCTAACGATCCACAATTATTAGAACCTCTAATTAAACAATATAAAGAAGAATATTCGCCTATTTCAAATAAAATGACTACCAATAACCCACAAATTATAACTGTTGCTCATAATCAAGTAGTATCATTGCGAGATGCACTAGAAGTTGTGCCAATATTTACAGGAGATAATATATCTCTGGATCAATTTATAGAAGGATGTAGAGAAGCAAAAGATATGCTTCCTGCAGGGGCAGAACCAAACTTAACTAAATTAATCAAAACAAAGGTCAAAGGAGAAGCAAGAAAATGTGTCAGTGGAGGACAATACAGAAGTGTAGAAGATATTATAGATAGTCTTAAACGCGTTTATTCCTTAAATAAATCAGTATATCAATTACAAGGTGAATTAGGTAACATTTATCAATGGGATAGTGAGAAAGTAATTTCCTACGCAACTCGTGTTAGGGAACTCGGAGAAAAAATATTAGATGCCCATAAAGCAAATAATAATGATAGAATAGACGCAAACTTTCAAGCAGCCCTTGACAGCGACATTCGGGATTGCTTTTTAAGAGGATTAAAAACCGAAATTGAATCCAGATTACAAGGTGTACATAATTTTAATGATACGGTAAACAACACTCTAGAAATAGAAAGAAAAATCTCAACAACTGCAGCACTACGATCCGCACGTACACCATATAGGCAGAAAGATGATAATTTTACAGGACCATCAGAAAAACGAGACAGAAATAGGATAAATATAACTCAGGAAGAAATTTTTTGTCAAATTTGTGGAAAAAGAGGACATACAGCTCCCACCTGTAGACAATGGAACCAAATAACCTCAAACAGACAAGGATATTCAAACAATTATGGAAGAAAATTGCAGCCTATAAGAAATCCTCCATATAATGAAAATTTTTACAACAGAAATAACCAACGGCAACCTTTTAACAGAGGTCCACAACCGAACGTGAGTCAATGGATCCCCCGTCAGGAGAATCCAGGTCAATGGCGACCTCAGTCATCTTTACCAAACCAAAGTTCATGGCGACAGCAAACAACTAGCAATTTTAATAGAAATAGAGAATTTCAAAAGACTTCGGCAAATTATCCAAAAATAAATAATAATAAAAATTGTAATTACTGTAAAAAAATAGGTCATACAATTGACGAATGTCGGCGTCGAGCATACAACGAATCACTTAAACAGCAATAACAACCTAAAAAAGCTGAAAAATAGAACCAGTGAAACTCCAGACCCCTCCCCGCTCAGGGTGCAATGAGGAGGCCATTTAAAACATTTTACAGCACCCACTTCAAATCAGAATATTATAAATACAAAAATAAATGTACACTCAGACAACCCAATTCCTTCTATTATGGTATCTGCTGATGGTCTAAAAAACCCAGCACGTATGATGATAGACACAGGAGCAGGACGAAATTTAATAAAACTAAATATAATTGATCACAACGTGGAAATAAATCAAGATGAAATTTTACGCCTTACAGGTATAAATAGTGTACCAGTTTATACTTTGGGTCAGATAACTCTCAATATTTTTGGATATCCCACAATTTTTAACTTAATTCCAAATAGTGTACCAGTAGAAGAAGATGGAGTACCAGGATCCGAATTTTTCACTGATAATGACGTCAATATAAATTATATATCAAAATGTTTAGATATACAAAATAATAAATATCCATTTCGAAATCCGGAGACCATAATTTTGCCAGCAAGATCAATTTCAACTCTTGGTATCCGAATTTCAAATACAAACCCAACAGAAGGATTCATACCAGTACTTAATTTGAAAAAAGGAATATATGCAGGAAATGCTATTGTCAAAAATCATGGTGGAAAAGCCTATATAAAAGTAGCAAACATACTTTCTATACCTATAGAAATAGAAACTCCTATAGTTATGCTAGAAGATTTTGAAGAAATCACAATGACTAGTACTTTAATTAAACCAAATACAAATCAAATTAACACTTTTACGAACAAGAATCACAACAAATCCCCTGAAGAATTAATAGACAAATTTATAAATTCTAGTGACACTGAACAAATAATATCTCAATTTTATAAAATCACAGGAGAAAATAGAATTAAAATAATCAAAGAATTACTTCGTTTAGATCACTTGAATCAAGAAGAGTTCGATCATGTAACAAAATTAATTGTTAAACATTCAGATAGATTCCAAATACCAGATGAACCTTTAGAACCAACTAATGCTGCTATGCATTCAATTCCTACAGTAGACGAACGACCAATTTTCTCAAAACAATATAGATTTCCACCAGCACACAAAGAAGAAATCACTAAACAAGTTAATGAACTTTTAAAAAATAAAATAATTAAGCCTTTCTCAATCACCGTATAATACACCAGTATTTATTGTACCTAAAAAACTAGATTCACATGGTCAAAGAAAGTGGAGAATGGTTTTAGATTTCAGGAAATTAAATGACAAAACGATCGGAGACTCCTATCCATTACCAAATATAATAGACATTTTAGATCAATTAGGAAACGCACGATATTTTTCAGTCTTTGATTTAGCCACTGGATTCCATCATATCCCCATGGATCCTAAAGATTCACATAAAACAGCTTTTTCAACTCCATTTGGACACTACGAATTTGATAGAATGCCCTTTGGATTAAAAAATGCGCCAGCGACATTCCAAAGACTTATGGATATAGTATTAACGGGATTACAAGGAACAGAACTTTTTGTTTATTTAGATGATATTGTTCTATATGCAGATACATTACAAGAACATGAAGCAATATTCGATGAACTTATGAATCGTCTTAGTATAAGTTACTTTCATTTACAACCTGATCAATGTGAATTTCTCAGACCTGAGGTAGGTTATTTAGGACACATTATAGAAAAAAACGGAGTTAGATCCGACCCTAAAAAAATAAAGTCTGTACAAGAATTTCCAAGGCCAAAAAATGAAAAGAATATTAAACAATTTTTAGGTTTAGCCGGTTATTACAGAAGATTTATTGAAAATTTCTCTAAAATTGCGAGTCCCTTGACACAACTTTTAAAAAAGGACACACCTTTTGTTTGGACTGAAAAACAACAAGTAGCTTTTGATATATTAAAACAAAAATTATGCGAAGAACCTTTACTGCAGCGACCCGATTTTTCCAAACCCTTTAATTAACTACAGACGCATCCGGATATGCGATAGGAGGCATACTTTCTCAAGGAAAAATAGGACAAGATAAACCGATAGCCTATACTTCTCGTACACTCAACGATAGTGAAAGAAAATTTGACACTTATGAAAAGGAGGCACTAGCAATAGTTTACTCAGTTCAGCACTTTCGACCTTACCTTTACGGCAGACGTTTCACTCTAGTAACCGACCATAAACCATTAGTATGGTTCCAGAATTCTTAAGACCCCCTGTTCTCGAGTAACGAGATGGAGATTTAAATTAGCCGAATATGATTTCGATGTTGTATATAAAGCAGGAAAAACGAATGTTAATGCTGATGCATTATCTCGAAATCCTGTCGAAAATATTAAAGAAACTGAAAATAAAACAAATACATTTGAATCTAAAAACAATAATGATTCAAAATATTTCATCAAAGAAAATAATAAAGAAGAAAATTATAAGACGAAAACAAAATCTAAAAAATCTACAAATTCTACGAAACATACAAATCCTTTCTATTCAATACAAACATGTATTAACGATTCTGATGGCGAGCCCGAACCTCCGGTAGCCACAAATTCTTCAAAATTCGAGGAAAAACAATCCTCCAATCAAAATTCAATTTCTGATGACGAAACCGAAAATTTGGTAATCACATATATATTATCAAAATTGAAGCAAAGACAATATGCAAAACTCGAGTCAAAAATAAATACAATACTGACTCGAAATCAAGCAAGGAAACAAAATGTCAAAATATATAACCAGCCAACATATAAAGATTTTTCAGACTCAAATGAAGAAAAAGACGAAGATAGCGACGACGAACCTCCTGAAAGAAAAGAAAAACGAAAAATTATCAAAAATAAAACTATATCAGTGCCTATATCTGGAAGAAAAAGAGGCAGACCAAGAAAGGATACACCAAAAATTGTAATAAAAAATAAGAACAAACCTCAGAAAAGGAAACAGAAAGGAAAAGAAAATGATAATCTTGAACAAGATGTAAATGCAATTGATTCAGATTATGAATTTAATAAAGATCCTTTGATCAAAGAAAACACAGATTTAGAGTATTTTTCTGATGAATCCGATATTTTAACAGAAGACAATTCTCTACAATATAAGAATCAACATTTAGAAAATACTGAAGAAAGAATTCACGAAAACTTTAATGATGATTTATATTCACAAAACGAAAATATAGCATCTGAAGACTTAGAAAATCGACCTCCACCAGAACACCCCCCGCTGAAAAAGACCTGCCGGCCATAAAATTAACGACAAACCGCAATATAATCGAATGTCGAGATCAACTTACAATGCGTAAGGACAATTATGCTTATTTTATTTCAACCAAAAACGAACCACGAGATAATGGTTCTAAAATTCTACTAAAACGTAATGAGTTACCTCAATTTAAAAATCTTTGCGTAGGTCATGCACAAGAATTTCGTAGAGGATTACAGTACCACTTAGCACTACCAATAGAATCTAAATTAAAAGAAAATTTAAGTGATACATTAAAGAATATTAAATTATCAATTTATTCACTCGATTCAAAAGCAAAAAGCCTTAAATTACGCACAATTAGTATCGCAAAAACACCTAAAATTAATAATATTCTATGGGAAGAAATTTTAAGTACCATAAAATTAGCTTTTTCTGACTCACCAATAAAAATCATAATATGTAATGGAATTACACAATATGCAACTAAAGAACAACAATCTCAATTAATCGAAGAAGCTCACTCATCGGCCTTAGGTGGACATAAAGGAGTTACTAAAACTTTCAATAGAATACGTCAAAATTATTATTGGCAAAATATGAAACTAGATATTCAAAAATATATTCAAACTTGTTTAAAATTTCAATTAAAGAAACTTGTACGCGTAAAAACAGAAGAACCTATGATAATAACTGATACACCTGGAACTGCCTTCGAAAAAGTTTCTATGGACATTGTAGGTCCATTGCCTATGACACAAAAATTAAATGAGTAATATATTAACAATTCAAGATAACTTCACTATGTACTCATTAGCAATACCACTTCCTAATTCTCTCGCAAGTACTATAGCAGATGCTCTTGTAAAGAAATTTATATGTATTTTTGGATCACCTAGAGCAATTCTTACGGATCAAGGTAAAAATTTCTTAAGTAATCTTATTCGAAGATTAGCCAAAATATTTAGAATTCGTCAATTCAAAACAACAGCTTTTCACCCACAATCAAATGGATCTTTGGAAAGATCTCATCATGTACTTGCTGAATATTTAAAACAATTTGTTAGTAAAAATTCTGAATGGGATGACTGGATAGAACTAGCTACATTTTCTTACAACACAAGCATTCATGAAGGAACTCGTTGCAGTCCATACGAATTAGTTTTTGGTAAATTAGCCAGACAACCTTCAAGCGAACCCCTTCCAGAACATGAAAAACTAGAAACATATGATGATTACTTGATTAAATTAGTAACCCGACTCCATGAAATAAGAGCAATTGCTAGAGATAATCTTATTGCAGCAAAAGAAAAATCAAAAAAGTACTACGATAGAAATATAAGCCCACAAAATTTCAACGTTGATGAAGAAGTATTTTTACTAAGTGGTCCGAAACCTAAAAAACTCGAAAATCAATATTCTGGTCCTTATAAAATTTTAGAAGTTTTAGGAAAAGGCAATGTTAAAATTCAAATTAAAAATAAGCCAAAAGTAGTACATATTAATCGACTAAAACGTGCTCGATTTAATAAAGCAGACTAAATTGGAAACTACTTTTAGATATCGTTCCTCAATGGATCCCATCCACCGAAAAAGAATTAATAAATTTTGCGATATTCCTGTCAACAACATAAATATAGTGACAATTTGGCCATTTTTAATAAGAAATAAAATCTTTAACCGAGATGATCATGGACATAAATCTCTTACGCACAATCTTTTAGCATATTCTGAATCTGTATAACCACTAATCTATCTCTTGTCTGTTTTAGCCAACCCTTAAACATTTTGCATGAAGCGAAGCACTAGACATTGATCAAAAATAATATACTTCTTTTAGGAACTCGAGAAGCATCATGTCGAGGATTTATTTACTCATCACCATTGGTCTATTTCTTATTTAAATTAATGAAGCCAATCAATTCATTCAAAATTCTTTATCTAAAAATCCTAACATTTACTTCGAACCTTTAGAGACTTTGACTTTTACTATTGGCAGATGGCATATTCTCTCTTATGTTAATGTATTAGGAGTTTTACATTTCCGGATCTGAAATACTCAATATTTTCAAAGAACCATAAAAATGATAAAATCGAATACCACCTGCCAGCTTTACTTGAATGAATTCAATTTCAAACATATTTGAGCTAATCATTTCTTTTACATAGTTGATTTTCTTGTTTTCATAATTGAATCATGATAATGAAAGCTTAATTTCATCAATTAAAAATCAAGTAAAGATTAAATTCAAACGAAAATTGAATTTTATTTTATTTTTGTTGTTTTCTTTTTTCTTTAACCTTTTAGGACCATGAAGCCACCACAAGAAATAGCAGAAAATGACAAACCTTTTGATGGTGTTTGCCTAGAAATTTTCCCAGAAATATATAACGTATTATTTATCACCAAATGTTTTTGATAAGCACCACATATTTCAATTATTTATATCAATAAGACTCTCTTAGAGATGCGTGTTTGCGAAATTTGTTATCTAATCAAATTATCTGATCACGAAAAACAAAGATATCAACATCGAAACGTTTGGCACTCAATTCGACAAATACAACCATTCAATACAGTATGTTTCTTTTGCGATAAAAGAATATTGTCTATTTGTTGCACAGCCTTTCGATGCACTCAATGCCCTATGCAACTAATTAACGAGTTAAGTATAGAATATGATTTTATAGGTCCAAATTACGAAATCACATCTACATATTTCAATAATATTCCTACATTCGTTGCTAATTGTACGGTAATTAAAGATTGTACAAACTACACATGCACTAGCGAACGATCTACGAATAAAAAACAAGCTAAGCATAACGCAGCACGTAAACTATTAGATTTCTTAAATAAAAAATATGTTTTTAGCGATCAAAACGGGTTAGGAAGCAGCCCAAAAAAACTTTGAAAATCGGAAAATATTATATAAATTGACTGGGGCTTGCGAGAAATGCTATCAGAGAGGTCACTTGATTTATACATGTAAAGGACTCACGAGAAATAAAAACCTACGACTTAAATAAAATATTATATATATCCATTATTATATATAAATTACGACTGCATACATATGAACTTTTCACAAATAATATTTCGATAGGAATCATATGCGAGACACCTCTTATCCTATAACAATATTTTTTTCAGGAAACTAATGAACTCATTTTAATTTTTCCTCTACCGAGGATTCGATCGTTACAGTTCTATTCTATCACCTCCACGATCGAATTTAGGGGGGGAGGTGTCACGTATCCATGACAGTTATATTATATATTATAATCATATAAAACTATTATGCTATTATATCATATAACACGTTTTATTGTTGCTATAAATATTGTTGCTATAAATATTGTTTACATGTAATTGTTTTTATAAATAATTTCACTATTACTATTAACTAAAATATCAATAAACAATTGATTTTATTGATAAAATACTAATTAAAACAAATATTACCTTTTATTATTATTAACTATTATTATTACTATATTTAAAGAATTTGAAAATCTTTCTGTGGAAAAAATGACGCTTTCGACTGCGCTGGGATTCGAGCCCAGGTCTTTCGATTGCCGGTCGTATTACTATTGGTAATAATAACAATTAACGAAATGCAACAAATGTTATATAACAACAATATTACTTCAACCTTTATATTTAAAATTATTATTAATCACTATTATTATCAATATTTAATATTGTTATTAACATTAATTGTCAAAATGCAACAAATATTAAATAATAACAATTTTACTCCAATTTCTTGATTTGCAATAATTATCAGTCACTTTCATTATAATTATTTCATATTGTTATTAAAATTTGCAACAAATATTATAATAATGTTACTTCAAATTTTATAATAATAATGTTTATAATAATTATCATTATTGTTAGTATTCTTATTTGATGTTAATCAACAATCAGCAATTAATTATAAAATACGTTCATTTAATAACTATTACTATTATTTTATTTTATAAACAAAAGCAATTTAACTCCGCCATTGCCGGTCCCAAGCCCGGATGAGAAAGGAGGAGGGGGCACACAGACAGCAACATGACACAACACATTACAGCGACACTAAACACAACACACTTAACAACCAAGAGAGCGTTCTGTGGGCGGGCAGGGTCTCGCCGAGGTGAACGCATGAGTCCAAGCACGGAGCAAACGCCTCCTGCAGCCCATCAACGGTAGTAGCCGCAAGGACTCTGCCAGCAGTAGGGCTGTTGCCGTCAGGATGGCTGCCAAGGGAGCCCTATAGACGGGCTTTTCCCTAGTGATGGGCCTGCCGGGCGCACGTGCCACGACGGTTGTTCTGCGACTTCCAGGCGCGTGAGGACGCGGTGTGGAGCGAAAGCATCAGGGGACCTTGAACAGGTCTCTTGATGCCGAATGAACGTACACGGAGTGAATGCGGGGGGCCCCTTAATCGGGGTATCGCCCCAAATGCGTATGCGGCAATGACGCTGAACTTCCCGCGTGCGCTCTTGCGGTCACACTACAATCACATGCACGACACCGACACCCACACACACCAGAATGAATGGGACGCTGAGTGAATGGGGCTGCGGCCGGCGCCTGGTGGATATTCCCGATAGACTAGCCAAGGGAGGAGTAGTAGCCTCTCGACCAGGGTAGGACGCGATGTCAGTACCTCACCTCTGTGGAAGTAATCTGGGTCACCGTAAGTCCCTCCGGTATTCGACCGCGAAGGGCAAAGATCCCGTGAAACCACATGTTAATCTGGGAAAACCGCTCACGATCCTACTGTCTGGAGCCAATGTCGGGGTTGAAATCATGGACGTCCGGGCGCAGGAATGAAGGATTACCTGGTCAGTATTTCCTTATATCCGACGCTGCGTAGGATAAATCGCACACCGTCTAGCCTGAAGTCCGGGTCAGGTGTCGGGGCGGACCCGGCACCGCTCGGTCGATAGGGGTGACGTTAAACCTTTAGCATCATTATGGCGCGGGCCTATCCCGTAACCTTTACTAGCTTCTTTAATGTGCCGATAGGATCGACCTCCCGATAAGCCAGTTCTCGGTTTCGGCGCATATAACTAGGGATCTATACAGGCGGGGATAGTAGCCCTACTGCGGTAGGGCTCCCACGATGGGCGAACCGTCTTAAGACACGAGGAAAACAAATATGAACTCTGATAAAAATAAAGGACATGGAGAGGTGAAGGCGCCAGATGCGCACTCACACACTCCTACAGGAGCTGAGGGATGGCAAGACGTCCTTCAGCTCCTGAAGGAGCAAAATGAAAAAATGGAAAGGTTAGCCAGGGCCCTCAGCGTTATACAAAAGGGTCTGCTGAGGAATAACCCTGGCTTCGTTAAAGACTCGGTGAACGAGGCAACTGAGGTGTTGAGCGGCATGCTCAACAACCACAAGTGCCTCCTGGAGAGCGGGGTGAAATTCCAGAAGAAAATGGAATCTCACCTCGCTATGAAGAAATTGGGGATCTTCCAGAGACCACGTTCAGCGTCTCTGGGAGATACCCCAAAAAATCAGGCTAAGGGCGAAAAAAGATCTGCAACCTCTCCCCCTCTGGAAAAAACTCCCAAGAGGGGGAAGGGTGGCTATTCGCCCTCTGATGCCGAGGTGGCCACGAGCCAGCCCCCAAATAAAGACGGGGACTGGCATGGGGTCACAAAAAAAAGAAAAAAGAAAAAAAAAGGAGAAAAGGGCGGAGGAACATGCCTAAAAAGCGCAGGGGACCACCGCCACTCCTAAGTCGAAGCGCTCCACGCCCGCCAGGTCGGGCGACGCCATCAAGGTGTCGACGAAGGACGGCCAGTCCTACGCCGACATCTTGGGGGAAATGAAGGCGAAGGTCGACCCCCGGAAGGCAGGACTTGAGGTCCTGTCTATCCGGAGGACCAGGAAGGAAGAAGTCCTTTTGGTCCTCAAAAAGGGGGGAGACGTTTCGGCCTTCCGAAAGGAGCTCGACCTGGCGGTCGGGGAACGGGCGCAAATTTCAGCCCTGGTCTCGACGAGGTCTCTCGAAATTAGGGACCTCGACGAGACCGTTGAAAAAGAAGAGGTTGTGTCTGCCCTGTGCTTGGAATTGGGCAGACCGGCTTTTGAGGGGTCCTGCAGGCTCTTCACCCGCTTAGGTGGGGTGAAGACTGCAGGCATCCGGCTAGCTGAGGCAGACGCCGCGCGTCTGCTTCAGCTAGGCAAGTTGAGGATAGGGTGGGTAGAGTGCCGCATTCGCGAGCACCTGGAAGTCGCCCGCTGCTTCGGGTGCCTTGGGTACGGCCACGGGTCCCGGGGCTGCAGCAACCCCGACAGGAAAAACGCCTGTTGGAGATGCGGCGCCACGGGACACTTGGCCAGGACCTGTAAGGCGCCACCAAGGTGCCTGTCATGCGCAGACAGGGGCGACAAAGATGTCGCCCATGTGTCGGGGAGCGGCTCCTGCCCGGTCTTCCGGGAAGAGCTTCGGAGGTTGAGAGGCAGGAATTGAAGTTCCTGCAGCTCAACCTCGGAAGGGGGAAGGAGGCCCAGGCCCTCCTGATGCAGACTGCCAGGGAGAGGGGGCCGATGTGCTGCTCATTAGTGAGCAGTACAAGTGGTCCGATAACTCTGCTTGGTATCAGGATGCATCAAGGAGGGCCGGCATCCTTGTTTGTAACCCTGATTTGGGCGTCGGGGACTTCCTGGAGACCGACGCAGGGTTCGTCTGGGTGGAGGTGGCGGATGTGCGTGTGTACAGCTGCTACTTCTCCCCCGGCGATCCCTTCGATGTCTTTGAGACCCAGATCCTCCTCCTTGAGGAAAGCCTCCGTGAGGCCATCGGGCGATCCCTCATAGGGGGTGACTTCAACAGTAAGTCGCCCGAGTGGGGTGAAGCCTGCCTAGATAGGAGGGGAATCTGGGTGGGCGAGATGGTCGCTAGGAACGAACTGAGCGTCTTGAATCCGGGCGGGGAATTTCCGTTCAGCCGCGGCGCGGGGGGGCCAATAATTGATCTCACAATTGCCGCACCTCGCCTCGCTTCAAGGATAAGCGACTGGTCGGTCCTCGAGTTAATAACCTTGAGTGACCACCGGTGCATCGAATTCACACTAGAACAACGGTGTCAGGCGGTAGATAAGGGTAGGGGCGGCGAAGGAAGGAGCCCCTCCTGGAACACGAGACGACTCAGCAGGGAAAGACTTCGCGAACACCTCGAAGAAACCAGGCTCATCGATGAGCTTGATTGGGTCTGCCCTGCTGGGTCGTTTGAAGCTGCTGTGCGCTCGGTGAGGCAGAAGGTGGTCGCGGCTTGCGACTACTCGATGCCTCGCCGTGAGCGCAGGCAAGCCAAGGGTTCGATGTACTGGTGGAACGACCAGTTGGCAGCCCTACGTCGAGAATGCCTCGCAGCGCGGCGAAGAATTCACCCGTTCAAAGGGGGATGCTACGCTGCACGAGGCATGGAAAGGGGCAAAAACAGCTTTGAGGCGAGGCATAAAGAAAAGCCGACTTCAATGCTGGAAAGACTTGATCGGTGAGGTCGATAAGAACCCATGGGGTCTCGCCTTTCAAAATAGTCACCAAGAGATTGGTGGCTAGAAGAAAGACCCCGGGCCTGGATAATCCCGATCGAGTCCAGTACATTGTGCGTAGCTTGTTTCCACACGTGGAGCCGTTCCAAAGACAGGACCGAAGTTCCTGCGTGGTCCGGCGCGAAGAACTCTTCACTCTCGAAGAACTAAAGAGAGCGGGTGGAAGGCTTAAGGCAAATACAGCGCCGGGTATCGACGGGTTGCCGAACGAGATCCTCAAAGAGGCGATCGGGGCGTACCCAGAGATCCTCCTAGAAGCCTTTAACTCCTGTCTTCGGAAGGGCAGGTTCTTCGCAGATTGGAAGAAGCAGAGGTTGGTCCTGCTGAGGAAGGGCAACAAACCTCTAGGGGTTGCCTCGTCGTATAGACCAATATGCTTATTGGATACGATGGGGAAGCTTCTGGAGGAGTTTATTATACAACGGCTTCTGGCTCTCTTCGTCGGGGAGACCGGGCTCTCGGATAACCAGTTCTGATTCTGGAAAGGCAGGTCCACTGTGGTAGCCATCCATGCTTTGTTTTTCATCGCCACAAATGCAAGAAAAGGAACTGGTAAGCGTAAGGGATTCTGTGCGTTGATTAGCATTGACATACGCAATGCGTTCAATACCGCGAGATGGAACATCTGCATCGAGGCGATGGTGCGGAAAAAGGTTCCAGACTACCTGTTGCGAATGATAGATGACTATCTGAGCGACAGGTGGGTGATATATGAGGGCTACAAATGGTCTCTCAAGGAGGAGATGACATGTGGCGCCCCTCAAGGGTCGCGGGTGGGTCCACTCGTTTGGAACGTCATGTACGACGATTTCCTGCGCATGGACCTGCCTGCTGGAACGAGCATCGTCGGCTTCGCGGATGACGCACTTGTCGTGTGCGCCGCTGACGACGTCGGAATCCTAGAGCTGAGGATCAATGAAAGTCTGTGGCGAGCGAAGCGCTGGTTGGATGGCAGAGGTCTTAAAATGGCCCCTGAGAAAACCGAGGCTTTGATCGTTACGGACAGGAGATCCTTCCAATACCCGAGGATCGTTCTCGGAGAGCATGAAGTCGAGTGGAAAACAAGCATTAAGTACCTTGCGGTGCAGCTGGATCGTAGGCGTTGCTTCGGCGAACACCTAGAGATCGCAGCCGCCAAAGCCATCCAATGTGGAGCAAACTTGGCCCGGCTTATGCCAAACATTGGTGGACCCAGGGAAGCGAAAAGAAGATTGGTGGCGAGCGTGGTCCATTCGAAGCTGCTTTATGCAGCTCCGGTCTGGGCCAATGCCTTGCAAAACCATGCTATCCAGAAGAAGCTGTTCTCGGCGCAGAGACTTGTCGCGCTGAGAATAGTTTCGGCATATAGAACTATCTCGACGAGCGCTGTGCTGGTCCTGGCGAGCGTCCCGCCAATAGATTTATTGGCGGAGGAAAGGCAGGAAACCTTTCAGCTTCGCAAGGAGCTTACCTGCGCCGACCTGCAGGAAATCGCTCGCGCGAAGGAGGCCATCCGCAAGGATGGAAGGCGCAGACTCGTCGAGAAATGGCAGATGAGATGGCATGGTGAGCAGACAGGGAGATGGACCTACCGCCTGATCCCGGAGCTCGCCACCTGGCTGAACAGAAAGCACGGGGAAGTCGGCTTTTACTTGGCACAAGCGCTCTCGGGCCATGGCTGTTTTAACGCGTACCTGAGGCGCTTTAAGAAGAGAGACGAGGAGACGTGTTGCTACTGCGATTCCCCGGTGGATAACGCAGAGCACGCACTCTTCGTCTGCGCAAAATGGGGTGTGGCTAGGGAGGTCCTCGGTCAGGCGGTGGGTTCCGAACTTACTCCTGACACGATGGTCCCCCTCATGCTCCAGTCTGAACGGTTCTGGACGCTCATCGAGTCATTCGTCACACTTGTGATGAAGACGAGAGAACTTGATGGGCGTCGAGAGCGAAACAACGGGGAGGGCCAGTAGAAATCGCATCAGGGCCGGCACCCGCGGTCCTGCGTCTCGGGTAGACTTGACTGTCCGCGTCGTTCGGGGTGGAATCTGTTTGTTTCTCCCCTGGGTGGCGCGGCTAGTCGGTTATCCTAGTGGGCGTGTGGCCGCGGGTGGAAGTTCCGAGCGAACGGATGACGGATGAGTCGTACGCGACTTTAATGGAACCAACCACCCATGAAGTTTAAAGCCGAAAGGCGGTTCCGCGGGTGGTGTATTGGTTCGAGAGAGGGGGTTTTTTGGTTTTAACAGGTATGCCTAGACCCGTCCTAGGAGAGTCCTGTACAACGTCAATAAAAGATTTTGCCATTTTTCCTCCTCACCAAAAAAAAAAAAAACAAACAAAAACAAAAGCAAGTTTTAAATATAAAGATTAATAGAATTATAAACAAATCATAATCACCATTTATGTACAACAAATGTATTATAGTTACTCTATTACTTACCTATGTATACAAATAATGTCATTGACCCTTGCGACTAAATCTACCTAAAAACCTGATGGTACGGGTTTACACAGCCCTTGAGAAGATGTGAGTACACCTACACCACGAAAGCATGAGCCACACGGACTTGGAAAATCGGTGTGAGTCCCTAAGCTCACCAACGCAGCACACCAGCAAACTGGCCCATAGTCTCAACTCACCACTCTGACACCTAAGATTCTAATGGACTTCGAAAAAGCTATTGAAACCATGGAATTCAAATTCCCATACTTTCTACCTACGAGTTGAGACTACAGACGACAATATAAGCCAGGCTGCAAGGCCTAAACACCAGTCTAAGCAAGTCTAAGCGCGTCGGAGTCTGAGTCGAAGCGAGTCTAAGGGAGCGTACAATCAAGCAGCATCGCTAGAACCGGTTTTCGTCGCCGTACCGCAATAAATCTAAGTGGCCGTAATTTCCACGTGTTCGGGAAAACCAATATAATAACAACAGAGTGAATTTAAATAAAACTGGATTTAGTGTCATTGTAATCAAGGCATCAAAATAACTAAGGATAAGGACTAAGGATTGACCTGCCACTGTTGGTGAACAAAGATAATTAGGGGAGGTACCCGATTAGCAGAGGATACACAGAGCTTAAAGGATTATCGCTTTCAAGAGGCCACCTCATCAATAACAATATTTGTTATAGTTGAGAGTAGCGCAATGTTGTGTATTACGATACAGAGGAACATAATGTAAAAATTGAACTGCGCATGCGTCTATTACAATACAACAACAAAATTACATAACAAAAAAAACAGTATTTTTTATTGGACTTTAAAGTGCTAAGAAAGTTTTCTAACCTGGAATATAAATACGTAATTAATACGTTGAAGGAAAGAAAAAAAAGGCCGCAGATAAGAAAAGGGAAAAGTAATGGAGGAATGTCAAAAAACTTAACGCTGGAGGAAAATTGTGGAAGAAACTACAGAAGATAGACACTAACGAAGGCGATATTATACAACTACCAGCATATGTGACCTGTCACAAGGGAAGAGACCTAAGGTTGCAAGGCAAGATTTTATAGGGCGAATGTTTGATAGGGAGACTGAAAACGAAGGGCCGAAATGGCTTTTCTTATTCAGCAAAAAAATACATAAATTCTTGAGAAAAAAAATCATATTTTTAGATTACATTTTAACGACCCCACTTCTACACCAATGGAAAAAATCCATCTAGAAGAAATACTACACTTCCTTAGCACTAAATACCCAAACAGTGATCTTTATTACTATTACTCTCCACAATCGGAATTAACACATCAATAGAAAACGGACATCATTAAATAATTCCATAGCTCAATATTACAGCGAAAACAAGACTTTCGAGAAAGCTAGAACTGTTGGCAAATTGCACGGTACACTTACTTAACAGTTAAAGGATTGTCGTTTCAAATGCTGTCCTTTTACTGCCAAAGTATTTTCTTTGGCCTGGAAATGAAATCCTTTGTCGTACAAGGGAAATATAATTTCGAGGATAAAAGAAAAAAAATTGTATGATATAGCCTGATAAGAAATGTACACAAGACCAACTTTGATAAATGCAAATATTAAATCGATCATTTTCAATACTATAATAACGACCTGTCTCAGATTTCCGCTTAAAGAAATTTTAAGATACAACTTTAATGAAAATCATAATATTCATTGAAATTCAAGCACGCTTTACGAAATCATTTTAAAAAAAGATGACTGATAACCCTTCGATGGTTAAAAGTATCACGAATTAATATGAAACTTCACTATTAATAGACTTTTTTTTAGAGTGTATGGAAGACAAAATCATCGGTTATATTATAAAATGCCTCACATGTCAACTACAAATAGCCGTACAGACTAGGAGAAAAGGGGAAGAAATAACTCCTGATACCCTCTTTGAATAGAAGGATAAAATAGCCATGGATATTTTCGGCCCCTTATTCACCACTACATGGAGAAAAATAGTTGAAGTAATTTTACTCAACTTTCGATAAAAATTGGGACATATGGATAAGTTGAAAGTTATTTAGTATCACTGTAATTATTTGTGATGTATTAAATGTTCGAGAATGATTCAAAGTTGAGTAAAATTCAGAAATGTAGGATGAAGTATGAAAGCGTGTATTAAAGATTTTTAAAAATATATATTATTACTCGGAGTATAAATATAAAAAATAATCTTTTATTGAATCACAAAAATACTAGAGCTTTTCGTTTATTCTTCTCTACGCTTCACTCGAGAGTTGAGTAAACCTTGAGTAGCAAGATTCGTTCCTCCAGCTATATCTATTGAAGCAAGAACGAATGGAAGTAATCTGCGTCTTGGGCACACATAAAAACTTTTTAATTTAAAAAAAATTGTTGAATTTTCAGTATACTGATGTTCCACATTTTATATTTAATAATCTAAATCAATTATAAACAAATAAAATACAATTGCAGTTTGTTTTAGTAGGGACTTACTAATTTGATCCAACTAGATTGAAGTTAACACTCCAGCACAGATAATTTTTTGCAATTTGAGTCCTATCCAAAAGTCGATGACAAGTGACTGCAATAAGAATTATTTCCATTCCACCTGAATCTATTGTTACTTTTAAGGTATATTTAAGGTATATAAGGTATAAAAACTATAGCCAATTTAGTATTGAAAAGTTTCACATAATCTGGTTATATAGATTCTTTAAATTTAATAAATTCTTGATTCATAATTTTTTCTTAATTCACTTATAATTACATTTTTATATTTCAAACAAGTTTTTAAATTAAATTGGTTTTATGAAAATTTATACAACGAAAGTCTTGATAACTGTATTACATAAAATATAAAAAATCTACACAGGATTTAGATTTTACATCTTAGGCATAATAATAATTCGGAATTCACAATTGTAAACTCCATATTTTGAAAATATACAACACAGAAAATAAAAGAAACTTTTTATACATTTTTTTATACAAGACACTCTTTGATAATAATGCAATTTTTAAATGTACATTTCAAAATTTACTTTCATTAACTTCACACGGAGTTATAATAAAAAGGTATAGTAAATCTATTTAAAGAATTGGAAAATCTTTCTGTGGAAAAAAGACGCTTTCGACTGCGCTAGGATACAAGACCAGGTCTCTTGATTGCCGGTCGACTGCTCTAACCACTGAGCTACACAGGCGTCCGACATCTCCTTCTCCACAGGAAGACCTCCTTATTAGACCAAGCAACAGGGAATTTGATAAGACATTATTTATTTCAGAAAACGGACTGCGTCATCAGAAGAGAGGTTGGTCATAGAGTAATTGTGTCATGTTTTGGACAACGAAATATGATTTATAAATTTGTTATTAACATTTAAGACAAAAAAATCGCACTTTTTTTAGTTTTTTGTTTATAACATTAAAGGTAATTTTCCAATCTTGATGACATTAATTGAAGAGTTGTAGAAAACTTAATTTCGAACAATATGAGTCGTCACTTGATCTGATTGAATAATTAGAAGCCGAGAAAATTCGGAAAAACCGGGAAATTGAGCTTTTGTTAAACAAATTAATATCTCAGTTAATTCTTAACTTTTCAGGTTGAGGTTTGGTGGAAAAGTAACCGACTTTATGCTCTTCAAATGTATAAAAAAAGAACACTTTAAGATAATACGTTTCCGCGCTATTGACACAGTCTTGGTTTTTCGCTAAAATGTTGCAAAGTTTATTAAAAAAAGGTCCAAACATGGCTCTAAACGCTTGAACGCTGGAAAGTGACAGTGGTGGGGGGAGAAGACGAGTAGGCTCACTGTGTCACTTTAATGCGTTCAAGCGTTTACAGCCATGTTTGGACCTTTTTTTTAATAAACTTTGCAACATTTTAGCGAAAAACCAAGATTGTCCTTCTGTTGTGCTTGATTTATATTTTTAAAAGCCGTTTTCAAAATAAAAATCAGACCACCTCTGCGGCAAGCAGACATTTTACAATTAACGCATTAAATAAATTAAAGTGTCAATAGCGCGGAAACGTATTATCTTAAAGTGTTCTTTTTTTTATACATTTGAAAAGCATAAATTCGGTTACTTTTCCACCAAACCTCAACCTGAAAAGTTAAAAATTAACTGAGATATTAATTTGTTTAACAAAAACTCAATTTCCCGATTTTTCCGAATTTTCTCCGCTTCTAATTATTCAATCAGATCGAACGGCGGCTCATTTTGTTCGCAATTCAATTTTCTACAACTTTTCAATTAATGTCATTAAACTAAAAAAAGTGCGATTTTTTGGTCTTAAATGTTAATAACAAATTTATAAATCATATTTCGTTGTCCAAAACATGACACAATTACTCTATGACCAACCTCTCTTCTGATGGCGCAGTCCGTTTTCTGAAATAAATAATGTCATAAATCATTCATAACAAATTCCCTGTTGCTTGGTCTATATATCGCCTAGTGGCTCTGCCTTACGGCTGTAAATGATTTTAAATCAATTAGTTGAGTTTGAAAATTTTGTCACTGCTTACATTATCGGAAGATCACTAGTCGCGTATCAGATAGAATACGTTGCCGACAGATATCCTCGTAGACAATTTCAAACACTTTTTTTGCAAATAATGCAAATGAATTCAAGATTCAAGATTGCAAATGAAATATATATATATATATCAATAATCAGAATTATAATAATTGATTAATTATATTAATTTTTAAAAATATTTTATGAAAAATGTATGAAAAAAGTTGATTTATTTTCACTTGAGTGAGGCTCAAAAACTCTAGTCACGACACTGGTCCACAATCTCTGAATAATTCTTGCAGTCACTATATAAGAAAGTTCCAAATCTTATGTCCCAGTATTGTAAACGAGCGTGTGCGTGATTCGATGAAAGGGTATCGTTCTATATATACGTGTATTTGTGATTAAAAATATGTTTGTTTGCGACTGAATGGTATGAATGTATTTGTATGTATGTATGTATCGGATGACTAATGGTAGGGTCAAGGTAAGAATTTTTCTTTTATTTAAGAGAACCATACCACTGCCACTGACCACATACCATGCCCAATGCTCATTTTACTCAACTATGGTTTGAAGCACCTCAAGCGTCGGTGATATACTTATACATTTCACGTTAACCCAGTGACGCATATTGATGCCCTGTCGTCGACAACGTTTTATTTAACTCCTTACTATTCTCTATGTAACGTTTATTGTTATTCAGTTTAGGTGAATTAGGTATTAGAGGCAAAATTCGTCAAGTGTACCCACCTAAAAACTTTTTGTCTCCGATTTCCTTGAAAGTCCGCGAAGTTATTGTCCTAGGGAACCTCTTTTAATTTCCCTAAGAGAACGTCTCTAGTACACCAGGTTGTCAGTATACAGGGGCTCGAATAGACAACCTTTTACCGCACACGCTGATACTCAATTAGCCATAACTTCTACAAAAGTTATTCAAATTAACATTTTTATGGAGGTCTTGGAAATGTTTTTTCATCAGCTTTACGCTGAAAGAAATGGTTTTAGATTAAAAAAATTATTTGAACTTCATTTTTTAATTTTAAACATATTTTTGAGTTTATCTCCAAGTGCGGCCGTTAATTTTTTTTTCAAAATTGTGTTTAAAAAAAAGCTTGACTTGTTCCCTTTAAAATGAACCATGGTCGAAAGTGGGGCGAAAGAAATTGGTGGAGATATATAATACTTTTTGCGCGCGGTTTCTGCGTCGCAGTGCAGCTAGGCGCCACGATCACGACGTACCGTCCATTGGGAACTTATTTAATTATACTTTGTATAATTTGCTCGTAAAACTGTTATTTTTGGCTGGTATGAAATTAAAAATAAAAATTAATTTGTAATTCGGGGTGATTTTTTAGTGTGAGTCCCCTCGTCTCTCATATCGAAAATTGTGTCAAATAATTTGCTTATTACAGTGTATGTGCACTTCTCTTTCTTCTTTGCCTCACAGTTTTTTTCGTGAAAACATCACATTCTAATGATGACGAATATTTTCTCAACATGAGACTTAATTCAGCAGAGGGAACGAAAGAGTGATATTTTTGTGTACCAGGCACTGTGTTTGCTGATGCGAATCTACTCTTGAGTTCTTGAGCTGTGATGGCGTGATTTTCTTTGGGACTAAAGAATACTAAAGTTTCAACTAAATTTTTCTTTGCCCATTGATACAAGGCATCAGCAGTCAAAATCGGATCTTTAGATGACGCTTGTAGGCTAGCACGCGCTGCGAGTCTTTTTAAATTTCCCCTAATACCATCACAAAGGTCTTTTCCGTGCGCCGTTGCATGGAAATGCCACTCGGCTGGAATAACAAAATCCATTTTATGGTGGAGCAAATTGATGAAGATATATTTATTTTTAAAGTGCTGGGCGGCTCCATCTGTAAAATAAATCATTTTTCTGGGTTGGAAATTCTCTTTCAAATAGTGTGTAATAATTTTTTGAAATTCGTACACAGCAATTGTGTCGTGAGACAAACAGTCTGATGACATAGCAAAACTGCGGTGCTTTAGAATGTTGTCCTCTTTATAATAAATTACCACTGTAAAAATTGTAGCTTGATAATTGTTCCAATGAAATGACTGAGCTGCATTCTGGACTACAAAGGCATAGTTTTCAGCGAAAAACACAAAAATATCACTCTTTCGTTCCCTCTGCTGAATTAACTTTCACGTTGAGAAAATATTCGTCATCATTAGAATGTGATAATTTCCCGAAAAAAACTGTGAGGCAAAGAAGAAAGAGAAGTGCACATACACTCTAATAAGCAAATTATTTGACTCAATTTTCGATGTGAGAACCGTGGGGACTCACACTAAAAAATCACCCCGAATTACAAATTAATTTTTATTTTTAATTTCCTACCAGCCAAAAATAACAGTTTTACGAACAAATTATAAAAAGTACAATTAAATAAGTTCCCAATGGACGGTACGTCGTGATCGTGGCGCCTAGCTGCACTGCGACGCAAAAACCGCGCGCAAGAAGTGTTATATATCTCCACCAATTTCTTTCGCCTCACTTTCGACCATGGCTCATTTTAACGGGAAAAAGTCAAGCTTTTTTTTAAACATAATTTTGGAAAGAAAATTAACGGCCGCACTTGGAGAAAAACTCAAAAATATGTTTAAAATTAAAAAATGAAGTTCAAATAATTTTTTTGATCTGAAACCATTGCTTTCAGCGTAAAGCTGATGAAGAAACATTTCCAAGACCTCCATAAAAAAATTAATTCGAATAACTTTTGTAGAAATTATGGTTAATTGAGTATCAGCATGCGCGGTAAAAGGTTGAAAATTCGAGCCCCTGTATACTGACAACCTGGTGTACTAGAGACGTTCTCTTAGGGGAATTAAAAGAGGTTCACTAGGACAATAATTTCGCGGACTTTCAAGGAAATCGGAAACAAAAAGTTTTTAGGCAGGTACACTTGACGAATTTTGCCCCATTAATCAAATTCATTTTACTCGATTAGTATTTAATAGATGTTCAAATGTCCTTATCTCCCAAGTTTATTCGACAGAGTCGAGAAAAATTATTTCAACTCCCACTTCTTAAAGAAAAGGAATACGACATCATTTGACTCATCCCTATCCTTCAAATAAAACGAACGATTTTTGTGATACAAGAAATCATCGAAAGAATGAGCCTCGTTGAGAAATTGATAGTATTAAATTAAATCAAATATCAGATGTGATATCGGTTTGAAGTAAAATAAAATAAAAGGCACTAAAAAGGTCTGTCTATCTCCAAATGTTTATGATTGCAAACAAATCTTGCATAGTGTCTTTTAATTTATTTTACAGATTTTGGACTTGATATCTTGGTATATGTTGATTTTGCAATTATGATCGACAAAAAAAGTGTTATAAAACTTGGTCATGTCAAGTCATTTTACATCAAATAATAAGAAACTACTGCTTTGTATAACTGTACTGTCTGTGGAGAAAAACCTAAGGAGATGAAGCCACTGGATACAGTGAGGATGAAAGAAGAAAATTCGGGTTCATTTTAGTACGGACTTCTGACGTTGCAAGCGTGGATTTGATTTATGGAATGTACATTCCATATTACGTATCGTTTATCATTCAAACAGTGGGCGTGAAGATCGGATAAACATAAAAAGATATTGAATGAAAGAAAGGTGTACATCCAGAATGAAATTGGCAGTCAGCTAGGCCTAATTGTGGATGTTGTGAAACAAGGAAGTGGTTCTACGAACGACAAAAACACGGCCAGAAAACTCTTCACTAATTACGAAACAATATCTAAAATTACTGGTATGAGCAATCAATTACTCAAAAACATACATTATTTTACAAGTCTTAGCATGCGGGAAAACGATTCACGGCAAACGCTTTCATAAGATGGCTACCGAGACTGCAGAACTGTTTGTAAAAGAATATGTATGTACTGCTTCTGGATAATACCTGAATTCATTGGATTAAGAAAAAATCTAAGTTGACAATCAGCAAAAAGTAGACACAAAATGCATTTATTTAAAGCAAATGGTGAAGAAATAAAAAATTGTTGACAATTTGCAAAGTATTATAGCAAAGAGATAGTGGAAAGACATTCTCAGTTGATTTCCTAAACAAAAATTCAGCATATAAATTGAAAAATCGCTAAATTGTGAATTTGTTCATACAAATTGTTTAAATCATTAATTATTGTTTTCTATTTGAAAATTACACTGGTCAACAAAATACGACCTATGTGTTTATGGAATGAGATACATCATTTTCAGAGTAGTTTTCTGTGCTGAACCCAAATCTGGTCTCTGTTTTTTCCCAGCACGTCAGGTTTTTGAGATTTTTTGAGTTGAATTTTTTTTTGGAAAAATCACAAATTGTATGAAAAAAGGGTGTACAAAATTTTTTAAACGGAAAGCAATACATGATTTCGATACGTTTTTAAACGCAGAATCCATTGATTGTTTTTTTCGATATCTTATACAATTCCTGAGATAATTAAAAAAAAAAAATTCTTTTACAAAAAACCTCATGTTTTACTAAATATCATTTATTTTTTAGATAACTGCGTGTCAATCGCTTCTTTTTTTGATGCAGAAAAAATTTCAGAAAAGTTTATAGTTCCAGCTGTAATTTTTCTCGAATGATACATGGCAGAGAATTTATCTCTTTCTATAGTTTCCAGTTTTACGGCTTGAAAGTACTTGAGGCGAATCATTGTATTGTTTCTTGTACCTTATTGCATTAAAGTCTCTAATATTTATAATATTCGCAGAGTTTACAGTATTTACAAAATTTAAAATATACCTTCTTTATTATTGGTTATCAGCTCCTGTCACTAAAAATTCAAATTCTTCATTCTCACTTGGACTTCTTCCCAGAAAATTTTGAAGCAGATAGTGATGAACACGGGGAAAGATTTCATCAAGACATCGCTGAAATCGAAAAGAGGTACCAAGGTAAGTGGAGTGTGAACGCTTTAGCAGACTACTGCTGAAGTCTCATGACTGATGAACCAAATGCTCATCATCGTCGAGCATGTACGATGTTGTGATTGACGATTTGTGATTTTTCGAAAACAAAATTTAACTAAAGAAATCTCAAAAACCTGACGTGCTGGAAAAAAACAGAGGCCAAATTTGGATTCAGTGCAGAAAACTACTCTGAAAATGATATATTTAATCGTAATGGAACATTAATTTCTTTCCTATTTTATATATTATAATTTGAAAACAAATTTTTTCAAATCTTAAAAGGCTTTCATTAAAAAAAAAGAAAAACTTCAAATCAACTAAAAATTGATTTATCCACAGGTACTTTTTTCTCACTGTGCCTCGAGCCTTAAATGGGTTCCGACGTGCCATCAACTGCAAAACGGAAAAATTATGAACCTCATTCAAGATGATGGGAAATAACTACAGGGATGCAATACTTAAAGCCAAGCAAGAAAGCTGAACTAATTTTTGCATAGACATCGAGAAAGGGGCAAAGGCGGCTAGACTGGGAGCTGCTTTCCTGAAAACGGTGGAAAAACTCGTAGATAGATACATCCGCAACAAGTTCCTGGCAAGCAGGCCACTACACGAGGACCCACACGCCTATAGGGCCCTAAACAGTCATAGGAAGGGCAGCAAACCTGACTGAAGGACAACTAGAGTAGAAAAGCTTATCAATTGGAACCATTATGGACACCGAAGGAAGTTTTAACTACACTTCTCGAGCGGTAATCAGGGCGGCTAAAAACATCAAGTTTCTATACTATGAATAATTTCGACTCAGTGCAAACAACTTTTGGCCAGTGAATTTTTCATTCTTTCTTCATCCAAACTGTTAATAGGTGTTTGCATATGAAACAGATGTTCAAACATAAATGGCCTTAGCTGTTGTGTAATGCCACTGTCGGTTTTTTTTTCTTATTAAACATCTGTTAACGATATTCCAAGTTTTACACAATAACATTGTATTTTAACGCATTGAAAACGTCGAATTTTGTGCCACATTCTTATCATTTGTGCGAAGTTTCACTTCATTATTTTACTTCAAAGTAAACCGCTGTTGAAAATCATTGTATTCTTATAAAAGTTTATGGTGAACATGCTCTACCAGGAACAACGTGCAAAGATTCTGAAACACAGAGAATTTCCTGTAAAATATTGAATTCATAAAATATTTTTCAGATGAAGTTTATCAATATTTTGAACATTAATGTACGATTTTATTTTGATACAATATATAATGCAAGGTCATCAAGAAACGGTTTTATTGATGTCTTTCAAATATAACCATTGATAAAGTAAATGATCTTTAGTATCAATTGCGATGTTTATTTGTCAATGTCATGTTTAACGTAATTGCTATATTGAAAGTTTGACAACATGGAGAAGACCCTATTATGACCCTATTATGTTTGAAAAAAGCAAGTCCGAGTGTGAAAAATAATTTCATGAAGATGTTCTTGGAACATCTTGGAATTTCATCCATGATATCCGTGGCAAGTGGTTAGAGACAAATAATTGAGCCTGAGTTGAAGGAAAAATTGTCAGCTGATATCCACTGTTTGGATAACTTTGTTGAATTAAAATATTTTTAATTTACAAACGTTAAAGCGGAGAAAATTTTGGATGCTAAAAAAGCTGTAGTATACTACAAAGATTTAGACGGATTACTTGAATATTTGAATGTTGTTCATACTTGCACCGACTAAATCCTCGCAAGAGAACTAGGAGAATGTATCTCAGTTAAGGACGGCAATCAATATTAACAAGTTTGATGGCACAAATGCAACTGATTTAAAACTTGCTCATAAACTCATAACAGCTTGTTTCCCTGTACGTGGGGCGTTGCTCACAAAAATATTCTTAGTGAGCGTGCCCCTTTCAGAACGATTGGTAAAGTATCATAAAATTACAGAAAAGGCAAAGTAAAAGCTTGTCCAAAGAATTATATGAACTGCATCAATTCACCAGTTTTAAAGGCGATGCAAATAAGCTGATTTTGGATATTATTCCGCCATCCGAGCTCTACTTCATGTTGGTTGTGGTAAATACGGAGTTCCAAGAGAAAAAGAGACATCGAAAGGAGAAAAAAAACTCATGAAATTTTGCTCTATCGGTTCAAAATAAAGTTATTTTTGCATTCGATAAAAAGTGAATCTATTTGGACAATCCCAAGCGCAAAAATCAGGGGTAGATCCCGGCCTACTATCAAGATCAAAACCAGTACGCAATATTCATGGAAAGAAGTCTTTACTATGCATTGGGTATAAGAAAAAGGAGAGTGATTCACGCGTTATCTTAAAAGTATGAATCAAATGTGGAAGACACATAGTTTAGCGCTTCTAAAGTGTATATGATACAGTCTAGGACTCACTTCTAAACTACTTTGAATAAAATTCTATTGCTATCAAGAAAAAAAATTATTTTATACATCATTATATATAATTATATTATACATTTTTGATTCGTTTTTACTTATAGACACACACACGGTCAATTAAATAGATAATCAAACTTTTAAACGAAGTTAAAATTCTTAAAAAATATCAACGCACCGGGAATCGAACGATACTTCACTACTTAACCTGCTTAAGGGAATTGAGCCAAAATTGACCCCAAATTCGTATTGTTAATTCCCATATAAAATAAAACTACATAAAACTACAACTAAAAACATTAAATTCTGAACAAAATGGTGTATTAAAAATTAAAATTCGACCACAGGAAGCGGTTAAAATAATTAAACGAAATGAGGTGTGACGCAGAAGCCTAGCGAGCGAGTCTACACGGAGAAAAATGAGTTTTAAAGTCTTCGATTTCACTGCTGTCATTTCGGACCTCATTCCCAAACAAGTCGATCTTTTCAGATCCACGATGAGAATTCAATAAATGATTCACATGTAAGCCTTATGGTTAGGGGTCAAGCGATCAGGGAATATCAGTAGGCACTCCTGGAATCTGTCCGGTGTCTGTCTGTTATAGGATATAATGATATAATGTATGAAAATTAGGTATATAGTAATTAGGTATATATAGTAATTTCTATAAAATCTGAAATTGAAAGCAATATATAATTTATTGGAGTGCCTCAAAACTTTAGAAAAATGTTTATTAAAATAATGACTCATTTTTCAACGAAAAAAAATATTCTTCATATTATTATCATTTAATATTTAATTTATTTTCAAGTACACACTAACTTACTATTACAAAGACTTACTACGAATATGAATGCTTGTTCAAACGATATTAAAATTATTCCTAATCTTTGCGGGTTCGAACCCTCTATACTTATAACTAACGCATACTAAGCTACCGATTAAGCCTGTCGGCTATGCATGCTTAGAGTAATAAAAAGAAAACAGCCATTATAAGCTGCATCGACAATTGAGACATTAGCTTATGTATCGTCTTCTGAAAGTATAGGACTGACTACTAAACGTTTGGAAGTGTACGCAAAATGACACTTACAAACTCTACAGTGCGTTCCACAATCTATATTGTGACGAATTTTTTGACCAGTTCCATTGCATCTACATATGGTAATAAGTTTTCATTTTATAATTCCAGTTGCAATGATTAATCCTCAAAATATATTTCTACCTTCAAACACAATTTAAAGATTGTTAGGTTTACTCTTATTAGAAGAACCGATACATGTATTTTCTTTAATAGAGCACAAAAATTTGAATTACGATTACACTTTGTAACCAAATACAATCATAAGATATCTTCAGCATTGCTTTCTTCAACAAAACGTATAGAAATGACATATAATGGTACTTAATCCGGTTAGCATATCAAATATTTGTTAACATATTCAGGAGTCATTTGAATTTATTATGGTTGCTAACATATCTAGGAACATAATCAATATTCGTGCATTCTTTCCTTCTATAATAGCACTTTTTAAAAAAGTTTGGCAGTCTTTCCAAACCCAAAATCAGCTCCGTTTTGCAAGCGGCGCGCGGCAGGCAACAATGTTGTTTTGTTGACTTGACGAAAAAACGCTCTTCTAAAACTCCTGTTTTCTGTGCAACTTGTCCCTGTTTATCGTGATGTATTATAGCTATCGATTAGATTTTTTTTTAATTGAAGGTAACATCTGTCGGCACATTTTCTCATATGCTTTTATTCGAAAACAAAGGGTAAGTGTCAGAATCAGTGTGTAGACTAAGTTGATGAAACATGAGGCAAAAAATAAAACGAGATTGTCACATGAGTATTGGAGTGAGAAGGGAAATCGCATGACAAATTGAAGAGTACAGTATAACGAGTAAAAGTAAGAAAAAAAATTTGAATTAGGTCATATGCATGTCTACCGTGGGCGCTCAAATTCCGGCTCGATTTTTACTAGGTCCCTTTAACCTACTTCTACGCATATCTTAATTCTACACAAAGAAACTTGAGTTTAGCACCTTTGCTAACTATATTTCAATTTAGGGGAAAATGTGTCATAGTGAGCATTTTTCATAGCAAAATACTGAACTTTAGATTAACTATATGATAATTTACTACAGATTGTATCAAACTTTACTATAGTGTATATTAAAGTTTCATATAATTTTTCGAATTTCTAGTATTTTGACTGCGGAAAATTTCGAGTGCGCTAAAAATAATTACCATTGCATCTCGATTTTCCCTGGGTTCATAATATGTTTTAGAATTATTATTATAAAATAAAACATATAAGGTGATCCGCCAATAGTCATAAAGTTTTGAATATCAAATTCTTTGTTAAAAGCCATACAAGAAATCATATTGACAAAATGTTGTGCCAACAATAGTTTTCAAACTATCAAGCATTGCAATTGGCCAATAGAAACTCACTATTTCCAAGCGCCCATAAGCTTCCTGCGCGAATTTTTTATCAAGATTCACTTCAAATCAGTAGAAAAATATTCTCAACCAGACAAGATACAAACTGTTACGGAAATAACATGAAGTTGGAAACACTATAGTAAACAAATTTGTAATTGTAAGTAGCACTAATTAAATCTTAAAAGGCGTCATTTTTGTTCCTATGTATGAAAAATCCAAACTCATGGAAAATTCAGTAATTTTTGTAATTCGTATTTAAATCGTGGGAAGCTCAATGAACAATTGACGGCGACATGGTTTCCAACTTTATGTTGGTTCAATAACAGTTTGTCTCTTGTCTGGCAGAGAATATTTTTCTACTGATCTAAAGTGAATCTTGATAAAAAAATTCGCGCAGGAAGCTTATGGGCGCGCGGAAATAGTGAGTTTCTATTGGCCAATTGCAATGCTTAATAGTTTGAAAACTACTGTTGGCACAACATTTTGTCAATATGATTTCTTGTTAGGTTTTTAACAAAGAATCTGATATTCAAAACTTTATGACTATTGGCGGATCAACCTGTATATTGCTATAAAAAGTTTTCCCATGTAACAGCTAAGCTATTCAAGATATTTCGAATATTTTGAAAAAATCTAAGAAGAAGCCATGAGTATCGAATCTGAATATCACATGCAGATCCGAGTCAGAAATATCTGTGCCCCGTTCCACTAGTAACTTTTTGTTTCACATATTTTTGAAAATGTGTGGGTACAACTGTTTATTTTCTCGAAAAAACGATGCGTCTTTTGAGGCGATCCATTTTGCATGATCTAGGAATCGATCCATTTTTTGAATTCTTCATAAGAGCGGAAATGCTGATGAGCCAGGCCGTGTGCCATCGATCGAAACAAATGGTAGTCGGAAGGAGCAACGTCTAGAGTGTATGGCGGGTGGTGTAAGACCTCCCATTTCAGCGTTTCCAAGTATGTCTTGGCCGGTCTTGCGACATGTGGTCGAGCATTGTCTAGCTGAAGGATAACTTTGTCGTGTCTTTCTTGGTACTTTGGCCGTTTCTCCTTCAATGCTCGGCTCAAACGCACCAATTGCGATCGATACTGATCTTCTATGATGGTTTCACTCGGTTTCAACAGCTCATAATACACCACACCGAGCTGGTCCCACCAAATGCAGAGCATACCTGAGTCGAAATCTCGGAGCAAACTTTACATTTTTAGATACTGCTTACCCTCTGCTTCTTCTCATTTACCCTTGCTTTGATACATCTCAAAACTCACTGTAAGATGTTAGATTTGTGAATGATTTTTGAATGTACGGAGAGAACAGTTAGGAGGAGATACAAGCAGACGAAGGTGGAGGGAAAAAAACTTTTTCTACTTGTGATTTTGGTCCAAATTTGGTTGTGTTTTTTGTATTTTGGGGATTCGATTACTTTCGAATTCTTGAAATTTTTGATTGTAAATTGTAACTGAAGTCCGAAGGGTTCAGCAGATTTTCGACAGATATGAAGACATTCTATGCAATTTCTAATTGGGGAAAAAGCTTGAGAAAGAGAGCAATACTGTAATAAAGAAAGAACATTCCCTGAAATCAATTGACCCAAAGAAATGTTTCTTCCTTCGTTAATTTTTGCTATTTAATAATGACAGATAAAAAACGGGCAGCTTATTTGTGTATCTTATTTGTAGATTCGGGTTCAAAATTAAGTATATAATTTATGTAATGTGACATGTTTGAAAACATGTTTGTCATTGATAATTTAAATGTGAGAATAAAAAGAATGTGACCCAATGCTAAAATAACATAATGAATAAAAATTCTATATAATTTATGTTTTTACAAGGAATTCCTGTAATTTTTTCTGAGAAATGTAGCACATCTATGTAAAGTGTTTTAGTAGGGCAGATCAAAGTTGTTTAATACAGTTTCACACCAAATCAATTTAAGTATACGGAAAAATTCTATTCTTGAAGAATTCTCGAATTGTTCAGAAATTGAGGATATGAGAAAAATTCGGCAGATTTTCAATGATATTTCGAAGAAGAGGTAAAAAATTACGAAAATAACCATGCCATCGCATGATTAATTTATGAAAAAAGTTGATTTGACATGAGTGAGGCTCAAAAACTCTCTTTTTACATTCTCATCGCGGATGAGAAAGTATTGGTTTTATGTGAAAAATGACTTTCGAAATTTTCATCAAATCTTTACGTTTTGAGACTCCCTGAGTCATAAAAAACGGTTTTTACGAAAGTGTCTGTCTGTCTGTCTGTCTGTAGTAGGTCGTGTGCGGCATAACTCTCGATAGAATTATCAGATTGAATTGAGCTTTGGTACACTTTATCGGAGCCGAAAAAGTAAGGACAAGTTCGTTAACCAGCCACATCCAATCAAAATTGAGGGATTGAGCACTACTTTTGTGTTTTTGAAAAAATCAAAAATTTCAATATTGGTTTTTGATAGTGCTCATAAATCTCTACAAATTATCCTGATAACATTTTTTGATTAAATTAAAATTAGAAATGTTACAGCATATTCAAATTCGAAAAAAGACAATATCAAAATTCCATTTTCCAGTTAAATTATACGAGATACGAAAAAACGTTATGATACAATATTATTGAATAAATAAAGTCCTACAAATTTGAATTGTAACATTTTTTCATAAGATGCATATTTTTCTTTTTAATTAAAAAAAAAACTATTGAAAATCCAAAATTCAATTTTTTAACAATAATATGTAAAATAAGAAAAAAACGTAAGAATACAAAGTTGTTCGTTTCAAAAAGATCTACAAATTTTGTCTCATACAGTTTCTGAAAAAACATATATTTTTCGTTTCAATTCCAAAAAATACGATTAAAATTCAAGAATTCCAGTTTTTAGACAAAATATATGAGATACATAAAAAACGTTTAGATGAAAAATTATTTGCCTGAATGAGGTCTACACATTCTTATTAAGAAATTTCTCGACAGGATGTATATTTTATGTTTTGATTTTTAATATTGAAAAAATTCGATTTTTTTCACCAAAATATGTGAGATACGAAATAATCGTTGTTCTGCAAAATCGTTTCCTTAAATAAAGTCTACGATTGTTTTTTCTTTTTGAGATATTTGGAAGAAAATAAATTTATCAGTAATCATGTAATTTATTAAAAAGTTACAAAAATGCATACAGAAAATCGAGCGCGAAGTGCGAGTGTCATGATGAGAATGTGTTCCTTAAGGCCGATAGAGCCTTAAGTAAATTGAATTTCCTGTTTCACTTAAATTCAAAAAGAAATTGAGTGACTTTGAGAAAATGTGTAATTCACATCATCTGTAATATTATTATAAAATTGGTTCGAGCTTCAGTATTAAATTATAAGAAATAAACTTAAATGCATGCGAAGAGCACAAGACCGAGCGCGAAGCGCGAGGTCCAGGAAGAACGGAGCGCGAAGCGCGACGATAAAATCGCGTGCCCTAGGCGCGCTCAAACTTGCGAGCGAAGCGCGCGATGAGAATGTGCCCGCGAAGCGGGCAGATTTTTATATATAACATCCCATAAATCCTCTTTTTCCCTTATTACTTATATACATATATAAATATAGAGGAAGGATATTCTATAAATTTAAAAACAGATTTGGTGAAGTACAATGGTTGTTATGACAGCTTGATGGGTTATATTTAACACCTTCGTCGCCCAGCGTGATTCAGTTAATTTTCTCACGGGGCCCAAATGCGACTGTTTGGTATATTTTATATTTCAGCGCTTATTCCATTAAATTCCGTTTGATATTTCAATTAAAAATCCTATTTAACTCGAAGAAATTTTTTTTTAGAATTCCGGCTCTGATGAAGGTGCTAGAAGAGCACCGAAACGTTGCAAGTAGTTTTTTTATGTAGATGGTTGTGGGAAATAAAAACAAAAGAGGACGAAAAGAAGAAAATGAAGAAAGGCGTTTTGGAAGGTTGCCTTCTTTTTTCTTTCCTCCTTTTTTGTTTTCTCATAATTGCTTGTTCTGGGTAATGATTTTTGTTCCAAATTTGGTCGTGGTTTTTGTATTTTGATGATATGAACGGTTTCGAATCCTTGAAGTTTTGATTTACAAGATGTTCAAATATCCTTATGTCCCAAGTTTAATCGAAAGAGTCGAGTAAAATTACTTAAACTACTTTTCTCCGTGTATTCGTACCTATTTTCCGAAACTCACAATAATTTTTTCTCCAAAAATGTTGATTGGATAAAAATATCAATTCAACAAATACTGAATAAAACTCCAGTCACGTGTTTCGGTTTTACCCAAATTGATAATTTTTGAGTCGCTTTTTCGTTTTGAAAAAAAATGGGAAAACTTTCAAGTCAGTTACTATTGTTATTGTTAAGATACATAAGTAGGCGTAATAAGCGTACAGTCACGAAAGGACTGTTACGAACGCCCATCCTGTAAAATTTATGACCATTAACAAACAAATGAACAGCAAACAAATTTTGAATTATAATGTTAAAAATAATAATGTCATCGAAAAAAAAATACATGGTTCCATTTAAAAAAGTGGAGTCGACCTTGAAGCTTCAGCGCCTCCATCGATAAAAAAATAGGGTGGTCGAGTATGAAGCCCTTCTCGAACACTGAAACTTTTGCCTAAAACATTTTTGGATATGATCAATAGTTTGAGTGCTATAGCTCTGTAACACTTTATGTGCCACATCCTGTATATTGTATTGACCGAGAAAATGCATGTTTATCGTGAGCGCTCGAATTCCGGCCCGATTTTTAGCTCAGTCCCCTTAAGCTGGAGATATTCTTAAACTTAGTGAAAAATTCTTAAAATTAGAACATCGTTTTTTTCAGTGCTTTTTTACTTAAAGAAAAATTGAGAGTCGGTGAGATAAGAAGGCTAAAGCATGCGTAAAAATAAGTTTTCATTTTCAGGTAAAAGATAATGCGAAAAAATGTAAGATTCCTCTCGCAATCAGCGTTAACGCACGAGACTTATAAAATTGCACTCTTTCTTTAAAATCGCAATTACAGGAAATTGACTGTTTTTTGTCGCCTATGGCGGCAATGAACTTGCTTTAATAACAATAATTTTATTGTGTTCCTGAAACAATAGGTCTCAAAGTTTCACAAGTTTCGAGAAATTAGATTGCCGAAGATAGATTAGCGCAATTAATTTAAATCTCTAGCTCTAGTAAAGAAACTGATTCATACTTTCTTCAATGTATGTAAGTAAATCAATAACTTCAAACTTTTTATCGTTTGAAATGTAAAAATTAGCTATGCATAGTACAATAGTAAGATACTAAAATAGTTAGGAGTACTAGATTCCCCGTTTCAGACTATTTACAGCTTACCTCTGGAATAGGGATGCGAAGGCTAAAACCTTTCAACGAAACTTTTTAATAAAATGAAAATTGCAGTGAAATTGTTCACATTGCCGGGAACTTTTCATTTCATATTAAAAATTTGCTTCTACCAATCACGTAATGTTCCTTTTGACTCTAGTCTACGATTAGTTCTTTCTAAGTGTAAAAAATCTGCCCGCTTCGCGGGCACATTCTCATTGCGCGCTTCGCTCGCAAGTTTGAACGCGCCTAGGGCGCGCGATTCGAACGTCGCGCTTCGCGCTCGGTCTTGTGCTCTTCGCATACGTTTAAGTTTATTTCTTATAATTTAATACTGAAGCTCAAACCAACTTAATGATATTAAAGATGATGTAAATTAGTCATCTTCTCAAATTCACTAAGTTTCTTTTTCAGATTAAGTGAAACAGGAAATTCAATTTACTTAAGGCTCTATCGGCCTTAAGGAATACATTCTCATCATGACACTCGCGCTTCGCGCTCGATTTTCTGTATGCATTTTTGTAACTTTTTAGTAAATTACATGATTATTGATAAATTTATTTTCTTCCAAATATCTCAAAAAGGAAAAACAATCGTAGACTTTATTTAAGGAAACGATTTTGCAGAACAACGCTTATTTCGTATCTCACATATTTTGGTGAAAAAAATCGAATTTATTTAATATTAAAAATCAAAACATAAAATATACATCCTGTAGAGAAATTTATCGATAAGAATGTGTAGACCTTATTTAGCCAAACAATTTTCATCTCAAAGTTTTTTTTGAATCTCACATATTTTGTCTAAAAAATGGAATTTTTGAATTTTAATCGTATTTTTTGGAATTGAAACGAAAAATATATGTTTTATCAGAAACTGTGTGAGACAAAACTTGTAGATCTTTTTGAAACTAACAACTTTGTATTCTTACGTTTTTTTCTTATTTTACATATTATTGTTAAAAAATTGAATTTTGGATTTTCAATAGTTTTTTTTTAATTAAAAAGAAAAATATGCATCTTATGAAAAAATGTTACAATTCAAATTTGTAGGACTTTATTTATTCAATAATATTGTATCATAACGTTTTTTCGTATCTCGTATAATTTAACTGGAAAATGGAATTTTGATATTGACTTTTTTCGAATTTGAATATGCTGTAACATTTCTAATTTTGATTTAATCAAAAAATGTTATCAGGATAATTTTTAGAGATTTATGAGCACTATCAAAATCCAGTATTGAAATTTTTGATTTTTTCAAAAAATTATTTTCAAAAACACAAAAGTAGTGCTCAACCCCTCAATTTTGATTGGATGTGGCTGGTTAACGAACTTGTCCTTACTTTTTCGGCTCCGATAAAGTGTACCAAAGCTCAATTCAATCTGATAATTCTATCGAGAGTTATGCCGCACACGACCTACTACAGACAGACAGACAGACACTTTCGTAAAAACCATTTTTTCTGACTCAGGGGGTCTCAAAACGTAAAGATTTGATGAAAATTTCGGAAGTCATTTTTCACATAAAACCAATACCTTCTCATCCATGATGAGAATGTAAAAAAAAATTTGATTTCGTTACAAGTTACAACGGTTAAGGAGGTAAGACATAAGACTTTTTAATGATTTTTGATGTTTTTGCGCGTTTAGTGTACTTATACATTTCTAAACTCAATTTTTTTTTAAATTCCTAAACGATTGATTGACGATTGTGTGCTATAATTTATTATATTTAATTTTAAATATTAAATTTAATAAATTCTCAATAAAAATATGTTAAAATTAAGAAACATCAAAATATATACACATGTGTATTAAAATTCAATTAAAAGTTTGTATTTTTTTAAGATGAAAGTATTTAAAAATTTTTATTAGAAAAAGGGAAATGACCAACCTTGGACTATCTTTTTCTAATAAAGAATTTCGTTCGGACGTTAAACTTTTTAAATTTTAATTATTTTAAATTTAAAATACGTTACTGAAAAAAACTTTAATTACATGTAATGAAAGTTTAATACAGAAATTTCTAAAAGTGTATTGGTTTTATGTGAAAAATTACTTACGGAATTTTCATAAAATCTTTACGGTTTGAGAGCCCCTGAGTGAGAAAACACTGTTTTTCGAAAGTGTCTGTCTGTAGTACACAGAGAAAAATAGCATCTGGTCATAATGACTAAGAATAATATAGTTGGAAAAAAAAGTGACTGTAACGAGGGATATTTGTTGTTGTTAATTGACCCATGACTACAGAAACATGTTTGTAGTCATGGTAGCCATATTATGAATACCTGGTCGTGGCGACTGGTTAACATCGTTGAAATTGTCCTTAAGGTAGTCCGGTAGTGGGAAGGGGGAGTAGTTAAGTGCCCTTTTTTATTTCATATATCGATAAATCAGACTTCTCCCGATCGAAAAGTCCTCTGCCATTTTGGACCTTACCGTATTAAATTTTGAATTATCAAGTCTCGAAAGAATAAAAAGGAAGTGGAATCCATATTTCCGCTCAACTGACGATAACACAATAGAGCTCCCAAGTATCTCTGGCGGGACGCACGTAGCGCCGTCTGATGGATCTTTTTCCAAACGGGTGGGTGAGTTAAGCTGAAGGCCTGTATGTGGCTGTATGTAAACACGTGGGAAATAAAAATTAAATCACTCATAAAATACATAAAAAATAGTAATTATAATTCAAAGTGGTTTTCAAGCAGTAAAACTTGAAATTTTTCGAAAAGAAAACCTTTCAAAATGTATAGGCTTGGTAAAAAGTAGTCAATGAGCACTACAAATCCTGAAATTTCTAGTTGGAATCCAGGGCTTTCCATTTTTTCTATAATAATAAATTAAATAACGTGTAGAAGTACAAACATTGTTTATTCGGTAATTATTTGAATAATATAGGTTTAGGTACACGTTTTAAAAATTCGAATAATTCTACGTTTTAACTCTTTTTCAGATACATAACCTACAAATATAATTTCATGTTTATCTTGAGTTAAATTTATTGTTCATTTATACAAATATTTTTTTTCGTTTTTTTATTTAATAAAAATCGCATATATTATTGTTTTAAAATGTGTTTGCTTCTAAGAAATTATATGTACTCCCTGCGGACAGCAGCTAACCACACTTTTCTCCGTTGTTTTTGACACCAGTGTCCCGGAAAAGAATAAAATTGTAGTTCCGAATTATTCTGCTCCGTATTTGAGCAACCTACTACACAACAAATTCTTCTTGACCCGGTTTTTTTGGGCTGAAGCCCCCTAAAATACTCATAGTGTTTTCCATAGTAATTACACAACACGGCACAACTCACCTAACTGTTCAAAAATTTCGCCATGTGATGGCGCTGTCGAAATATTTGGGAGCTCTATATTTGTCATCTTGTCGGGTGAGTCCGCGATTGGATCTCGAGTGATTGGCGCGGTGTGATGATTGCCGAAGTTCACCGAAAGAAATACTCCGAGAGTTAAATAAAGATTGTAAATTAATGGAAAACATTTTTTTTCCAATCGTTATAGGTATTAATAGTAAATTATAACGGAAAAAATTTTTCGCACAATGTTCGGAAGTTTGAAACGCGCATACAAAATTTTCGAAAAATTGTTATAGTTGCTCATTTGATCGCAACCGGACTACCTTAACTCTTAAACCTCGCTATGAGAACTTGAAACGTTGAGTTCTCATGGCTAGAATAACTTAGTCGCTATAACCAGGGCAGCAAACTTCACACTCGTTGAATCCGTTGTGTATTATTTCGAGTAATGCATATTATTTTTCATAGCAACTGGATAGCAACTTTTTAGAGAATTTGATATAACTGTTTAATTTTAATCCTACTTTTAAAGTTTCAACCCGCTCTACAGATACCGAAAATCAGATTTTCAAAAGAGGTAGTATGGAAAATACAATGTTCCACGTAGTGATTTTATGCTTTTGACTTTAGGCATTTGATTTTACATAACTTTATAGTTGATACTTACATATAGTGACCACTTTTAGTACCAACACTGACGGGACAACCATTGCTTGAATTCAACCACAAGAAGTAGTTAAGGACATTTTCAACTACATATATCACGTCACTATGCCCAGGATTTTTCTCAGTGTAGTCTGTCTGTAGGTCGTATACTCGATAACTGTCGATAAAATTATTGGATTGAATTGAGTTTTTGCATACTTTATATATATATTTAAATCATAAATTGCAATATTGGTTTCTGATAGTGCTCATAAATTTCTACCAATTACCCTATAATATTTTTCGATTGAACCAAAATTAGAAAAGTTACAGTAAGTTAAAATTTGAAAAAGGTCAATATCAAAATTTCATTTTCCAGTTAAACTATAGTAGATACGAAAAAAAGTTATGATGCAAAATTGTTTGCTGTAAACAGATCTACAGGTTTTAATCGCAAAATTTTCTAATAAGATTTATATTTATCTTTTTAATTCAAAAAATTACTATTGTAAATTTAAAATTCCATCTTTTAACCAAAATATGTGAAATACAAAAAAATGGTGACCATTTTTTTATAGGAGTTATATTTTTGTTTACTAATGAAAAATTAATTGCCACTGCCTACATTAACGGAGAATCACTAGTGGCGTATCAGATAAGATACGTTGCCGACAGAAGTCCTCGTAGACAATTTCAAGCTCTTATATCGCAAATAAATGCAAATTAAATTTATATTTAAATTTAAGATAAATTTAAATTTAAATTAATAAAATATGTTATTGCCTGGTTATGTTCTGGCCCAGATCTGGATATTTCTAGGCAGTCTAGTCTAGAAGGTCTCGTCTGTCCCAGATCGAGTGCGGACTAGCCTTTCATAATATAAAAATTCCTAAGTATCAATGACTTGAAATTGTTTTCTATGTATCCATCACCTACATTTGTTTACTATTTGGAAAAAAATCCTATGGTGTCTAAAACAACGAATGTACAGAAGATTCGATATTTGGCGTCGGTGGAGCATGAGCGAAAGTTACAAGAATGTGACTTGTTAAAAAAAATTCAACTTTTAAGGTTTATTTATTTTGTCTGCCGTATTTCGTAAATACGACACTATTTTGTAAACTAAATTGAAGTTGGCTGCAGAACCCCAAGTTACAATTTTAGTAAGCGACTTTTTATGTGATATTGATATGAAAGATTTACCATTTTTGGGTAAAATCATACGATTACAGTATGGCAGTGTTGTATCTCAAAATAGTAAATGCGTATACGAAATTCGCACATAATTGCGTATACTATAAGCGCAACTTCAATGTCTTACCAATAAAGCAGCACTCTGCTTGCGAAAAACGCACGGCACCCTTACTTTCTCGGTATGGCTAAGTTGGTTTGACAACGTATTGCAACACACTGAAGTTGCTGAATCTAATGTATTGCAATACATTGTCAAACATTGTCCCAACACTTTGAAATTGAAAAAATCGTATTTTCTTCACTAGTGAGGAAAAAAAAGATCGCATGAAATTGGCTACATTCTCTATGTGCTACAGTCAGCGAATATCGGATTTTCCTGACACGAGTTGTGAAATAGCTATTTGTTTTACTAGTGGGGAAAATCTTGGCTAATTAGCTGCTAACAAAATGCAGTCTAGAGTGTATCTAACACCTGAATAGCCACTGACGAAGCGAAGTGTTATGATGAGAATGTATTCTTCAAGGCCGTTTAATAGGGTCTGACGTTAACAATATCATACGTAAAATCTTTCTGCATTACTGTCTCTCCGAAAATATTATTCAAATTATTGTTTCATCAATAAAGTGGTCTTATGTAATTGCTGACGTCAAACCCTACCACACGGCCGATAGAGCCTTAAGTAAATTGAATTTTCTTTTACATTTGAATTCAAAAACAAATGAACACGTTATGTATAAAACAATTGATACATTTTTGTGCATATTTATTTTCTTTTTCCCATAATTTTTCTTTAAAAAAAATTTTTTTTTTTTTTAATTTTCAGCTCCATCACGTGGAAAAAATAAAAATCGCGTACTATAAAAAATCTTGTACATAAGAGCACTGAGAGTCGACGCTGATGGAATGGAGCGTTCGACCCACTCCATGCGTCGCACATGACAATCAATGCCGATGCGTGTCATCATTACTGGGTTATCCACGCAACATTTTTGTCATTAGAATTTGACATTGTGTGTACATTCATCGTACACCATTTAAAGACGATTTATAAAATATTTCGCGTTAATAAAATTTAGGGGGTCAAAAATGTCGAAAAAATAGCCCGAAATTCTAACTTATTTTTCAGACTTATTTTATATTGACTTTTATGTTTTTTTAGTGTTATAGGTTTATCCTTCCCGTTAATATGTTATAAAAAGAAAGAAATTTAATTTTTTTGTTTCAGATCAATGATTAATGTGTGATAAATAGAGCACTTTTAGATGTCGCGCCAAAGACGACAGACTAAAAATTATCCTGAGCCACCATTTTGGAATGAAATAAAAAAATAAAAATTTGTTATGCTTTAGAAAGGTTAAATAAAGTTATGTTAAAAATTTAAAACAATAAAATTACTTTATCACGTTCAAAAGCATTTTTAAAATATAACTGATTTTGAGGCGTTTACATGGACTTCCCCCTTAAACACATATTATTATTAATTCATTTTAAAGGGGATTTTCTTTGACGTGGGCTTAAAATTTAATAATAAACAGGACTTATATCAACCCTTAGTATTAAAATTTGGATATTTTTTGGTGTACTTAGTGTCACGTCCTGTGACTATTAACATTTATTTATAATATTATAATTTTATTCGTAATAAAACATGCATAAACGATATGTTTTGGAAGGAATTAATTATACGAAATAAAATGTACGGCAGTAAAATTGTAATAGGGAGAGAGAAGAAGGAACGTCGGGGAAATCAGAGAAGAAAAAGCTATTCCAATATATTCTTCCCCTTTTTCCTTCAACATACAAAAAGCCGAGCAGATCAAGCACGTGCCAAGGTCGGGGAAGCGTCGACCAGAGCTTGCTAAAAATATCGAGGGCAAGACCAGTATCGATTGAAAAATGGCAACCAGGGCCACTATCGATCGAAAATTGTTCATAAAAGCGACTGCGAATCCGCAAAAGTTCAGTTCTTCGTCAGTTTTTCTTTAGTCGTCGTCGGTAGCAGTTCTGATCAGTCTTCTCCGGAGTTTACCCTCCTGACTATTATAAGGAACTAACCCAAGTTATAAGTTCCTACATTGACTGTGATCGGTACGTTCCTCCTCAATAAAAATTTGGATATCAGTGTCTCCAATTAATAAGAAAAAAGGTTCTATTTCAATTGACTTCGGTGCGTATACGAGTTTTTATGCGTACACTCGAATCTAATCTAGTATTGTAGTTGTTTGCAGCGCTAGTCATCACACTTGATATTTCGCGACTAGTCCCGGCCATTTTGATTTTATTGATCGTGTGTAGTAGTAGCTGATTTTAATAGACGCATGCGCAGTTCAAATATACAAGGTTTTGTCAGTAGGGTGCTAACGCTGTACGAAGAAGAAGATGAATAAGAAGAACATTGTGCTCCGCTGTATGGCTATAGGCGCATGCGCAGTTCAATTTTTACATTACATTCCTCTGCAGCGCAATAAACAACATTGCGCTACTCTTAACTGCAGCGAAAAAATGATTTTACGCGCCGGAGGCACATAAAAGTATATTAAAAATTAGCACATGTGACGGATAAACATTATGGTAAAACGATATAAATGAGTTGTACACGTGAAACTATGAAATTGGTCCAAACTAAATTCACAGCAAAATGTACCAAAAAAAAATTGTTTTCTATACAAATACAGAGGGAAAGAACTTGAAAAATTTTTGGCACGTGTGACCGATAAACATTGTGGTAAAATGATATGAAAAAATTGCACGTGTGAAACTAGAAAACTGGTATAAATAACTATATTTACCGAAAATAATAATTGTGCCATAAAAAAAATATTTTCCGATAAGAATACAAAGAGAAGAAACTTGCAAGGAATGTTTTTTAGGTGTCCGCCTCCTACTTTTTTCTCCTTGAAATATGTGATAGAGCAACAAAAACTAAGAGACACGTGTTTTTTCTTATCTGTCCTAAATAAGTTTTAAGAGGTGAAATGAGCCCCTGAAATTTCGCTCAAAAATGATATTTTTATTATTTTAAGCACTTATAGCCGACCGATTTGAATGAAACTTGGCAGTAATTATGTGTACGTCAAAACATATTTTACAGATAGTGCAACTATTATTTTTCGCCCTTATAATGGGTAAAACTACCGTTAGTCGTATATAACCCTGATAAAAAATCTTGCTTAAATTTGAAAATAGATTATTTTTAATGAAGAAATAATTTTACTCTTGTTAAATAATACAATAGAAAGAAGTCTTGGAAACAAATTACATGAATATACGCTTATTTGGGGGTAAACAACCCTTAAATGATTAAATTCTTAAATCAACACGTATTGAACTATAATTTCGGCATTTTGAAGAACAAATCTGTTTAGTTAATTAAAAGTAGTATCCCAGCGCAGTCGAAAGTGTCTTTTTTTCCATAGAAAGATTTTCAAAATTATTTACTATTATATGAGATTACTGATATTATTACATTCTTATTAAAAGGCTAATCACCCTTCGCATTCATAAGTTGCTAATTAAATATAATAATTTAAAATACCCTCATAGAAACTTCACAGAAGAATTAAGGAATTTATGAAAGTAAAGCTGTGTTTATTATTCTCAAATTATTCACTGTTGAGTTAACATAATCTTATAATGCTGCCTAAAGTTTTAGCAATTTATTTGCTAATCTAGAAGTAGATGGTAACATAAATAAATTCAGCAAATTCCCAATGATGTCAAAGTATGTATTTGGCAGACACGCCTGTCATCAGAGAAGAAGTAGAAATAAAGGAAGTAATTCAAAAAATATTATTGGACTGCATTTTCCAATAACATACAGTAGAAACTTTCGAGCATTCTTCATTAGATTTTGAGGAAACTTTTATTGATTATCAAGCTGAAGCAATAGAAGATGATGATGATGGCAGATTGACAGATGGCGAGCCTGTAGAGGTATTTTTGGTACACGATGATGATATTGATTCAGAATATAAACGCAAGGCAGTGTCAATCTGGAAACAAGGAGTAAAAAAATATGGTAAATTGAGTACACAATTTCAGACTTGTGTCATCAGAGCGTCAGGTAAGACGATGGGCTATCCAAATTGAAACTGGTGGAAATAAAAGGGAGGTATTAATGCGAATTTCTGAATACGTACTGAATAAATTTAGAAGTGCAGTTAATACAGGACGTATCGTACACGACAGAGATCTTCGACGTTGGGCTCTAAAAGCATACAATGATGAAGGTAATAAGAATATACTTTTTAAAGCTTCACGTAGTTGGGTGTACAATTTTAAGAATGCACATCATATCTTTTCACGAAAAATAACAAAATTTGTGACTCGAAACACTTTAGAGGATGATGAGAAGTGGAAAACAATATCCCAGAAATTTTTTTCAAGAGGTAAAGCCGTTGGTAAAAGAATATGGGCCTGCCAATGTGTATAATTCTGATGAAAGTGGATTTCAGTAGAAATCCATTCTGGGCGAAGTTTAGCATGTGAAGGTCAAAAAAAGGTAGAATGTGTTGTGCTGTCTGTTTCGTCTACAACTCACAGTTATACGATACAACCAACAGTGACTGCTAACGGAAGGCTGTTGTCACCATTATTTATAGTTTTAAAAGAAAAAGACGGACAGTTTGGATCAACAGTGAAAAAGACGTTATTTAGGCCAAAAAATGTATATGTGAAGGCATCAAAGTCTGGAAAGGTTACATCAGGTATAACATTAATTTTTAATCACCACAATTACAGTTATAGACATTTGAACAATAACTAATTATTCAATAGTTAATATTTACATAATAGTAATACTTACATCACTGCTAATATTTACGTTGAAATAACTTATATCAAGTATTAAATTTAATCTTACCATACTACTCACAGTAATTAATTACATTTTTTATAGAAATGTTGCTCAATAAATATTTTTCATCCTTTTTTAATGTAGATCTCTTTAATATATGGCTGCGAGAAATCTTTTATCCTAGTACTAAAGAAAAGATTATGCTCCTGTTGTATTCATAGATTGGACACTGTGAGAGAAGCGTACATGAACAGAAACCTGAAGGCAAAGATATTGTACTTAAGTCAATACCAAAAGGTACAACTTCAAAAATACAACCATTAGATGTTTAAGGATTTCGAGTTTGGAAAAATTATGTTAGACGCTTCTCTGATGATGTATTGCTATACGAAGAAGACATTAATCTCCATTTACGAAATAATATTATCAAACTTCAATCCTTAATTGATAATCAGCTATCTTCTTCTCGGTACACGAATATCTTTCAGTATTCCTGGTATAAAAGTGGGTATGTAGAAAATAGGTTAGGAGACTTCGAAAATCCCGTTGACTTCGCTTTTGGTGAGAATACACAAATAAAATGTGCATACAGTGATCAAATACTAATAGTCAGATGCTCACGATGCAACAAACCTCGTTGTTTGAAACAATTTTTCCACGAATATCACTACGGCGACAAACATGAGCCTTAATATGGCTTAATAATAACATTGTTATCTAAAATTATTTAAGAATTAATTGTAATGTAGTAACTAATGTAGTATGTACATTTATACAATTCACATTGTACAATATGGTAAATAATATCCTTTTAAGACAGCAATTTGCTGAACTCATTTATGTTACCATCTACTTCTAGATTAGTAAATAAGTTGCTAAAAGTTTAGGCAGCACTATAAGATAATGTTAACTCAACAGTGAATAATTTGAGAATAATAAACACAGCTTTACTTTCATAAATTCCTTAATTCTTCTGCAAAGTTTCTATGAGAGTAGTTTAAATTATTATATTTAATTAGCAACTTATAAATACGAAGGGTGACTAGCCCTTTAATAAGGGTGTAATAATATCAGTACTCTCATATAATTAATTATTTGAGTTTGAAGTTTCTGTCACTGCCTAGATTATTGGAGAATCACTAGTCGCGTATCAGATAGGATACGTTGCCAACGGGTGTCCTCGTAGACAATTTCACACTCTCATATTGCAAATAATGCCAATGAATTCAAATATTAAAAAATTTTGAAAATATTTCTGTGGAAAAAAGACGCTTTCGACTGCGCTGGGATTCGAGCCCAGGTCTTTCGATTGTCGGTTGACTGCTCTACTACTTTTAATTAACTTAACAGATTTGTGCTTCAAAATGCGGAAATTATAGTTCAATACGTGTTAATTTAAGAATTTATTCATTTGAGGGTTGTTTACCCCCAAATATTATTTGTTTCCAAAAATTCTATCTATTGTATTATTTAACAAGAGTAAAATTATTTCTTCATTAAAAATAATCTATTTTCAAATTTAAGCAAGATTTTTTATCAGGGTTATATACGACTAAGGGCAGTTTTACCCATTATAAGGGCGAAAAATAATAGTTGCATTATCTGTCAAATATGTTTTGACGTACACATAATTACTGCCAAGTTTCATTCAAATCGGTCGGTTATAAGTGCTTAAAATAATAAAAATATCATTTTTGAGCGAAATTTCAGGGGCTCATTTCACCTCTTAAAACTTATTTAGGACAGATAAGAAAAAACACGTGTCTCTTAGTTTTTGATGCTCTATCACATATTTCAAGGAGAACAAAATCGGAGGCGGACACCTAAAAAACATTCCTTGTTAGAAAAAATTGTACATGTGACGGATAAATATTACAGAATAAAAAGTCCAAGAAAACTGCTAACTCATCCTAATAAAAAATTGCCAAACAGAAACTGACCTGTTATTTTGTTCAGTAGACGGACAAAACGATGGTGAAAAAAATTGATCCAAGTGACACAATCACAAAATTCCTTTTTTCTTCTTTCTTTTCTTTCGTCGCGAATAAGTCAATCACATAATTTTTGTAGAGGAATTCTTGTCACTACGGATTTTTCTCCAAAACTGAGTTGCATTTGGAAACAGACTTGGAAACAGACTTGGAAAAGACTGTAAAGTGAAGTGGAGGGTTAGGTTTTTTGCCTTGGAAAGTCTCGGTTAAATGAAGAGGAGAAAAAAAGTGTGTAAAGATGTCCACAAGATGACCAGAATACTGTGACAAAAGGGGGGCTATGAAATTTGAAACGAGTTATAACAGTCTGTATATAACATATAACTGTTAGAAATTTCTACCACAATCTCTCGAAACATGTGACTGGAGTTTTTGAACAGTCACAGTGTCGCAAGATTAAGATTGAAATTAAATTGAGTTGAATGTTCTGATACCTGTATCTGGAAATTTTGAACCTAATAACAGGAATGATTTTACGTTTTTTTGAGTTTTTAATGCAGATACAAAGTGTTAGATATTCTGATCCCCGTATATGGAATTATGAAACTTGTAACAGAAAATTTTCCGTTTTTTGGTTAAATAGAATTTAGCGTAGTTACATGTAGTTGAAATTTTTGCAATTTTATGATAAATTTGATAAAATTTGATAAAATTTGGTTACAGTTTGACAGTTTCAAGATACGTTTTTTGAAACCTCAATGTTAAGTTACATAAAATTGAAGAATTTTTGGAGACTATTTTTTCACCATTTTAAGATGCCTTTACTAATAAAACATCATAAATGTCGTTGAAACTTAACGTTGACTTTGTAACATAACAATTTTTTATAAAGATCACGAGCATTTGCAAAATAGTAAAATTTAAAAAAAAAATTTTTAAATTAAAAAAACATTATGTAATGTTTATCCGTCACACATACAATTTTTTCTAAGTTTCTTCTCTTTGTATTCTTATCGGAAATTTTTTTTATGGTACAGTTAGTATTTTCTGTAGATATAGTTATTTATACCAGTTTTATAGTTTCACACGTATAATTTTTACATTCTCATCATGGATGAGAAGGAATTGGTTTTATGTGAAAAATGACTTTCGAAATTTTCATCAAATCTTTACGTTTTGAGACCCCCTGAGTCCGAAAAAAGGGTTTTTACGAAAGTGTCTGTCTGTCTGTCTGTCTGTCTGTAGGTCGTGTGCGGCATAACTCTCGACAGAATTATCAGATTGAATTGAGCTTTGGTACACTTTATCGGAACCAAAAAAGTAAGGACAAGTTCGTTAACCAGCCACATCCAATCAAAATTGAGGGATTGAGCACTACACGGAGAAAAATGGAGATCAGGAGAATACGAACGATTACTGGGAATTAAGAATGATTTCTATAAAAGAGAAGAGAGTATTTGACAGTACAAGACTGATTCCCAAACAGTGTGACACTCTCTTTTGTCATCTAATAATTTTGCCTATTTTCCAGTAATCACCCATATTTCTCTGATTTCCATTTTCCTCCGTGTACTTTTGTGTTTTTGAAAATAATTTTTTGAAAAAATCAAAAATTTTAATACTGGTTTTAGATAGTGCTCATAAATCTCTAAAAATTATCTTCATAACGTTTTTTGATTAAATCAAAATTAGAAATGTTACAGCATATTCAAATTCGAAAAAAGTCAATATCAAAATTCCATTTTCCAGTTAAATTATACGAGATACGAAATAACGTTATGATACAATATTATTGAATACATAAAGTCCTACAAATTTGAATTATAACATTTTTTCATAAGATGCATATTTTTCTTTTTAATTCAAAAAAAAACTATTGAAAATCCAAAATTCAATTTTTTAACAATAATATGTGAAAGATGAAAAAAACGTAAGAATACAAAGTTGTTCGTTTCAAAAAGATCTACAAGTTTTGTCTTACACAGTTTATGAAAAAACATATATTTTTCGTTTTAATTCCAAAAAATACGATTAAAATTCAATAATTCCATTTTTTAGACAAAATATATGAGATACATAAAAAAAGTTCAAATGAAAAATTATTTGCCTAAATGAGGTCTACACATTCTTATTAAGAAATTTCTCGACAGGATGTATATTTTATGTTTTGATTTTTAATATTCCTTTCCTTAAGGTAGTACGATCACGAAAATTAGACCTCAGACAAAAATGGATAATTTTGCTTTCAAGAATAGGAACATTATTATTGAAGGGCCAATTTGAATGAGAAAAGATTATTTTTCATGAAAAAAATTTGAAACACAAAAAAATAATGTTATTAATAAATTTTACTTTTGCCCAATTTTATTTTCTTATCGCTTCGAGTCAAATTTTTGAAAATGATGCGATTCTAATAAATTATGGTTCATTTTTTTAGAAAAAAGATTCTCTACAACTTGACCGTTTTCTATTTTTGAAATTGAATTAATTATTATCAAATACAGCAATTTGTTTATAAAAATTTTGTTTTGAAAAATTGTTTTTTTATAATTTCAGCCATTAAAGAATTCATCTTCAAAAATCGGAAACGGTCAAGTTGTAGAGAATCTTTTTCCTAAAAAAATGAACCGTGATTTATTATAATCGCATCATTTTTAAAAATTTGGCTCGAAGCGATAAGAAAATAAGTTTGGGCAAAAATGAAAGTTCTTTAAATATTGTATTTATTAATAACATTATTTTTTTGTGTTTCAAATTTTTTTCATAAAAAATAATCTTTTCTCTTTCAAATTAGCCCTTCAAAAATAATATTGCTATTCTTGAAAGGAAAATTATCTATTTTAGCCTGAGGTCTAATTTTTGTGATCGTACTACCTTAAATAAAGTCTACAATTATTTTTTCTTTTTGAGAGATTTGGAAGAAAATAAATTATTTTAATCATGTAATTTATTAAAAAGTTACTGAAATGTATACAGAAAATCGAGCGCGAAGCGCGAGTGTCATGATGAGAATGTGTTCCTTAAGGCCGATAGAGCCTTAAGTAAACTGAATTTCCTGTTTCACTTAAACTGAAAAAGAAATTTAGTGAATTTGAGAAAATGAGTAATTCACATCATCTTTAATATTATAAAATTGGTTTGAGCTTCAGTATTAAATTATAAGAAATAAACTTAAATGTATGCAAAGAGCACAAGACCGAGCGCGAAACGCGAGGTCCAGAAAGATCGGAGCGCGAAGCGCGACGATCAATCTGCGCGCCCTAGGCGCGCTCAAGCTTGCAAATCAAATAATTAAATTAGAAAATTATGTCGAGAATATTATATATTAAGAAATAATAAAATATGATATTGGCGTTTAAAAAATAAAATATTAAAATACTTACAAAATGCATACATTATATCTAATTATACACTCGAAATTATACAGTAGAGTTTCTTCTCTGGTATAAGGCAACATTGAAAAAAAATTTCATTCAAATAAAATATTCAGAAAACTTATTGAAATACGTAATATTATTCAGATATAAATTTCATTTTAAAACTGTGAATAAAAGGTTTCAGTATGCAAAAAAACCAAAATTACATCTAAATTTGCATAAAAAATTACGATTTCTCGTATATAAAATACAAATATAAAATATTTATTTAAAAAAAAATAGTTTTAAAAAAAATTTATAGTGCAACTATATCAATTAAAAAATTAAGTGTAAAATATTTTATTTAAAAAAATAAGAAATTAAGGTTAAAAATCTACATTCCTAATTACATGGTGATAGTAGATAAAAATTCTATACGATATTGTTGTTAATAATTGGCTTTAGGGTCCAGAAATGATAACTCAGGAAGTAACATACTTTCAAACATTCCGACTCTAATCGGAGTCCTCATCAGTGATCTTTATTTCTAAAATTTTAATTTTAGATAAAATATTGCACATATGAGCCCTATTTTGGGATAAACTTTGGTAATGTAAAAAATGTAAAATATCGTGAGAAAATTTACATAAAATTGGGAAATTATCTAAAAACTTCCTTAGGAATAACAATAAAACTCTAGCACATAACCCTAATGTAAATCAACTAAAAAACTAGTATATATTTGTGTCTAAATGCTACTAATGATACAGATGTAAGTACATATGTAGTATAAAATTATAAAGGATTATTTATGAAAATTAGCTTAGAATTGCTAATACAAATTCTACACTGTTAGAATTTTCTACCGCAATTTCCCAGAACATGTGAGTGGAGTTTTATTCAGCTATAGCCTCACAAAATTTAGACAGAATTTCAGGAAATTGTTACTTTTTAGTAAATTTATGAAAACAATTTTTTTTATTAAACTTCAGTTCCAAAGTGTTGAATATTCTGTATATGTTTACCTGGAAATACTGATAATTGTAATAGGAATAATTTTACGTTTTGGTAACTGAAGTTCAATGCACTCACATGCAACTGAAAATTCATCCACATGCAATTGAAACTCAGTTACAGTTACACAATTTTATGATAATTTTATAAAAGTTCTGTTACAGTTTGGTAGTTTTTAAGGTACATTTTTTGAAAATTCAGTTGAGCTGTATAATATTAAGGAAACTTTTTTTTATATATATAAAAATTCAGTACATTTTTTCCAATTTCAAGTTCTCATTTTACGTTTTAGTGGGAAGCTTTAAATTAATATATTAATTAAAACATGTTTCGGTTTTATAAATTTGATAAAATATTTTCATAAATTTTTATAAATTAGGCATTCGCCTAATATAAACATTTTTGAGATTATGTGAAATTCTTGGAAAATTCCAAGTAAAATTTCAAGTCAATAAATCTTTGAAGCTTTAAATTAATATATTAATTAAAACATGTTTCGGTTTTATAAATTTGATCAACTGCAGCAATTAGAAAATTTTGCTTATGTGTAAAGCATTGCTTTTTTTCATTGAAAAGTCTATGCATATGAACTGTTTTGAAAAAAATTGTTGGATTTTGACAGGCGAAAAAATTGCCGGGGAAATTTTTCTTCATCTTTCCGAATCTGATGTGGCCAAAATCATAAAACCAATTGGACATCGCTACAAATTTTTTCTCAACCGAGATACATTGTTCCCCACAATTTCCGTATGCATGTCAATTTTTACATTTAAATAAATTTTGGTCAGTTGCAAGCTCAGTACAGTTTGCGGTTCTCTTCAATTAAATAATCAATAATTTTCTTTTTAATAAAATTAAATATTTATTGACAAAGAGAACTTATTATAATTTCACTAAAATAATCAAATTTATATCAAAATATTTTATTGATAAAACCTTCTAACACCAAAGTCAAATGAATTTGAATATTTATACACTTTAATGAAAAATTTCTGGAAAGTATATAACTAAATCTGAAACAAGAATATAATTTTAATATTATTTTGATTTGTCAATGAGAATATCCTTTTGTCCATAGAATCCTACTGCAGAAAATTTTTTATTACATGACGATTCAAATAGGGCACGAGAACCTGGTTTGGTACGATTTTTGTTTATACCCACAATTTTTTAATACATGAAATGCTTTATTTTCTCTTTCTTACAGCAATTAAAAAAGTTGTTTGTGCAATCTCAACGTTTGAAGTATTTGAAAACTAAAAGACATTTATCAGGAAAAGATGACAAAGTTTTATGTGAAATCCTTGGGGACTATCTGACTGGATATTACACGAAGTTGGTAAATGAGAAGTATAACGATATTATGCTTGAAATCAAGTATATCTCAAAATGATATTGACGATCTTAAAGAATTAATTCGAAAACACCATGAATTATTTCTCAAATTAACCGGTACTACACTTAAAGCGAAATATTACAACTTATTATACTATCCTTTAGTAACATCGATTGTTGGTCCCTTAAGTCAATTGTCAACAATTCGATTTGAAGCTAAGCATCGACCCCTTAAACAAGGAGCTCAAACTTCATCCAATATAATAAATTTACCATATACAATAGCGTTTAAAAGTCAGCTTCATTCGTCTCAAATTTTCCTCGACAATATTGGATTCAAAAACGAGTTTGAATATGCAGAATTCTAGTCAAATTTCGAAAAACCAATTATCATAGTTAAAGACGAGGTTCTTGATCATTTTTATCAAATAAAAAGTTTTATTTTGGAAAATATACTTATAAAATTGGCACAGTTGTTAAAATGGCATCAAGGGAATTTCTTAAATATGGAAAAATTGCCAACGTCTTTAAAAAAAAAAGTAATAGTTCGACAGACACTTCAAAGGATCTAGGGAGATAAGTATGTAAAAGTTGCCCCCGCACGTATCAAGTCCAAATTTATGTCGTAAGTAGACACCAACTAGTTATTCAATTTCCTAAAATGGTAACCTTAAAACTACAGTTTTTTGGGAGTTATGGAAGGGGAAATCAAAATGAAAAAAATTAATTTCCTCGAAAACGATGTGACCGATTTTGATGAAAAAAGAATATGTTATAAATACCAGCGGGACTAATTTATAGGAAAATTAAAAAAAATTTCGGACAAAAAAAAGGGGTAAAAAAGTGTTTTTGGATTTTTCAAAATTTTTTTTTTAGGTTTTATTTGAGAAGGTCGCCAAAGTAAATATTATAGAAATATTCCTTGGAATCTCTACTGTTAGTATATATTTTGAAAAAAATTTTTTGAGTGGTGCAACACAGCCAAAAAAATAAAAATCGGGCATGTAAAGGAAAACCCGTAGAAGTTATGGAGAAGCGGCCATATTATTCGAAGAAATGCTGAGCTCTTTTGTTGGCTAAGATTTTAAAGTGTGATTTACAAAAAAAAAAGGTCTGTGAAGTGTAAATAACAAGCGTAGAATAATGAGGAAAATGCAAAAACAATAACTTGTGTTGTAATCAATTTATCAGAAAAACTTATTCGAAATTGCATGTTAAATAGTGCGCGGCTTATTTTAGCCAATCAAAGTCAAGCTTCGAAACAGCCAATGAGAAAATTTTATCTAGATTGAACAATATATGGCTGTTATTTCTGAAACTGGACTCACATGTGTCGTCTTGTGACTTGATTATATATGTAATATAAACGGGATTTTAACTGATAAAATCACATATCTATTCATATTTTCGATATATAATTAGATTTTACCATCGTCGTACCTCCGCACATTCAAATTTTTTTTTCCTTTGCCCAATTTATTCCGCTATTGTAGTACTACCGAGTATTGCATCACATTACGTAAATATTTTATATCCTTTGTTTTTTTTGTACGAGTTTGAGCATACTTATTAATTGAAATTAATTAATCCTCATTGTTATTAATTTAGTAGAATTTCGTAATTTAAAGATGCATAAAACTAGAAAAATAGATGTAAAATGTGCTGGTCTTGATACATTTTTATGAAAAACCAGAGGTAAGAAAAAAATATTTAAAGATGAAAATGATGTTAGAACTTTATCTCTTTTGTTACAAAAAGAAATATAAACGACATTTTGTGCCAGAAATGTCGACTTTCTGCTTATAAAAGCTACAATAAAGAATAAATTAGGCAAAGGAATGAAAATTTGAATGTGCGGAGGTACGACGATGGGAAAATTTAATTATGTATCGAAAATATCAATAGATATGTGATTTTAACAGTTCAAATCTCGTTTATATTACATATATAATCAAGACAAAAGACGACACATATAAGTCCAGGTTCAGAAAGAACAGCCATATATTGTTCAATCTAGATAAAGTTTTCTCATTGGCTGTTTCGAAGCTTGACTTTGATTGGCTAAAATAAGCCGCGTGCTATTTAACATGCAATTTCGAATAAGTTTTTCTGATAAATTGATTACACCACAAGATATTGTTTTTGCACTTTCCTCATTATTCTATGCTTGTTATTTAGACTTCACAGCCCTCTATTTTTTTGAATCACGCTTTAAAATCTTAGCCAACAAAAAAGCCAAGCATTTCTTCGAATAATATTGCCGCTTCTTCATAACTTCTACCGGTTTTCCTCTACATGCCCGATTTTTATTTTTTTTGGCTGTGTTGCACCACTCAACAAATTTTTTTCAAAATATATACTAAAAGTAGAGATTCCAAGGAATATTTCTATAATATTTACTTTGGTGACCCTCTCAAATAAAACCTAAAATAAAATTTTTACCCCTTTTTTCTGTCCGAATTTTTTTTTAATTTTCCTATAAATTAGTCCCGCTGGTATTTATAACATATTCTTTTTTCATCAAAATTGGTCAAGTCGTTTTCGAGGAAATTAATTTGTTTCATTTTAACGCTATTAGTCCTGGGCTTGATACCCAGCGGAGTGGAAGCGTTTTTTTTTACAGAAAAATTTTTCAAATATATAATAGTAGTAAAAACAGTCACTCAGAGCCAAAGAGAAGGGGATTAATTTTTTCCAATAATCCTTTATTAAAAAACCAAGATCACCAAGATTGTGATCTTGGTTTTTTAATAAAGGATTATTGGAAAAAATTAATCCCCTTCTCTTTGGCTCTGAGTGACTGTTTTTACTACTATTATACACTTAAAACGGAGCATCTCATTCTAATTTTTCAAATATATATTGAAAATTCCATCTGGTCTTAAATGACGTTAATTCTAAATCACAGGTTGATAAGGTCGATATGGTAGAGTCCGGTTATCATGGTGAGTGATACACTCTTCTAATTATCGACACAATGGACTGAAATGAATTGGAAAATTTTTTATATAGTTCATGATATATCCGTGGCCAAATTGGCGTAAATAGATTCTGTGAGAAAGGTTTTGTGGAACCTCCGTAGCTCAGATGATACAGCGTTCCTTTTTTCACAGAAATTTTTTTCAAATATACTTGTATTCAATTTCTATCACACTTTTTTTTTTACAAATTTTATGTTTAATGTAGTTTCAGAGAGTAAAAAATAATGTCATCCTAAAATTCACGTTTGTAAAATAGAGAAAGTAAGTAAGGTGAGAAAGTCAAATTTACACATAGGTTAAGGTTAACCACTTTTAACTTAAATTTCTCTTTATAACTTCTTTTTTCAAGCTCAACCTTCCCCAGACCCACATCCGCTTACACCGAACACATTATAAAACTTTCCTGAAAAATCTTTTTTGTAACACATTCACGAAATGTGCCACTTTCCGTGCATATAGAACGTGGCGGAAATTAACAATTCACATTGCGTTCCTCATGCTCTAAAAATAACTGTAAATAGAAAATGCATCTTAATTTTTGTCAACATAAATTGTTAAAATTAGGTTAAATTAGTTGACTGAATCAATTGTCTCATTGATTCTATTCACGTAACAGCTTAGTAAGTAACACATTTCTCACATTTGTTACAGGAAAAATCGTGTGCGAAAGGCAGGTTATTCTGACTTACACGGAGAAAAATGGAATACAAAATCTTCGATTTCACTGCTATCATTTCGGACTTCATCCCCAAACGAGTCTATTTTTTTCAGATCCAGGATGAGAATTAAATAAATGATTCACATTTATAATTTGTAGTGATCAAAATATTAGTTAATAAAGTTGATAAGAATTAATATTCTTCTTGGTTTGGACCTGGTAATTAACACAGAACGCCTATAGTGAGCCTGCCAGAATAAACACGATGAACTTAATTATATTTTCTCTAGCGATTTTAAATGAGATGTTTAATTTATTTTGTAAAGCGCAAACGTAATCATCATAAGAATAATGGAATTAAGGATCTTGTGTTACCTCTGAAGGGAGATAAGCTTTTTCTCCAAAAAGAAGTTCAAAAGGTGTGTAGTTGGTAGATTTGTGGATTCACGTATTATAACTAAACATAGCTAAAGGTAAATACTCGTCCCAATCCATCTGGTTAGGTTTAATATAGTGCTTTAGATAGTCTTTTAAGGTAAGGTGTGAGCGCTCGAGGCCCCCGTTTGTTTGAGGATGATAGGGCGTTATAGACATGTGTTTAGTTTTGAAAAGTCCACTTAGTTCTTTTATAAGTTTAGACATAAATTCTGTACCTTAATTAGTAAGGAAACTTTTAGGAATACCGAAGCTAGTCAAGATTTTTACCAATGTTTTAGCAACTGTTAGCGCTTCATGGTCAGTGAGTGCATAAGCGAAGGAAAACTTTGTAAGATCGTCTTGGGCAATAAAAAAGAATCTATTACCTAACTCAGTTAGGGGTAATGGCCCTACAATATCAATTGCTAATCGCTCGAGAGGTTTACTAGCCGTACTAGTAATTTCCATTGGCTGCTTTGTTGGTTTAAAATTAGTTTTATTTATTTGACACGAATAGCAAGTTTTTGTGTATTTACAAATGTCAGTTTTCATATTAGGCCAGTAATAATTTTCTTTAATTTTTTAGTAAGTTTCATTAAAACCGTAATGTCCAGCAAGTTTACTAGAATCACCTATTTCTTTCTTTAGCTGCTTTAATGTTGTGACAATATTTTTATACTCAAGCTTATCAAAGTGAAAATTAGTTGGATGAAGAAGGAAAGAAGTCTGATTTTGATTTTTTAATTTAGAAATGCCGTTGATTGATGAATTTAAATCGGTTACGTCAAAGTTAGATGTTATATATTCTAAGTATTGATTTTCTTTATCGAGATCTTGTGACCAGAAAAGTGCTATCGGTTTATGTATTTTTTGTAAAGAGTTACTTTCTTTATCGAATTGAATTATGTCTTGATTTACGTAATGAAGCTTCACAAAGTTTTGGTAACTTTTTTCCATTTCGGTAGTCATGTTTATTTGTCAATTAGCGTCAGTGCGGTCAGTTTCTTGAGGAGCAGGTAAAAGTCGAGAAAGACCATCAGCATTAGAGTTTACACGACCAGGCTTATAATTGATAGAATATTGATATTCGTTCATGATCGATCAGTGTGAATATTAAATAGATTACCATATAAATATGGTCTAAAATTTTCTACGAAATTAACGATTGTTAGTAATTCTTTTTCCGTGGTAGAATAGTTTTCTTCCGCTTTATTTATTGTTCTAGAATAGTATGCGACTGGTAAATCATTTCCGTTTTTTATTTGTGAAAGTACGCCCCTGATTCTTACATTCGAGACGTCAGTAGATAATACTGTTTCCTGTTTGTCTGACCAAACAAATTCGACATCTTTCTTTAATAATTGGATTAAAGGTTTGGCGATTGTTAAAAAATCTTTTATAAATTTTCTATAGTATCCTGTCATACCTAAAAACATTTTAATGTGTTTGGTATTTTTGGGTCGCGTAATTCCTTTTATTGCATTGATTTTCTGCATATTTGGTTCAACCCCGTTTTTTGTTATTGTCACAAGATTGTTTTTAAAAATTCACATTTATCGGGTTGGAGTTTAAGGTTATTTTCGCGAAGTTCTTGAAATACATTTACTAATTTTCGATTGTGATCGTCTAGGCTTGATCCGGATATGACGATATCGTCGATATAAACAAAACATTGTTTTTTATTTAATCCTAATAGAACTGAATTCATTCGTCTTTGGAAGTTAGCGGTTTAAAGTCATGTCGTTTATCATTGCTATTCGGCCCGCTAAAGTTGCATGATTAGTTTCTGTGGAGTGGATAACAGTTAATACCCAATCGGAAATTTCGTACTTACGCACGTAAACTGAATGATGGCTAGTCCGTACTTTCCGTAGTTATGCCAAGCGTCGGCTCAATACGGGCACCATACGGGCCTAATGCAAAATGATAACGACGGCTAACCCGTACTTCCCACAGTTATGCCAAGCGTCGGCTCAATACTGGCACCATACGGGCGCCATGCAAAATGATAACAACGTTTTTAAACGGATTTATGAAAAATCATTTCAGTATTTTCTTTTTCTTGGGTGAAAAATAAGAAATTGATATAGGAATTTTATGTTTATTTCTTCTTAATAGAAAACATCTCTCTGACTGAACATTTTTTAAATGTACAAAATTGATAACACGTATGGAAATTTGAATAGGAAAACATATATTGATTTAAATTTTGAACATTTTTTGGCATCAAATTTTAATGAAAGTTTATTTTTGAAGTGTTCAAGTGCTTATAAAATTTTACACGATCTTTTAGATATTTATTTTAGGCAGATTTTTTCCAAAATATCGGAAAAAGTGTTGTTTTTTAGTAATAATAAGGAGAAGTGAGATGAATCGTTCTCGCGTGCAAGAGCGACGAGAAAGAAACAAAGGCAGCGCGCGCCACCACCTCTCCCTACTCGCTTCACACGGACCGGAGGTGCTTCTGTAGTTGTTACTGTGATTCCGGCCGTGGCTTCGGCCTCGGCCGGACGTGTCCGTCCCTGAGTTGTTCGTCTGTGGTCTTTTGTGAATGTTAATACGAGTGTTCTTTGTGTGAATTTGAACTTGCGGGTTGTATCCATGGCGTGTTGTTTTTTCGCGCCTCCGTGTTTGCTGGCACTTTCGTCATGTATGTTCTGTCTTGGCCTGTGGGCCTCGTGATCATCTTTCGTGGCGTCGGTGTGATCATCGCTGACTGTGACAATTTCTTGGACTCTGAGCGGGTCGGGACAGTTTTTTCCTGATTTTGATGTATTTCGCGATCTTTGCTGGCTGAGGCAATTCCTTGGTCTCCGTACGTGCAGCCTCTGCCCTTGCATTCCGGTGAGGATGAGAGCAGATGAGAGATCAGAGACCATCGTTCTCTTCCTTGTTTTGATTTTGCTCCTGCGTGTACCCGAGGTGACCTTTCGGGCTCGGAAATCCCGCGGTTTTATAGTTCTGGCGCGTCTCACCAGAGGTCGTTCTATTGGCAGCCTGTTCATGCGCCGCTGTTGGACTCTAACCGAATTGTGACGGCTTAATCTCCGCACCGTACTTACTTGGATGGTAGTATATTGGACAGTTCTACATTGGACTTGTTATATTGGGCTCTTCTAGCCCCACGTGATTGTTCTGGCCATTTGTTCAACGAACAAGAAGCCATTAATTGAAGAAGAAGAAGTAGTTGTTACTGCGTCGGCATTCGATCTGTACACACTGGTCCAGTGTTCGCAGAACGTGGACGTAAACAGCCCCCACCATAGATGCTTCGAGCTCATTGTGTCACAGTGTGTCTACTTATATAGAAGAAAAGGGGAACGAATTATAATGTTTGCTATCAACAAGTGGTGGCGCTATTGTCGCTACCGATGTTATTTTTAAACTGTGTTAACCATAGCAACCATTTATTTATGCCTTGTCGTCGAAAACGTTTTACTCAACTCCTTACTATTTCCTATGTAACACTTATTGATATTCACTTTGGGTGAATTAGGTATTTATCAAATTCATTTTACCCGACTAGGATTTAATAAATGTTCAAATGTGCTTAAGTCCCAAGTTTAATCGACAGAGTTGAGTAAAATTACTTCAACTATTTTTCTTCCTCTAATAGTACAGTATTTAACTGTTCATTGTGATTCATATTTAAAAATTCTTGTATTTTTATTCTTTCAGAAATGATTTTCAACTTTAAATAATTTAAATTTATGAAATGGATTTCATACAATATATTTCAAAATTTTCCGCTCTTTAGAATACATCGGGTTGGGGGGACGGGGGTTTCGTTTGCATTGATATTAGTTCTTGCTATCAAAACTTGGTGGCGCTGATGCTCATTTTCACTTTTTTAAGTACCCACCTAAAATACATGGTAGTGGCCGCACTGTGTATTGTGTCTTCCTCATTCAACCAACCTATGGCAGTGGAGCGAGGAAGAAGTCATGAGCTGGTAGGGTCCATGGTGGGTGCCGTTTACGTCCACGTTCTGCGAACACTGCACTGGTCTCCTTTATGTTTTGCTGTTGCAAGATATTTGGTATCGCGGCGTAATTGTTTTTTACAAGTTTGGTTCGCTGAGCTTCGTTTTGCCCAGGATAAATTGAATACTCTTCGTTGTACACGAAGAATTCACTTGCAATTTCTGAAATTCGCTTCAATTGAACATATATTAAAAAACTCCGACTATTTTAACTACAATTCTTATCACTAACGTGAATTGTTTTGGTGTATTGAATTTGTGTGAGTTTTATAGAATTGAATTATTCATTCCAATTCCAAGTATATTCATTTCAGTGAATGAAGCAGAGTTAACTTAAAGTTTCTTGAATTGACTTTAAATTATGTACAACCAGTACGGGAGCAGCACTCGTCTACCAGTGCTAAAAATCGTTATCATGCCCGACATATGTGAGTACCGCACCAGCACCGAAAACTAGTATGGGACCAGCACTGGTCTGCCAGTGCTAAAAATCGTTAGCATGCCCGACATATGCCAGTACCGACAACCAGTATGGAACCAGCACTGGCAGACTAGTGCAGAACATCGTTATCATCCCCGACATATGCCAGTGCGAGCACCAGTACTGTCTGCCAGCACTGCACCCGTTGTAAATTTCTTATTGGGTATGCGAGATGAGAGATCTTTGATTCTTTGATCATATTGTGATACGGTTTCATTATGTTTTTGACCTATACTACTGTTTCTTAATCAGTTTTTATCTTGTTAAAGATTTAATAATAACTTGGAAATTTCTTCCCAAGTTGTGAGACTACAGTGAATGTCTATTTGTTCTCTAGCCTTTCCCATTATTTTGCTTTTTACAAAAAGTAGCAATGACAATGTTTGATTGGGTTTAGCAATTTCAAAAACTGCATCAACTTGTTTAATGACTGACTTTGAATTCTGGTTCAGGTTTCAAAATTGAAATTGTCACTCATTTATTTCGGAATAAACCCGTGCAGAAATTGCCTTATTTAAAAAAAGGCTCGGACCAGGTCCGGAGCAGGCTGCCTGATGAAAAAATTTATGTAACGGCCCTGATAAGGTTCGTATACGGCCTGAATAAGCTCCTCTTATTATTTACTAAGGCAGCCTGAAGAATACCGTATTTACGATACCCGTACGGCCCTGACAGGATACGGATAAGGTCGACTCTGTTTTCCAAATTAATTCTTGACATTAAAATGTAAAAAGTTACATGCTATGTAAATTATTACTAACGTACTGGAAAAATGTATACTTCTAAAGTATACAACTTTTTATTAGTTAATGTTTTTGATAAAAAAGTTTTTTCCAAGATTCATACAACACTTAATTAGTTGAGTGTGAAATTTTTGTCACTGCCTACATTATCGGAGGATCACTAGTCGCGAATCAGATAGGATACGTTGTCGTTAGGTGTCCTCGTAGACAATTTCAAACTCTTATATCGCAAATAATGGAAACGAATTTGAAAATCCTCTTGTGGAAAAAAGACGATTTCGACTGCGCTGGGATTCGAGCCGGCAATCGAAAGACCTGGGCTCGAATCCCAGCGCAGTCGAAAGCGTCTTTTTTCCACGGGAGGATTTTCAAATTCTTTAAATATTTCATACAAAAATACTGTATTTTATAGAAATTTAATTCAGTCATTGAAAGTGGAAAAATTCCAAACCCATAACTGATTAAAATACCTGAAACAAAAAGATTGCTTATTAAAAGGGTACAGACCCATTTTATACGGCCTTTACAGCCGTAGCTTATAAGCGAGATTTTTTTCGGAATATGGTAAGCGAGAATAGACGACAGGCTTTAGGCGTTAGGAATGCGTTAAGTTATGTAGATAATATAGGAGGTAGGTTAAGAGGGTTCGAATCCAAAAGAAAATATGAAATTTTTAATTCAAGCGTGCGATTAAAAATAATGTATCATTGTGTACTTAAACATCTGAACATAATCAACGTATTATTATATAATAATATTTGTGTCCACGTTTCCACTGAAACCTCTCCCCTCTTTACAGCAACAAACCCCCACTCCCCTCTTTCTTTTGTTTTATTCCATTTATTTAAACGAAAATATTAATTTTGCCGCTTGGAAACCTTATTTATTTCTAAGGCACAAGAAAGGTTACCTTGATACGGACCGTCTAAGGTTGGTCACATACGGCGATACAGCCCTTTTCATGCCGAGCGTGACGATGCACCATCAGGGCCTGATAGGATTTCCTTATCCGGGCCGTAAATAAAATTAGGCATCCTTATCAGGGCCTGTTAGTGCCCGGATTTCAATTTCTACACGGGAAGTTGCTATCTTCACCTATAGAACATAAATGTTTCAATTGAGTGCTGAACCGATCCTATCCTCGTCGCCAATTTTATTTTACAAAGTGTTTGGCTGTTGTGACTATTCTAAATTTGTTCTTTCCCTCTTTATTTCCTTCTTTTATTTTCCTCTACAATGATGACAGTACAGTTCTTAATGGGAAACAATATTCTACTGAACTTAGATATCTAGTGATTCCTAGATTAGGATAATGATATTTAGATTAATAATATTCGACGTTTTATTTCCATGATTGGCGTGAGAAAAATAAGTAAAAGAGGTTACATTGTGCAATTGATAAAATGATGATAAACTTAGGTATCTAAGCATAGAAAATAGTAAGGAGTTGAGTAAAACGTCATCGTCGGCAGGGCATCAACATTCGTCAGTGGATTAACATGAAATGTATAAGTATATCACCGACACTTGAGGTGCTTCAAACGGTAGTTGAATAAAATGAGCATCGGGCGTATTATTTGAACTGGCAATGGTATGGTTCTCTCAAATAAAAAAAAATTCTTACCTCGAGTTTGCCATTAGTCATCTAATACATACATAAACAGCATTCAAATACATTCACACCATTAACTCGTAGCCGATCATATCTTTAATCACAAATACACTTGAACATATAACCTTACATAAATAAACCTAATAACTACACTTATATATAGTATGATACGCTTTCGTCGAATGCACGCTTTTAAGCTTCACAATACACTTCTGAATTTTACTCAACTTTGATTCATTTTTGAATATTTAATATATCACAAATAGATACAGTGATGCTCAATAACTTCTTACTTGTCCTTATGCCCCAAATTTGATCGGAAGTTGAGTAAAATTACACCAACTATTTTTCTCTGTGTAGTCATCTTGTTTGAAAAAAAGTGAAGAAACTCGCATACTTTTTGTAACTCTCTTGCCTAATCTTAAAACTCGCTTCCAGAGTAACCTTCTGTCGATTGATTCTTTTTTTCATAGTTTATTAAGATGATGCACTTTTATTTTTCCAATAACAGGAAATTGATGAAAACTTAATTCATGATTCTCACAAGCTTTTGAACTACAACCAAAAACCGAGCAATATATTTTACTTTTCGAAGGTTTGGGAAGAAATTTTACACCTAACTGAGCTGACTCCATTTTTCAAAACTTTTTTCATCATTTTAATCCAATATTAGAAAGGGCTTATGGTGAATCAGTTTTATCAAAAACACGAGCTATAGCTCATGACCTTAACATCTCTCACGAGTCTGTTTTCTCGATTTTGGTGGATATTTTGTACATGAGACGCGTCGCCGTACGACTTACTCCAAAAGAGCTAAATTTTCTTCAAAAACAATACTGTGAGCTGATCTCTTTAAACATGGTAGGTTGCGCCAATTCTGATCCCACATTGATTTGGCCGTATTGAAGCGTTTGCGTGAGAAAATCCGTTAGAAACGGCCAGATTTGTCGAAGAACAATTCGTGGATTTTACACGACGATAATGCGCCATCGCAAAGAACGACAGTTTTGATCGAATTTAAGGCCAAAATAGCAACAAATACCATCTATCAAGCACCAGAAAGTGCACATAAAAAGTGTTTCGAAAACTGGGAAAAACGCTGACATATGTGTTTTACATCAAATGGGGCCTATTTTGAAGGCAAAAAAAATAAATATTGATGAATAAATGAAAATTGTGCGGTTTTTTTAAAAAATTCATAGTACTTTTTTGACACAAAGTATGATACAGGTGTGATAAAAATAGTATGTGAGAAAGTGAAAAAAAAATCCGATTTTGACGAAATTAATTTAGTGACCAAACTAAAAATAAAACATGCATAAAAATGTTTAGTGAAAAAAACGTCTCCCACGGAAGCGCCCGTTAGAAACAACGGCCCTGCTTCGGCTAATTTTGCTTTTGCTAATTACTTTTGCAAAATATCAATTTTTAAAATTAATTTTCCTACGTTCTTCTAGTTGTTGAACTTAAAGTACAAAACTCCGTCAAAATCGGAATTTTTTTTGTCTTTGTCACGTGATAAGTTAATATTCAGAAGATTAAATATATTCAGTATAATAAGCTTTACAATGGTTTTTAAAAAAAAATTTATCTTTCTTCTGGACGCCAATATTACCCGTCAAAGTCAACACTAATTTTTGTAGGTCGCGCGTTAACCGGTCCAATACCTTCTGGCGGTAGTGTATATCATATTCTAATAATATTTAGAAATATTTATAACAATATTGATATTTTGTATTTATTTATATAATGTACATAGTTTTGTACCATGTTTCACCCCAGGGTAGAATACAGGAAAAAATTCTAAAAATATCTTGATTAGATGGCAACATTTTATTAAAATTCATGTTAATATCGAACAAAAATTTAACTTGTTTTTATAAAAATTGAGACATTTCGACAATGACTTAAACAACAGGTGTCTGGATAATTTTGAGCAGTAGTGTATATTACATTTATTTAGCTAAGTTGGATAAAAAATTTCAGGCCTTTATTCTAAACTTTTTTTATCCATAATAATAGCTAAAACTTTACTAGTAGATACAATGATACATATATCCTCGACGTGGCTTGATATAAAAGAGTGCAGTGAAAGAGTGGAAAGTCGTAGGAAGGAAAAGAAGGGCTCATTTACGTGAGGGTAATGGAGACTGGTTAAGTTGCGGTGCAAAGTAAGTAGGAGGGGATATATGTGTGTGTGTGTGTGTGTGTGTGTGTGTGTAGGAACCGCGTTCTGTAGCAGCCACGAGGGTTTAGTAGCAGTAGTCAAATGACAGAGTGATCGCGACACGCACATCCTACAGAGATACGTGATCTATCTTATCGTGATTTTCTCCAAGGCTCCAAGTCCTCTAACAGTGGCATGTCGGAACCTAGCGTTCGACCAATTATACGGAGTACATAAAATCTGTCCGAGAATAGTGACGCGCATGGTCAGCGTTCCAAGTGCAGTGGGTGCATCGTGCATCATCAGTTGTGTCATGGGAGTGTCGAGGACTACACCGTCCTAAAACTTAAAACCCCAAGATCTCATCCCACAGTGGATTTTTATTACATTTAAAAACAACGAAGAAATAGAATAGAAGCTATTACAATTTGGAATTCAAGGGCAGATAGGCTATTAATGTGTCTGACAGAGGACGACGATTAGAACACCGTGAGTTTATTGTTAGAAAAACAGTTTCAAAACTGCAAGTCCATAATATGAATATTATCTATAGCTTTTAGATTTGTTTTAATAAAGAAAAATTTCTTTATAAAAAGATTTTTCAATATCTTTCAAATTACCCATCTAGTATTTATGTGATTAAGTTTCATACATTATGCCATTATTTTTAGAAAACTATCTGGATATTAAATTATCAGATGCTGAAAAGGATATTATAATACAGAACCAGGAATAAAGCCCGCTTATGAACAATATAAATAATTTAACGAAATTAAGTTTAAATCTAACTTAGAATTATGTTATTTATCTAAAATAAGTCATAAGATTCAATAATTCTTAGCTTGTTTCTAACAAATTTATTTAATAAACATTCTGAAAAACGTGATCTCCTTTTCTCTTGATAAAGTAAAAATAAATGTAGACAAAAAAATGAGTGTATTAAAAAAATACTTTGACTAAAACTACAAAATTAAACATGATTCTAACATCAAACTTTGAACAATAGGGTAATTGCAAATAACTTTCTATTACAGAATTATAATCTGATACTGTAAAAATAAGGAGCGCATGAGGATTCCCTAAATTTCATATCTCTTAAATTTATTCTACCGAAATTCATGTAACCGAATTACCAATTGCTTGAATTTTTATATTTTCGATTCACCACATTGCCTAATGCTTATATTTCCCAATATCTATTCGTCCAAGTTTTTATATTTCTTCCAATAAATTGGTCATAATTTTTATATTTTAAAATCATTATTTAATCTAATTTCGAAAGCTTGACAACTTGACCGATCAAGTGCACATCTACTTCTGACTTCAGGATATTTCAGTGTACTTTAGGATATTTCACATAATTCAAGAAAGAAAAGAAAGAAAGGCAAACGTTTCGGCCACATATGGGGGGGGGGGGGGGGGGCTCTTCAGTGCCATAAATACAAAGATTCATTCAAAATTTCAGTAAAGGATTAGAATATAGAAGATAATTAAAAAAATAATGAACATAGAAATTAAAAACTTATCTTATTGCTTGCAACTCAAAATGAAGTAGTCCAGTATGCAGCATTTCTTTCTTTTCTTTTTTGCGCATTTTTAAATCTAATAATAATAATTTTAATCAAAGAAAATAAGAAGAAACTGACCCTATGCCAAAAAAATGAACAATACTTCATATAATTCAGAATATTTAAAGGTTAGGATATTTCAGTTCAAATATAAGCCCCTACAAATAGAAAGGAAATTATGGGCATGTCATTGACGTAATTCTATCCAATACTTTTCGTCCTTCTCATTCTTAAATTAATAACTCAAATGGATTTTTCATAGCAGATAAACGTAAAAGAAAGATCAAAGTATGTTTATCTGCTATGGAAAATCCATTTGAGTTATTAATTCAAGAATGAGAAAGACGAAAAGAATTGGCTGAAGTCACGTCTAAGACATGAATTTAAAAACAACATCTAACTACATTGACGGATAAAGAAATTGAGATCTAAACACGAAGAAATAATAAGGAGACCTATCTCCATGTAAGCGATTTGGCAGGAACAACGGCACGGTAAGTGCCCGGTTTGTAAGTTGGAAGTAGTGGAAAGGAGTGCGCAAGTGCGCAGTTGTCTCTTCCTACTCACGGGAAAATGTGCGAGTGAGACGAACTTGTCAAATTGTCAAATTGATCTAAGCCAGAGTGGTTATGTTGATTGATTTTTTGATCATTTGCAAGCGGCAGACATTTTTTCAATTTCAATTTAGTTTAAAAAAAAAAAGTTATTATCTCAGGACTCCTATAAAGCTAAAGGAGTGCATTATAAAAGTGGTAAGTATATATCGAATATAATAAGATTGTAAATCTTGAAATTGAAATTATGGTATTTGTTATTACTTCGTAAATCGTGTGTAAAATAATGTTGAATAGTTTTTTCCTTTAAAGGTGAAGGAATTTAATCCGAGAAATTTTCAAGATTTTAAAGATCGCATATAATATAATATAATGCATTTAATATAATAAATTTTTTTCGTAGCAATGTCGTGTCACGTGCCGGGTTGCATAACCTCTCTGGCTTAGATCAATTTGACAAGTTCGTCTCACTCGCCCATTTTCCCGTGAGTAAGAATAGGACAACTGCGCACTTGCGCACTCCTTTCCACTACTTTCAACTTACAAGCCGGGCACTTACCGTGCCGTTGCTCCTGCCAGATTCGGAAAAGTTTCCCATGGCAGTTTGGTCTCCTTATTATTCCTTCATGGATTCCTTCATGGATAGCCTGCGTGACTGTAACTAACCAGCTTGATCTACTGGTCTTGAATTGGGTACATCTCTTAATTGAATAATGAAAGTGATAATACATTATAGGTTTAAAACTCTTTCCAAAGTAATTTTAAAGAACTATAAAGGAGAAATCATCAGCGACAGCATCGATCAAACTGAATAATGCTTAAATGTTACTTGCAAATTGATTTTTATAATAAATCTCAGAAAAATGGTTGCACGTAAAACTTCAGTTTTTAAGACCAACCATATGAGAAAATAATACTTATTATCTCTGATACAAAGCATATCTGCCACGTCTTTTATCTGCTTGCTCACGTACTAGCGCGATCGTGATTCGTCGATTCAATCGAAATGATCATATTTACGTACTATAACAGTATAGTGAAAGTTCTAAGTAGTATCAAAGTAATAAATTTGTTGTGATGATTATACTGTCAAAAGGAAGAATCTACCGAAAATTGTGAATTTAGTATCACGCAGGTCAATATGGAGCCCCATCAACGAATTACGTTAATTTGTCTGTTTATTATATTACTTCAGTTATTTCTTCTACGAATTTTGAAAAAAATTTCAAACTCTTCTCATATTTCCATTGACTACCCACTAATTGATCATGGGTGAAATATTTATGAGAGATATTTTTATATTAAAGAGCTGCTTTCCATTTAAAGTTTATGAATACTTCATCATTATTGTCGAAAGAAGGTGAACAAACAATTGAAAATTTTTATTCTCCTAATTTTTTAGATTAATTATTATTCAACCATTCCAGAAAGTTAATAATTATAAACTAATATATAAAGAAACGGATTATAAGCTTATTACGGAATTGTAAATGCCACTCACGTTTGAAAAATTTCTATTTTGCATATAACATAAAACATCCTTAAAATTGGCAGAATTATTCCAAGTAATATATGTGGCGTGGAACGAAGAAACCCGGCTAACAGCACCAAAGTCGAAATTTGAGTTTTTCGATGATTTTGAGAGACAGAAGCATGCTTTATCTAATGGGCATATGCACAAAGCTGTGCGATCAAAAGTGACCGAGTTACCGAATTACTCGAACGGACCCGTCTCAGAGAAACGCGATTTTCTCGAAAAGTTAAAAGGTGCTGTTAGCCGGGTTTCTTCGTTCCACGCCACATATATATTTTTAAAAATCACCAAACCATTTTAGAACAAACCTTATGTTTTTCTCTCCATCTTTGGAATTATACAAAGCAAGTTGCAAGGAAGAATAAAATGAAAGAATAAAATGCGGCCTTCGCATGCAAACTGTTGTCTGCCCACTCAGCCATCATAATAGTTTTTAAATACCGCGTCTCTGTCATAAAACTGAGCATCAGAGCTGTACACGAGGATAAGAATACGAGAGCAAAAAGGTATAGAGACCTCAGCAATTTGGATAAAAATAATTGCAAGATGACAATCGTTGTCAGAATTCGATAAATCTCAACACACTGATGTCCTTCTACGTGATTCATCTTGCAGAACCAGAATCTGCTAATCCGATCGGTTGAGGCTTATAAATAAAGAACCGACAAGCTTGTTAATTTTCACGTCGAATTTCATTTCCCAAAAGTCAAATAGGAATCCAATTAAATTTATAGTTTTTGTTATCCTTTTCATCTAATTAAAATATAACATATTCAATTTACAAAAGTTGTTCAGTTCAAAAATGGAGAATTTTCTCAATTAATAAAAATACCCATGTGGAAATTGCCAAATGTTATTCCAATGACAAGTTTGATCTGAACTTGATTCGTACTCGTAGCTTTTAAAATTTTGCGCTGATATGTAAGAAGTTAGCAGCGGTTGCTAACGGCTGTTTAGACATCCCGCGTTTTCTGTGCTGCTCATGCGCACAAAGCGCGACTAGTCAGATATTGTGCTGTAAATGGTAAGTTGTACACCTGTCGCGTTGTTTTAAATTTAATTTATAAATAATTCGACGATTCGCGTTAATTTATAATGCAAATGACTGATTTGTAACTGATCTCTGAAGATTGTATTGTAGGTTTTGTAATAGGTTCTTTATTGTGCTATTAATTATCTTCTTACTGAGGTTATCTTAATTCTAAGTGTTGTATACTTGTACAATTGAGAGGCTGGACTGGCAAGTAAGTCGCTACTGTTCCCGGTAATGTTTCTACTTGTAGCTATAAGTTTGGTTATCAAAGCAGCTCACGTTTTATTCTTATTCTTGAAAAATTATGCTGTGATTAAGGTTAGAACTAAATCAGTTTTTTTTTCGTTTTTAATTTTGCAGGTTACGATATGTCGCAAGAAATTAGTTGTTTTGATATAACTTGACAGCAGACTTTTGTGAGTATAGAAGGGTTACGAGATCATTTTTTTCTTTAGGACCCAGGTGTAACTGTATTTAAATGTAGGTTTAGAAGTTCAAAATCAATGATTTTGAGTGCTACCTCTATTTGCAGCAATTGCTAATAAAATTAACTAGTACTTCAAACGCTGTTAGAACAGGAAGATAACACGACCGATAGGCTACTGCTCACAATCGTTGTTACCAGTGCTAACGTAAATTAGCTGGCATAGCTAAAGTACTGTAGCGAATAGACGTTAGTATTAGCAGCTAAGATTCGCTGTCCGTATATCAAGTAACTTTCTTAGCTGTGGTAGCGAATATTTAGCTAATGCAGCTAATTATTTTTTTCCGTGTATAGTAATGTGCTATATGTGATCTGTCACGAGGAAAGAGACCTAAGGCTGCAGAAATCGTTTTTTTGTTTTTTGCATTTATAAGTAGTTTTCAAGTTCAAATTACTTTAACTATTTTTCTCTCTGTTTTTACTTTTACCAAAAATGTCTTCAAGACAGAAGTTGGAAATTACTGAATTTTTTTTATCTTTTGTGTATCTCTGACTATTCCTAACAAGTATTAATATCATAAAAAGTAAATTTATCTTAATCTCTTAATCGATTTTTTGTTAAAAATAATAGAAGTTTTAATTTATAAAATCAGTATGTTATTTACTTACTTCACGTATAACTGGACTAACATTATATATAATTATAACGTGACATATTTGAAAACATGTCTGCTATTATATTGACCCAAATTCACGGAATTTTTATTTATTTCTTGTTTTTCTAGCATACACAGAGAGAAATAAGCTCTTGTTGTGGGAACCGGAAAAATGTAGTCACTTATAATGTTGTTATGATAACTAACTTCAACAGTTAGTATACCAGGGAATTTAGTTGCACTAATGAACAAAACTAGTCATAGGCGCATAAAGTATTGAATGTTTCATTGATCTGATCATAGTGATCGCTGTGTGATTTTGTTTTTCATCAATTATCATCAGCAATAACATTGCCGCCAATAGTAAGTAATATTCTTTATTAATTATCATTCGTTTTGAATTATCGTAATCGGAACAAAAATTTCGAAGTAAAAGAATAGGTAAATAATCACGTGAAGTTAAACATAACCTTAAAATTTCTTTTTGTAAAATGTTACAACTAATAATTCTGGTTATTGCAACCGGAAATTTCGGTGATCACAACTTGAAATTCAAATTTCTTCTTAACCTGAGACTTTTAGTTGAAGACAATTTTAACTACACCAATCAGGTTACTATAACCTGGGATTTCTCTCTGTGTAGGATCAGTTTCTTCTTACTTTCTCCATTTAAAAATTATCAATGGTAGATATAAAAAAAATTTTTAAAAATGGGAAGGCAAATTGTTCAAAATCCTACTAGGGACATGTGGTTTTAACGATAAGATTTCAAAGATAGCTTTTAAAGATGGATTCATTTTTTACTTTCAATCGTATATCAGGTGAACGGATAGCGTTACTGATTTCCATGAATTAGATTTAAATTGATATTAGAAATTTTAAATTTAAAGAATTTGACATCTTTCTGTGGAAAAAAAGACGCTTTCAATTACGCTGGGATTCGAGCCCAGGTCTTTCGATTGCCGGTCGACTGCTCTAACCACTGAGCTATATTGTGTGTTACATTTTATTACTTCTTATTCATATTATGAAATACGCAAAAAACGAAAGAATTCAGAATTTATTGTTCGCTTCAATGAGGTCTACAGATTTTGTCTGACACAGTTTCTGATAAAATGTATATTTTTCGTTATAAATTCAAAATATACCATTGAAATTAGAAAATTCCATTTTTAAAACAATATATGCGAAATACAAACAAAAACCTCAAAATAGAAAATTATTAGCCTAAATGAGGTCTGCACATTCTCATTAGGATATTTTTCGACAGGATGTATATTTTATGTTTTGATTTTAAAAACACCATTGAAAATCAAGAATTCCATTTTGTAACCAAAATAAGTGAGATACGAAATAAGTGTTGAAATGCATAATCGATTGCTTAAATAGTCTATGATTGTTTATTCTTATTGAGATGTTTGGAAAAAAAAAATCTGCCCTTTCCGCGGGTACATTCTCATCGCGCGCTTCGCTCGCAAACTTGAGCGCGCTTAGGGCGCACGATTTAATCGTCGTGCTTCGCGCTTCGTTCTTTTTGTACCTCGCGCTTTGCGCTCGGTCTTATTCTCTTCGCATACATTTAAGTTTATTTCTTATAATTTGATACTGAAGCTCAAATCAGAAAATCATTTAAGGCTCTATCGGCCTTAAAGAACACATTCTCGTCATGACACTCGCGATTCACGCTCGATTTTCTGTATACATTTCAGTAACTTTTTAATAAACATATTACATATTTAGGCTAAAAAATGGAATTTGTCAATAGTGTTTCTTATAATCAAAACATAAAATATACATTCTGTCGAAAAGTGCCTTGATGAGAATTTGTAGACCTCATTTGGGCAAATAATTTTCCATCTAAACGTTTTTTTCTGTATCTTACATATTTTGTCTAAAAAATGGAATTTTTGAATTTCAATCGTATTTTTGGAATTGAAACAAAAACTATATGTTTTATCAGAAACTGTGAGACACAAAAATTGTAGATATTTTTAAAACGAACAACTTTGCATTCTGACGTTTTTTCGTATTTCACATATTATTAAAAACAATTGAATTTTAGATTTTCAATAGTGCTTTTTTAAATTAAAAAGAAAAATATACATCTTATGAAAAAATGTTGCAATTCAAATTATATATACAAATAATTATATTATTATTATATACAAATAATTTTGTATGATAACTTTTTTTCATATCTCGAATAATTTAACTGAAAAATGGAATTTTGATATTGACTTTTTTCAAGTTTTAAAATGCTGTAACATTTATAATTTTGGTTTAATCAAAGAATGTTATGAAGATAATTTGTAGAGATTTATGAGCACTATCACACGGAAAAAACAGTATAGCTGTTCGACCTATACCGGTATATAGTGTCTCGACCTATGCGGTATAGGTGAGACAACTATACTGATTTGCCGCGCGACCTATACATTGCTTCGCATGCACGCGACTCTAATCTCGAAATGAGAAAGAAGTGTCATTTTTTCGAGGCGTTTTTTCGAAGCGTTTGTCGATTTGTTTGGAGCATTTTTTCTTTCTTTGAAAGATCATTTTTGCGTATCACGTATTGTTTTATCACACGCGAAAATTCACAAGAGCGATAACGATGGCATAATATTTTTTTTTCGATCGCTATACATGGTATTGTCATATCAACGAACTTGTATAGCTGTCTCACCTATACTCGTATAGTTCTGAGGACCATACCGTAACATTGGTCTGATAGCAATATTTTCTGGTTCTGAGGACCAAAATATAGTTCTCTTAGCTATACTGTTTTTTCAGTGCACGAACCAGTATTAGAATTTTTGAAGAAATTTTCTGTGAAAAAAGGAACGCTTCCACTCCGCTGGGTAACAAGCCCAGGTCCTTTCGGTTGCCGGTCGAATGCTCTGTCATCTGAGTTACGGAGGTTCCACAACTTTTCTCACTGAATCTTGTTAACGCCTATTCGGCTACGGATATATCATGAAGTATTTAATCAATTTTTCCAAATCATTTCAGTCGATTATGTCGATTATTAGAAGACTGTATCACTCTACGTGATAATGGAACTCTACCACATCGACCTTACCAACCTGTGATTTAGAATTAATTATAACGTCTCGTAAGACTAGATGGAATTTTTTCAATATAATTTTTGAAGAAATTCCATCTAGTCTTACGAGACGTTAAAATTAATTTCAAATCATAGGTTGGTAAGGTCGATATGGTAGAGTTCCATTATCACGTAGAGTGATACACTCTTCTAATGATCGACATAATCGACTGATATGATTTGGAAAAATTGGTTAAATAGAATTTTTGATTTTTTCAAAAACACAAAAAATGGTCTAGTTTCTTCAATTTTGGTTGGATATGGCTGGTTAACGAACTTGTACTTACTTTCTCGGCTCCGATAAAGTGTGCCCAAACTCGATTCAATCTAATAATTCTATCGAGAGTTATTGAGTAGACAGACAGACACTTTCGTAAAAACCACTTTTTCTAACTGAGGGGGTCTCAAAACGTAAAGATTTAATGAAAATTTCGAAAGTCATTTTTCACATAAAACTAATACCTTCTCATCCATGATGAGAATGTAAAAATTATTTTAATCATGTCATTTATTATAAAGTTACAGAAATGTATACAGAAAAATTCGAACGTCAAGCGCGAGTATTATGATGAGAATGTGTTTCTTAAGGCCGATAAGGCCTTAAGTAAATAGGATTTCCTTCTCTATATGAAATAAAAATAAGAATTTGTATGTAAAGGACATAGAATACCAAGCGCGGCGATCGAATCGCGCGCTCTTAACTCGCTCAAACTTGCGAGTGATGAGAATGTACCCCGAGGGGCCGTTCACACAAAATCGATTCTACGTGAGCATAATTATTCCAGTAAGTAGCTCACGATTCATGTGATTCCACACTTGAAATCCGGTTTGATTCTGACAATTAGAAAAGAAAAGAATCGAATCCAACCTCAGAAGAATCACAGGGATCATTCCGACAGTTGCGCGCATTGAGCTGCATCATTATAATTGATTCCTGTTGATTCCGCCTGAGTCCAGCTGATTCTTTGTCGATCCTTAATTGATTCAAAAAATTATAGCCTACACCGATGATGTCAGCTGAGAACCAATACAGCTTTACAGCTCCACGTATGTGTAGCCTGCGCGCAAGACTGCGCATTAGACAAGTTTTAACGCGTTGATCTCGAGTGATCTCAAGCTAACTCGAGCTGACTCGCTCGATTCCCGGTGATTCTTCTGAATCTTACTGATGAACGTGGCTTTCAAACTTTCAGAATCAATCTCTAAGATTATACTGAATCAAGCTGATTCCCGCAAAGCGGGCAGATTTGAAAGTTTTTTAATGCAATAATTAAATTATAGGCGTGGTGACCCTCATAATGAATAATTATTTTCCTTATTTTATAGAAATCCAAATGTAAATTCATCAGGAGTAGTCGAGTCCGATTAACAAATATTATATTTTCATTTAAAATAGGAATCGTAAGTAGCAGAGCTACACCCAACTTTGGTACATTTTTACCGTTACCTTTTGTCCAGGTACCTTCCACCTCTGTACGTACATAGGTCTCGAGCGTTACCCGCAGTACGGTACGCTTGCACTGCAAAGCAATAAAATTAACCGGCGCGGCGGGCCTAGGCCAGGTCAAGACTCGACGTTGTCACATTCCCAATTTTCTCTTTTTATACTTTTCACTCTTATTCATCGGCAACTATGCAAAATGTGAATCAGCCCTTCTGACAGCAGGTTTGAAGTCTTCCCGCCGCGAATTGAATCTCCTCGCCTGTTCCTTTTTAATAAATACGTTCTTTCTTTTTAACTGTTAAGATTCGGTCTCTATTCATTTATTCACCCCGAATATTAATCCTACAAGAGCTAATAATGAATTTCCCTTTCGGTATATCTTGAAATAATTGCAATTGCAAGACTCGCCTAGAGAACTGTTGAGACCTAGTTTCAAAGAGAGAGGAGTAAAGTGCGGTAGCGATGAGGACGAGATGAACGAGTCGAGCACATTATGCAAGCCAAAGTAACCTCGAGAGATCAAGCCGGCGGTCAATGTCAAGGTTTTCAACTATAATATCTTCACTCATCTCTAACGTAAAATAAAAAATCAATAAAAAGTTGCCTCTTTACTGATTAAAAGAATTGTATTTAATTTGAGAATTCCTATCACAAAGAAACAATAATTTAAATAAAGAACTAAAATAAAAAGAAATTTGACTATTGTTTTTGAGGACGTTGATTCCTATTCGATTAGTTTTGTAATTCATAATTACACTGAAAAAAAAATTCGACGATACAGACATAATTGTGGTTCCTTGACCTATATTATATTAGAGATTTACCGAAAAACCAAGGTTTTCTTGTATTAGTTCAGCCTGTATGTGTATTCCAAGCATATTAATTACTATTACAGCAATATTTTTGGTTAGCTGTCAAATATATTTTGTTGAATTACTTACAAATATTCAGCTATATTCATATGGCTGATAAATACCAAGCATTTCTTTCAGTGTACATAAACAAATTCACGCATCTATGTATCGAGAGCATTGTATTGCATTTACAAAATTTCAAGTGGTGTATTTCCTACTATAGTTTGTTGACTGAAAAATACGTATGTTTGCAGGAAATGTATTGTATTATATAAACATACGCAGAAATTGTTGACCTTGAAGCGAATGATTGAAGCTCGCATATCATTTCTATCAATGTATAGTTTATAAACTTTATAAAATAATACTGAAGTGACTTTAATAATAAAATTATAAAATACTATTTTGAATTTTCAAAATAAAGAATTCCATTTTTTAACCAAAATATGTGAGTTACGAAATAAGCGTTTAAATGCAAAATCGCTTGCTTGAATAAAGTCTACGATTTTTTTTCCTTTTTGAGGTATTTGTAAGAAAATAAATTATTTTAATCATATAATTGATTAGAAAGTTAAAGAAATGTATATAGAAAGTTGAACGCGAAGCGCAAGTATCATGATGAGAATGTGTTTCTTAAGGTCGATAGAATCTTAAGTAAATGGAATTTCATTTTGCATTTGAAATGAAAAAAATTAAGCAATTTGTATATAAAGGATATAGAACACCGAGCGTGAAGCGCGAGGTCGACATATATTTTTGTTTTATTCTCAATGCAAATGTGACTCTAATGAATATAAAGTAAAAATCAAGTGCGTAGATCGAATTGCGCTCCTTAGGCGCACTCAAATTTTTTTCGATTGTGAAAATCGAGCGCGATGTGCGAATGTCGTGATGGAAGTGTATTCCTCAATGTCGAAGTAACTTTGAGAAAATTTAATTTATATTTACAATATTATAAAATTGACTTGAGTTTCAGCATTAAATAACAAAAAAGAAACTTGAATGTATGCGAAGAACATAGGACCGAGCGCGAAGCGCGACGTACATTTTTAATGCAAATGTGGCTTTAATGGATATAAAGTAAAAAAATCGAGTGCGAAGCGCGAGTATTATGATGAGAATGTGTTCCTGAAGGCCGATAGAGCTTAAATTGAATTTTCTTTTTCATTTGAAATCAAAAATAAGTTTAGTAATTTTGAGAAAATTTAATTCACATTTACAATATTATAAAATTGACTTGAGTTTCAGTATCAAATTACAAGAAATAAACTTGAATGTATGCAAAGAACACGAGACCATAAGTTTTTCTAGAAAATATTTACTTATATTGAGAAAATAGTTAGTTAAAATTACTATTTCGATTTTTAAAATATATCAATTCTGCTTTATTAGTTAGCATAACTACTTTTCTGCGTGATTTCTCTTCCCGAGTTCTTGAAGTCACAATGCAGATATAGTAACATCAACAGTAAAAAAACTAACTGAATAATGGATCGTTAATAATTTTATTTTTGAATCATGATAGCACTTCACGAATGAAAAAAAATTGCTTGTTGTGCTCTATAATTAAAAAAAGCCTTTCGTTAGCTCTAACAAAGATACCGTGTATAAATAAAAGCAGCTGAACAAGCGGGGAGTGAAACAAGAAGGAAAGTTCCTGAAAGCGTAAATTGGATAAGCATGAATATGTGTATCTTACGTGGTCATCAGTGAAAATCTAGAGTAACATTGTTTTATAAGACAAGGAAATATCAAGTACCTTCATTTTGCTTTCTAGAAATTCATTCAACATCGAGAGTACGAGAGTTTGAAGCGGAAACAAATTTATTAATCAATTTTCATGACTATTCGCGGATCTAGCATTAAAATGGATAAATTTGTTCTAAATTCATTATATGAATTTAAACGAAATTAATGGTCGAACGTAATTTAAAACACCCACAAAACATTTTCTTAATTCAACTTTTACCAACTTTCATTTTTAGAATTTAATCCCCCTGAATTCCGATTCGTTAACTACAATTTTCTTTTCCAACGAAATAACACTTTCTGTCCGGCTTTGAATACAGTTTAAATTACATAATTGAATCAATACGAGTTAGTAGACCGATGATAAGTGTCGAGACTCCTTCGTAGCTCTCGTGGTACACCGTATGCGTGTACCTTTCACCTGCTTTTATGATATAAATCCTAATTTATAGTGGCAACGCCTTTTTGTGACAACCGTGACGTATTATTAATGGTCTAAATCTAAGGTGGTGTCCTGGTAAATTAACAAAAACGATAAAATACTTATCAATATAAAGTTCAATAAGACGTTTGATAATGATCTGCGATTTTAGGTCATCAGACGAGAGGTCGTGCGCGAGGAGGTCAAGGCAAGCATTACGAAAAGACCTGGAATCTAAAAATGTAAAGTAGGTTAAAGGCAATCATTGCGGTGCAATATGATCACAAACTGAAAAGATCATAAGGTTTTGTGACGCAATTACATTCAAGAACATAATATTGTTCAATTGCTTCCCTGCCGGAACTTTTGCCCCAAATCACGTTTAATGACTAGCGATATCTATAACCAATTTGAATCACGGATAATAATTTTACATTCACACAGTTAAACCAAGTGATCAATTTTTTACACATTATTTTGAACAATGTACTGCATAAACACAAGTAAATCATCATTGTTTTGAAGGTTTTTTGAATCAAATAAAGTCTCAAACAAATAATTTTCTTTGATTTAATCAAATCTTTTTTCTGAGTGTAATGGTGATTCCATGCATAGTACATAATATATCAATATTATTATACCAAATTATTCGTTCAGAAGTGTTATAATCATACCTTCAATGCGAAATCTCCGTTTTATCAAAAAATGAATTTTTTCAATCGAAAACTGGAGAAGCGTCAGAATCACGATGCGATAAAAACAAACACTCTCGACAATTTTCAACAATGCTCGCAGGAGATCGAAGCCAAGGCGTAATCGAGGCGTAGGTGACGCGTAGTCGAGGTGTAGCCGATGCGTAGTCGAGACGAAGCCGAGGCGCGATAAGTCCTGCGAGCATTGTCGCGAGTCTCGGAATTACCCGAATTGTGTGCATTGGCACGTATTCTATTTTATGTGACTTCGGTGCGTATACGAGTTTTTATGCGTACACTCGAATCTAATCTAGTATTTTAGTTTTTTGCGGCACTAGTCATTACACTTGATATGTCACGACTAGTCCCGGCCATTTTGATTTTATCGATCTTGTGTAGTAGTAATGGATTTTAGTAGACGCATGCGCAGTACAAATGTACAAGGCTTTGCCAGTAAGATGCTAACGCTGTATGAAGAAGAAGAAGAAGAAGAATAAAAGGAAGATTGTGCTTTGTTGCATCGCTATAGGAGCATGCGCAGTTCAATTTTTACATTTCATTCCTCTGTAGCGCAATATACTACATTGCGCTACTGTTAACTGTAGCGAAAAAACAAGTTTGCGCGCCGGTGGCACACAGAGAAAAATGGAGGGTCAGCCTGAATATCTAGAGGGCCAGGACGACCAAATATGATAATCGACTATAGGACAGCCTTCTAGATAATCAAACTAATCATCTGTAGAGGGTCAGGAAAAAATAATCGATTTGATCATTGTAGAAGGTCGATTTGATCATCCTTGAGGGTCGAAATGAAAATTTAAAACAAGATATTCAACCTGATCATCCCAGAGGATCGATTTGATTATTTTGATAGTGTGACTGTCTCTCTGTGGTAATCAAGCTGATCATAAATCGAGAGTCTCCCTGATTATGTCCATAAAATTATGGAAGGACTATTTGATAATCTAGAAGGTCGGTCTGACTCTCAAAATTTTGAACCTCTAACTGTTAGAAATAAATTACCGACGGTTACGATTACATCGCCAAACATTGGCATATGTTACTTTCTTCGAGAATCCTGCATTTTTTTTATATATAAAAATTTATAATAATTGATATTTTCATGAAAATTAGTCATTTTAAAGAATTTCAAAAGAATTAGGTGACTTTCAAGACTTTAAAGTAATTAAAAAATGTTGTTAAGTTTTTCACAGGATTTTAACTGATATTACAGAATTTTAAAGGATATTCAAAAGATGTCAAGTCATTTTAAAGAATTTAAGAGGATTTCAAGCGATTCTAAGTGATTCTAATGAATTTAAAAGAATTTCAAGTGATTTTATGTAGTTTAAATTAATTTAAAGCGATTTTAAGACTTCAAGTGATGTTACAGAATTTTAAAAGAATTTCAAGAGAATTCGAATGCGTTTGAAGATTTTTAAGTAATTAAAAAATTTTGTTAAATATTTTAAGGGATTTTAAATAATATTAAAGAATTTTGAAAGAACTCTAAAGAATTGAAGGGTTTGCAATAATTTTCACAGGATTTTCGAAATTTCAAGACATTTTAAAGGATATGAAGAGATTTTACAAGATTTTAAAGATGTCATGATTTCCTAAAGGATTTGAAGAGATTTTAAATGGTTTTAAGAAACTTAAAGTGATCTTGAGAGATTTCAAGTGATTTTAACGAGTTTTTAATGAATTTCAACAAATTCATAAATGTTTGAAGATTTTGAAGTAAAAGTTAAAAACAATAAAATGTTTTTGAATTCTTTAAAATCTTTTAAATCTCATGAAATATCTGGTGAAATTTGTTGAAATACCTTGAAACCATTTGAAATCTTTTGAAATTCTCTGAGATCACTTAAAAACTCTTATAATCTTTTGAAATCTCTTTAAATTATGTACAAAATATAATCATAAAATGTAGTTTAATAATAATTTTCATGAAAACCTGTCCGTGTCTACAGTATACATACATATTAGTTAATTATCTAATGTATGAATATAACCATCTTTTATATTGTCATAAATAATTAAGTGTAGAAAATGTTTCACAAAATTTTTCCATTTTTCGGATCAATTATTTTTTCCGTATAGTGGATTTAAAAAACGGCTAACTTTGATGATTTATGTAAAAAAAGTTATTTGTTGAATCACAATTTTTTAACAGTGTTAATTCTGGCCTATACTTAAAGAATAATTTTATATAAAAAAAAATTAAAAAAACGCATTTTGGGAAAATTGGCACTTAAAATCATTAGAACATCCGCCCCTTAACTGTAACATTTATTCTTGACGTTATTTATTAAATTGATATTCTTTTTGCGTTATGGTCTAAAGAACGTCATGGTTTGGCACTTTTGCTTTGCTTTTTATTTTTATTAACTTCTATCACGCTAAGAGTCTGATGCTTTTGGCTGACTCATAGTGTATTATTATTTATAGACAATGACATTCAACTGACGATTATATTTATAAATTATACCATTTATTAATACAAAGAATAGTATTTCGTCACGTTTTAATATGATTTCTTGAAAATTCCGAAAAATAAATTTTGATGCATTTTTCAAAAAAATTTCTTTAATTTGTAATGGTTTCACTAACTTTTTAAATGCATTTTTCTAAAAATCTCTAATTTTTTCATTAATTTTCCACAAATATCTTAATTTTCTCCCGTCATTTCATATCTGCTATTTTTAATCTCATATCATGTGAGTTAAATATATTATCAATAAATCTTCACAATACTATTTTAAAAAATTTTCATGAATTATGCTCGATAATTTCTTGTTTTAAAATGCTAAAAATTGCACCGAATGTATCTATATAACTCAATTGATTGAAGCAGTGCAAAAGTGGTTGAAATTTTTTCCAAGTCGTTGTGGGTAAGAATTTTTTTACTCCTAAACATAATGATAACGTTTCGCTCAATCTTATATCACAATATTTTTTCAAATGTCTATGCCAAAACTATATGCTACGCGTGAAATCACCCATACATACTATTTTACTGCATCGAAATTAATATTTTCGTTTGAATAAATGGAATATATGTTCGACTAACTGCTATAAAACCTATGAGAATTTGAAATTTACTATATCAAAGTTTCGAAGCGAAACAAAGAATATGTGAATCTGAAAACCACTTTATGAAAAATCACTCACTCCACCAAAAGGATTGACCTTCAGAAGTGACGGCTTCAGATTAAGAGTTCTTGTGTCTTTTTCTAACGCGTGAGAAACAAAAGAAAGATCCCAGGTAGAAATTTACAATTGGCTCAGTACTGCGCCAGTACCGCCGAAGGATTTCTGGTACTGGCGCGGTGCAGGCGTAATACCGAATTCCAAACGGCCCGGTACTGGCATTATTCCAAAAGGTAACTCGGCTGGGAGTTGTCTGTCAGTACTGGGGCGGTACTTCAGATAGTATTATGCCTCTACTGAAAGTCTGTGCTGGCGTTTTTAAGAGTAAAATCAACGTATGTTCAGAAACTAAAAATTTTGATTTTTTTCAATTCCAAAAATATGATGAAACTTTGGAATCAAGAAAATTATCTGATAACGAAATTATTCATTCAAGTTCGCAATAAGTTATCCCAACTCATGGAGTACTATTAAAAAAATAGTACACATGGACTCCATACTGGGGTAGTACTAATCAGTACTGGCATTGCTCCTCATTTACAACTGGCGCGGTACCATGCCGTTCGTAAGATCCGGCATAAGTCCGACTTTTCCGCCTGGGTACTAAACCAGTACCGCGCCAACACTCGGCATAAAACCCTAAGTCGGCTTCTAGCCAGTATTTGGACTCCATACTGGGGCAGTACTGAACCAGTACCGCGCCAACGCTCGACATAAATCCCTAAGTCGGCTTCTAGCCAGCATTTGGACTCCATACTGAGGCAGTACTACACCAATACCGCGCCAACGTTCGGCATAAATCCCTAAGTCGGCTTCTAGCCAGCATTTGACTCCATACTGGGGCAGTACTATACCAGTACCGCGCCAACGCTCGGCGCGGTACTAATTATCAGTGCTGACATTGCTCCTTATTTACAACTGGCGCGGTACAATACGGTTTGTAAGATCCGGCATAAGTCCGACTTTTCCACCTGGGATAGAGGGGAGAGCTTTGGCACTCAGAAGAGGGAAGGTTTCAGTAAAAACACATACACAAATATTATTATCATACCTTAGTTATATGTTCACATATTTAAGTACACAATGCTACACTATTTATAATCGCATACGCTTGAAATTAAATTTCAGAATCGCTTTTGGGTTCGAACCCCCTAACTCTACCTATATATACATTAACTAAACGCATTCCTAATGCTTAAAGCCTCTCGCGGCTATTCTCGCTTGCCATATTCCGAAATAAATGTCGCTTATAAGATCAATACTGAGTTCGGCAGACTTGGATTTGAGTCTACGAAGCTATTCGGATAACGTCGGAAGCACTCGGACGATATTCTGGAACGAATTATACGAAAAACCGAGAATGAATGTTTTGATTTTTGCTGCTCGTTGCAAGGTTTCTGGCAAGTTCATATTCATAATATGAATTTTTCAAATATGGTTTCTAGGCTATAATATTCATTGTTCGACGTATTAGATTTATTTTTAGAAAAGTTAGTAATCATATCATTTTTTAGTACTCTTTATTTTTCGAATGGAGATGTATAATATTTGGTGTTTAAAATACTAATTTTTCTTCTACACGTTTTAAAGACTGTTATGACTATATTGAATTTCGATGCCATAATATGAATAAATGTAATAAAATCTCGGGTTTCCTCATTTTAAAACACTATTGTACTAAACCTTTATTCAATCTTATCATTTACTCTAACGAAAAGTTTCTCAGTGTACTATTCTAGAATTTAAAAGGGACAAATAAAATACACAATTTCTATAAATGTCGTGAATAATAGCGTAGCTTGTTATTCATATCATTGCAACACTTCTAGAAAACCAGTTTACAAATTTTTTATTTTTATTTAGATCCCTCAACACCGACCTGGAACATTTATACGCGACTGGGAATAACAATACTGTTATTATTTTAAAAAACATGTTTAACTTCATTACAAATCAGAGCATTATTTTTAATTACTATGAGGACTAATATGCAACAAATTTTTTTTATTTTAATTTCTCTACGCAAAAGTGTTCAATAACTTCCTGCCTTCCAGAAGAGATTGCTCCAGAGCCAATAGTTCTGGCCGTACACCTACGTGTTCGGAAATAGAATGCCTTTTACAACAAAAGTCCTTGAATCTCTTGTTGCAGTGAGAAATGTGATGAAAAAGGACCGGTCACGTCCGTTACGCCGATTCGAATAGTCTAACCGCAGTTCGCACGAGTTCACGAGAGACTTGGAAATCAAGCAACTTTCGAACGAGGCTTTCTAGCGTGAGACCGAAATAGTGGCTTAAAGGCTGAAGCGGAATAAGCACAGGAGAACTGCCCCCAGTCGAATTTTCTCTACATATTGGCTATAAAAACATTTCAATGTACACTACCGTTCAAAATTATAGGTTCCTGTTATTTAAGCCGTTGTCACAGTTTTTTAATTTTTATAAAAAAGAAGTTAAAATTAATTAGCTTCAAATTAATTAATTGAGTCGAAAGCGTCTTTTCTTCCACAGGAAGATTTCAAATTCTTTAAAATTTAAAATCTTTTTTCCACTATTAGTATAAATTTTAATAACATTTTGCATCTGAAGATTCCAAATTGACTGGATAATGTTAATTTTATAAAAGTATATTACAAAAAAACGTCAAATTTCGATCTTTTTAAAAATGTTTATAACTTTAGAAATAACTAACACTATAAAAAGATTTCGGTCTCGTTTTAAACGTAAATCTTATTTATAGTAATTTGCTGACTGATCAGGATATTTTTAGAATTTTTTCCTGGATTCTACCCTGAGGTCAAACATGATACAAAATAGTCGTAAAATTTTAAAAATGTGCAGCTTGTTACAAGAATTTTTTATAATTCAATGTATATCATATTTAAGAAGGATTTAGAAATATTTATAAAAATATTGATATTTTGTATTTATTTATATAATGTATAGAGTATAGTCTTTATTTGAGATGTTACAACATTTTTATACTAGGTTTGACCCCAGAGTTAAATCCAGAAAAATGTTCTAAAAATATCTTGATAGGTTAACAAATTACTATCAAGATTTGCCTTTAAAATGAGATCCAAGTCTTTCTAAAATTTTGGTCATATTCAAAGTTATAAACATTTTGAAAAAATATCGAAATTTGACGTCTTTTGTAATATATTTTTATAAAATTACCCTTTTACCTTCAACTTGGAATAATTAGATGCAGAATTTTATTAACCTTTGAGCCATTATCAATAAAAAAAATCTGCCCGCTTCGCGGGCACATTCTCATCGCGCGCTTGGCGCGCAGCTCGCTTCGCTCGCAAATTTGAGCGCGCGCTCCGGAATTTTTGAACGTCGCGTTTCACGCTCGTTCTTGTGCTCTTCACATACATTAGAGTTTATTTATTATAATTTGATACTGAAGCTCAAAACCAATTTTATAATAATATTACAGATGATGTGAATTACACATTTTCTCAAAGTCACTCAATTTCTTTTTGAATTTAAGTGAAACAGGAAATTCAATTTACTTAAGGCTCTAACGGCCTTAAGGAAAACATTCTCATCATGGCGCTCGCGCTTCGCGCTCGATTTTCTGTATGCATTTTTGTAACTTTTTAATAAATTACATGATTACTGATAAATTTATTTTCTTCCAAATCTCTCAAAAAGAAAAAACAGTCGTAGACTTTATTTAAGGAAACGATTTTGCAGAACAACGCTTATTTCGTATCTCACATATTTTGGTGAAAAAAATCGAATTTTTTTAATATTAAAAATCAAAACATAAAATATACCTCCTGTCCCGAAATGTCTTAATGAGAATTTGTAGACCTCATTTAGGCAAACAATTTTTCATCTAAACGTTTTTTTTGTATCTCACATATTTTGTCTAAAAAATGGAATTTTTTAATTTTAATCGTATTTTTTGGAATTGAAACGAAAAATATATGTTTTATCAGAAACTGTGTGAGACAAAATTTGTAGATCTTTTTGAAACGACAAACTTTGTATTCTTACGTTTTTTTCGTATTTCGAATATTATTGTTAAAAAATTGAATTTTGGATTTTCAATATTTTTTTTTTTTAATTAAAAAGAAAAATATGCATCTTATGAAAAAATGTTACAATTCAAATTTGTAGGACTTTATGTAGAAAATAATATTGTATCATAACTTTTTTTCGTATCTCGTATAATTTAACTGGAAAATGGAATTTTGATATTGACTTTTATCGAATTTGACCAGTATCGAAATTTTTGATTTTTTCAAAAAATTATTTTCAAAAACACAAAAGTAGTGCTCAACCCCTCAATTTTGATTGGATGTGGCTGGTTAAAGAACAAACGAACTTGTCCTTACTTTTTCGGCTCCGATAAAGTGTACCAAAGCTCAATTCAATCTGATAATTCTATCGAGAGTTATGCCGCACACGACCTACTACAGACAGACAATCTTTCGATTGCCGGTCGACTGCTCAGTATTAAAGAATTTGAAAATCTTTCCGTGGAAAAAAAGACGCCTTTGACTGCGCTGGGATTCGAGCAATAATTAAGGTACTTTGACAATGTCTTCAACAATAGGTGAACCTATAATTTTGAAAGGTAGTGTAACGTAATTACTTACTAATTATATTAGCCTATTGAACAATTTTTTTGGAAATAAAAAAAAATTTTCAATGACAAAACAAATTTCTATTTTTAACGACTAAACTAAATTTTATGTAGAACGTATTTGTCAATTAGAAAGTTAAGGCAAATAGTAAAAAAAAAAAATTCATATTTTTTCATAATACGGATTCTTCAGCAATAACATATATTTCTTTCAACGCAATTAAATTGGTGAACGCAAATTACCAATTTAGTATTACAATTTTGGTTATATAATTTAGTACACGAAGAAAAATAGTTTGTGTAACTTTACTTAATTTTTTAGTACACGGAGAAAAATGTTTGAGGTAATTTTACTCGACTCTATCGATTGAACTTGGGACATAAGATTTATTATATCATAAGGATTTATTAAATCCTAGTCGGGTAAAATGAATTTGATAAATACTTAATTTACCCAAAGTGAATAAGAATAGGCGTTACATAGGAAATAGTAAGCAGTTGAGTAAAACGTCATGGACGACAGGACATCAACATTAGTCAGTGGATTAACACGAAATGTATTAGTATATCACCGACGCTTGAGGAGTTTCAAACTGTAGTTGAGTAAAATGAGCATCGGGCGTATTATTATCTTCAATACAAAAAAATCGAAACGCAGTTAACGGTTCTTTTACTTTGGACGGCAGAACGCTTCTGGCCTAAATCAGTGTTAGCATGTTAGCGTTTTTACATTCTCATCATATGAGAAGGTATTGGTTTTTGTTGAAAAATGACTTTCGAAATTTTCATCAAATCTTTACGTTTTGAGACCCCCTGAGTCAGAGTCTGTCTGTAGTAGGTCGTGTGCGGATTGAATTGAGCTTTAGCACACTTTATCGGAGCCGAAAAAGTAAGGACAAGTTCATTAACCAGCTACATCCAATTCAAATTGAGGGATTGACCACTACTTTTGTGTTTTTGAAAATAACTCTTTGAAAAAATCAAAAATTTCAATATTGGTTTTTGATAGTGCTTATAAATCTCTAAAAATTATCCTCATAACATTTTTTGATTAAGTCAAAATTATAAATGTTACAGCATATTAAAACTTGAAAAAAGTCAATATCAAAATTCCATTTTCCAGTTAAATTATACGAGATACGAAAAAACGTTATGATACAATATTATTTTTTACATAAAGACCTACAAATTTGAAATGTAACATTTTTTCATAAGATGCATAATTTTCTTTTTAATTTAAAAAAAAACGTTTGAAAATCCAAAACTCAATTTTTTAACAATAATATGTGAAATAAGAAAAAAACGTAAGAATACAAAGTTGTTCGTTTCAAAAAGATCTACAAATTTTGTCTTACACAGTTTCTGATAAAACATATATTTTTCGTTTCAATTCCAAAAATGACGATCAAAATTCAAAAATTCCATTTTTAGACAAAATATGTGAGATACAAAAAAGACGTTTAGATGGAAAATTGTTTGCCTAAATGAGCTCTACAAATTCTCATTAAGACATTTCGGGACAGGATGCATATTTTATGTTTTGATTTTTAATATTAAAAAAATTTGATATTTTTCACCAAAATATGTGAAATACGAAATAAGCGTTGTTCTGCAAAATCGTTTCCTTAAATAAAGTCTACGGCTGTTTTTTCTTTTTGAGAGATTTGGAAGAAAATAAATTTATCAGTAATCATGTAATTTATTAAAAACTTACAAAACTGCATACAGAAAATCGAGCGCGAAGCGCGAGCGCCATGATGAAAATGTTTTCCTTAAGGCCGATAGAGCCTTAAGTAAATTGAATTTCCTGTTTCACTTAAATTCAAAAAGAAATTGAGTGACTTTGAGAAAATGTGTAATTCACATTATCTGTAATATTATTATAAAATTGGTTTGAGCTTCAGTATCAAATTATAAGAAATAAATTTAAATGTATGCGAAGAGCACAAGACCGAGCGCGAAGCGCGAGGTTCAGAAGGAACGGAGCGCGAAGCGCGATGATCGAATCGCGCGCCCTAGGCGCGCTCAAACTTGCGAGCGAAGCGAGCTGCGCGCGATGAGAATGTGCCCGCGAAGCGGGCCGATTTTTTTGTTTAAAAAACCTTGAGAAGGGTGTAATAGAAGCTCAACTTTCGATTGCTTAAAATTTACGACAAGTTATGTTCCCAGATAATTACACAGAGAAAAATACTTCTTTAAACTTTACTTAACTTTTGGCAAAGTTGGGACACATGGACAAGCTGGAGATTATTTAATATTATAATAATAATTTGTAATGTGACTACACTGAGACACTTTTTGTAGTAAACTATGTAAAAAATCACAGTACATTTTACTATTTTGAGGTAGCAAAGTAGGGAAAATAGGCAACTATTGTAATTATTAGCACTTTGAGTAGTAATTTCCAGAGTTACTAAATTGATAATAATAAAAGCTAAAAATATTGCATTTATTTCAAAAAAGGTTTTTAATATTTGCAAAACTCTGTAGTAAAATTACAAAGTGGTTCATCGCAGCCACTTACTAAGTCAGATAGGATAAAACTCAAAACTTATTACATTTATATCTATAGAAGGTTGCAGTGTTTACAAAGGACTATAGTAATTTGACGGTCCGAGCGCCATCCAAATTACTATAGTTTTTTGTAAAAACTCCTATAGCCGGAACAGCAAATAAAAAAAGCAAACACGCGATGGGGATTTATCTACAACCACAACTTTTCACTTATCATATATATATGAATACTTAACGTATACAATAATGCTTTTACTAAAGTAAAACGCCACGCCGCACGCTTAATACATATATACGTAGTTTAACCGCTTCTATACCTAATCGCATACACTAACTATATACAACGCAAGTTACATATGGTTCGTTCGAGCTTAGTTTCCTTATATACTAATGGAAGAATGTTTCACCACCTGCAAGAACATTTCCTCTACTAGAGATCTCAGTAGCCACCTATTAAGAAAAGAACGTACTAAATTCAAATTCGAAATAAGAATCACAAGAATACAAACTACAAAACGTCAATAAAACGTCGCATATCCGATCGATCTGCAACATTTTGGAGATTCAAAAAACGCCAATCAAAATTTTAGAATTAAAAACTCAAATCTCAACAAAATTAATATCAGTTTGACAATTTGATAGTAAATGCCGAAATACCTTGAAAGGTAAAAATTATTTTTTGTCTACTTTTTAAAATCTGTAATTTCTGGAGAATCACGGTTCTGAAAAGTAAAATATTTTAGTAAAAAATAAAAAAACATAAAGATTTTTTAATTAATTAAGATGTGTGACAAAACAAACTGACTTTTGAAAATGTGCCATCAGAAGCAATTCCTTCGGTGAACAAACTCCAGAATCCAAATTTTGATAAGTCAGATTCTGCAATAAATTTATGTATACGCAAAAAAGACAAATTAATCATTTCTGGTTTAAATTATATTCCATTCAATTTTGAATTTGATTCAACAAAATTTCTAAAAATACAAAAAGTATGTTTTTGTGAATACCATTTTTTGAAGAACTTAAAAACACATTTCGAAAGTAAATTATAATTTGGCGATTATTTGCTTTTGCCTAGATGGATTGGTAATTTTCCTACTTTGCTACCTGAAAATAGTAAAATTTACGGTGATTTTTTACATAGATTACTAAAAAAAGTCTCTCCGTGTAATTTTAAAGAATACATCAGAGTTTGATCAACTTAAAAAAAGAGTAAAGTTTCAAAATGTACGTCATAAATTAATAAAATAATATTAAATAATCTCCAACTTATCCGTATGTTCCAACTTTGCTCAAAAGTTGAGTAAAGTTTCTCGAACTACTTTTCTTCGTGTATGTCTTAATGATCATAATTTTTTCTTAATGCATTTATAATTAGTTTTTTATTTTTCAAATTCTTAAAAATTTGAATTTATTTGCAATTATTTGCGATATAAGAGTTTGAAATTGTCTACGAGGACACCTGTCGGCAACGTATCCTATCTGATACACGACTAATGATCCTCCGATAATGTAGACAGATAATGTAATGTAAAAATTTCGAATTCAACCATCTAATTTGGAATTTTTTATTTTTCACTTAAGTTTTTTAAATTTGATTGATTTTATGAAAATTCATATAGCGAAAGTATTGATTACTGTATTACATGAAATATGAAGAATCTATACAGCATTTTGAATTCCGAATTATTATTATGCCTAATAAATTTAAGTTAATTTTTAAGGCATAATACAATGTCTGTCGCAAGAGTTCCCAGACAAGCCGAAAATAGCCAATACTAGTAGCGACATCTGTTAGATCTTTCGGGCATTTAATTCTAGACCCATCAAAGATGTTGGGTCAAAATTTTATGTCATTCGGATGCATAGAAGCTAAGTTATTGAGCCTAATGTGACAGTACGTTTGAACCATCGGTGGAAAAATGAATTTTTAACAGAGCCAATATTTTTTTAATGCGGTAAAATAGCTGCCGAGATGCATCAAATGATGTAAAAGTTTTATGGTAATGAGTGTTTATCCCGTCCCACTATCTACAAGTGGTTAAAACAATTTATAGTAGGTCAGGAAAACTTAAATGAAAACGAACGTTCAGGTCGGCTGAGATCAGCTGTAAACGAAGAAAACGTTGAAATTGTGCGTGAGTTCATAAAAAAAAAAGAGCCGAAATCTTCGTACCAAAGGGCCAAACGGTCAATGCTGTGTCTTATCTTGGTGTTATGAAACGTTTGCTGCGCGTATTCGTCGTTTGCGGACAGAATATCGTGAAAAACGAAGTTGGCACTTGTTACAGCGATTCAACAGTGATTCAAATGCATGTTCTACACGGAGAGAAGAACATAGCACACGCTGTTATAAAACATAGCCCCGGTGAAACGGTAAGCGTGGCATTGTTTCGCGAACGATGAAACATTGAAACAGACGCTAGAAACATAGTGAACGTATGAACTTGCCAGAAACCTACCAACGCACAGCAAAAATAAAAACATTAATTCTCGGTTTTTTGTATAATTCGTTTCAGAATGTCGTCCGAGTGCTTCCGACGTTTTCCGATTGGCTTCGTAGACTCGATCCAAGTCTGTCCAACTGAGTAGTGGCTTATAAGCGAGACTTCTTTCGGAATATGGTAAGCGAGAATAGCCGAGGCTTTAGGCGTTAGGAATGCGTTTACTTATGCAGGTATAGGTAGGATTAGGGGGTTCAAACCCAAAAGCGATTCTGACATTTAATTCAAGCGTGTGCGATTATAAATAGTGTATCATTGCGTACTTTTAAATATGTGAGCATAAATAAGGTATGATAATATTTGTGTATGTGTTTCCACTGAAACCTCCCCTCTATCTTCCTCGTGTTTTGCGCGCGTTAGAAAAAGACACAAGAATTCATAATTTGGAGCCGTCACTTCTGAAGGTCAAACCTTTTGGTGGAGTGAGTGATTTTTCATATGGTGATTTTCAGATTCACATATTCTTTGTTTTGTTTCGCAACTTTGATATAGTGAATTTCAAATTCTCGTAGGTTTTATAACAGTTAGTAGAACATACACGGAGAAAAATAGTTGAACTAATTTTACTCAACTTCCGATCAAATTTGGGACATGAGGACAAGTTAGAAGTTATTTAGTATCACTGTATTTATTTGTGATATATTAAATGTTCGAAAATGAATCAAAGTTGAGTAAAATTCAGAAGTATAGGGTGAAGTATGAAAGCGTGCATTAAAATTTTTTAAATATATATATTATTACTCGTAGTATAACTATAAAAAACCAATCTTTTATTAAATCACAAAAATAGTAGAGCTTTCCGTTCATTCTACTCTACGCTTCAATCGAGAGTTGAGTAAACCGTGAATCGCAAGATTTATTCCAACAGCTACATCTATTCACGCAGGAACGAATGAAAGTAATCTGCGCCTTGGGCACATATAAAAATTTTTTAATTAATTTAATTAATAATTAATAATAAATTTAATTTTTAATAACTTAAATTCTTAAAATTAAATTGATATTATGAAAATTTAAAAAAAAAAAAATAGTCGATAAGTGTATTACATAAAATATGAAATATCACATAAATTACTCAGGCAGAATAATAATTTGGAATTCGCAAATGTAAAATCCATATTTTGAAAATATAAAACACAGAAAATAAAAGAACCTTCTTTTAAATGTTTTTATACAAAATACTTCTTAATAATAATGCAATTTTTTAATGTACATTTGAAAATTTAGTTTCACTAAACTTCATACGTCGTTATAATAAAAATTTATACTAAATGTAATTTAATAATTATATTATATATATCAATAATTATAGTTATAATAATTGATTAATTATATTAATTTTAAAAAATATTTTATTAATCATTTATGAAAAAAGTTGATTTATTTTTACTTGAGTAAGGCTAAAAAATTTTATTGACGGCACTTACTCTCACAAGCTCTGAATAACTCATGCAGTCACTATATAAGAATGTTCAAAATTTTATATCTGAGCATTGTAAGCGAGCGTGTGCGTGATTCGACGAAAGCGTATCGTACTATATATAAGTGTAGTTATTAGGTTTATATATGTAAGGTTATATGTTTAAGTGTATTTGTAATTTGAAATATGATTGGCTACGTCTGAATGGTGTGAATGTATTTGTAACTTGTTTATGTATATACCGGATGACTATTGGCAGGCTCGAGGTAAGAATTTTTTTTTATTTGAGAGAACCATACCATTGCCAGTTCAAATAATACGCCCGATGCTCATTTTACCCAACTACGGTTTGAAGCGCCTCAAGCGTCGGTGATATACTTATACATTTCATGTTAACCCACTGACGCATGTTGGTGCCCGGCCGTCGATAACGTTTTACTCAACTCCTTACTATTCCCTATGTAATGCTTATTGTTATTCACTTTGGGTGAATTAGGTATATATCAAATTGATTTTACCCGACTAGGATTTAATAGATGTTCAAATGTCCTTATGTCCCAAGTTTAATCGACAGAGTTGAGTAAAATTACTTCAACTATTTTTCTCCGTGTATATTCCATTTATTCAAACGAAAATATTAACTTCGCCGCTTGAAAACCACTATATTAATTTCTGATAAGTAAACCCTGTTTACCACATTTTGAAACGATATCATACTGAAATATAATTCATTTTTATGATTTACTTTAACGAAAAGTCTCAGTGTATACAAACAAGGGAAAAATTATTGTTGGATTTTGAATTATTCTCGAATCAATCAGTTTTGGGTAACACATACTTTTAAAGTTGTGATTAGTTCAAAATTGTGAAAAATTGTTAATCAAGAAATTATGAAATTTAAAAAAACGTTTAGAATTAAAAAATAGTTGGAATTTAAAGATTTCAAAAATCGATAAAAGATCAAAAATAGAACATTTTTGAAAAATTTTAAAATTTTGTTAAAATTTATAATGATAAACAAATTTATAATAGATAGATGATTTTTTACTTTGGCTTTAGAGTCCAGAAATGATGTAAACTCAGGGTTTCATTTTTTCCTCAAACGTTTCGACTCAGATTGGAGTCCTCATCAGTGAGATTTATTTCTATAAAAATACAAAGGAAGAAAAGAATAAAAAATTGCACGTGTAACGGATAACCATTGTGTTGACAAACGATATAAATGAATTGCACTTGTGAAACTATAGAATAGGTTTAACTAAATTTACGAATAAAAAATTGAAAAGTGTACAAAATTTGCTATAAAAATACATAGGGAAGGGACTTAAAAAATTTACACGTGTGACGGATAACATTATGATAAAATTGCACATGTAAACCATATAATTGGTCCATAGTAACTAAATTCGAACAAAAAATAAATAAAAAGTGTGCAGAATTTTTCTATAAAAAATGCAAAGGAAGAACCTTAAAAATTACACATGTGACGGATAGACATTATGGTAAAAATGATATGAAAGAATAGCACGTTTAAAACTATAAAATTGGTCTGAATAGCAATTCTTTATAAAAAAATTTTTTTACCACAATGGTTTTCCGTCCCGTGTTACTGCAATGTTTATCCATCACACTTCAATTCTTCAAGCCTCTTCATTATCTATTCTTACCATATATATTTAGACCAATTTGATAGTGTCATATATGCAACTCTTTTATATCATTTTTACCACAAAGTTTTTCGTCACAAGTGTAATTTTTAAGGTTCTTCCTTTGCATTTTTATAGGGGAAAATGTTGTACATCTTATTTGTTATATTTTTTATTTTTAGACTAATTTTATGTTTGCACATGTGCAATTAAGTTATATCGTTTACCACAATGTTTATCAGTCACACTTCAAATTTTCTCAGTCTTCCCTATGTAATTTCGCACAAAAAAACCTTTTGTATAGTTTCTTTCACAAACTCAGTTATTCAGACCAATTTTATAGTTTCAAACGTGCAATTCTTTCATATCATTTTTACCATAATGTCTATCCGTCACATGTGTAATTTTTAAGGTTCTTCCTTTGCATTTTTTATAGAAAAATTCTGCACACTTTTTATTTATTTTTTGTTCGAATTTAGTTAGTATGGACCAATTATATGGTTTACATGTGCTATTTTATTATAATGTTATCCGTCATACGTGTACATTTTTTAAGTCCCTTCCCTATATATTTTTATAACAAATTTTGTACAATTTTCAATTTTTTATTCGTAAATTTAGTTAGACCTATTCTATAGTTTCACAAGTGCAATTCATTTATATCGTTTGTCAACACAATGTTTATCCGTTACACGTGCAATTTTTTATTCTTTTCTTCCTTTGTATTTTTATAGAAATAAATCTCACTGATGAGGACTCCAATCTGAGTCGAAACGTTTGAGGAAAAAATGAAACCCTGAGTTTACATTATTTATGGACCCTAAAGCCAAAGTAAAAAATTCCAAAAATTCAATGTTTTTCAAAATATTTAAAGAATTTGAAAATCTTAATGACAACAATTTCCAAACTCAACTAATTAATTTGTTTTTCAAAACTTTGAAAAAAATTTACCCCCCACCCCATAAAAAAATCGTTCTATCATGATGAGGATATAAAATGCAAGACTAATTGCTGGAAATCAATTGTTACATAGGAAGATTGGCTTAGTCGATATAGAAACGATTCCAATGTGATTCCAACAGTGACTCGTCGAAAGATTTTTCAGAATCATATGAGGAATCAGCTTGATACAGTAAAATCTCAGAGATTGATTGTGAAAGTTTGAAAGCCGCGGTTGAGATCAACTTGTCATTAAAAAAATATCCTTTCAACTTCAATTTTAATTTCGAGAATAGAGAGAAATCATGCGGGGCCAAATCAGGTGAATACAGCGGTTGATTCAACACACAGACTTTATTTCGAGCCAAAACTTGACGAACAATGAGTGAGGTGTGACTCGGTGCATTATCGTGCAACAGAAACCAGGTATCTGGATCACAATATTCGGTTCGAATACAACGGATTCTGGCTATTAGACGCTTCAAAACTTCGAGATAATATGCACCAGTAATTTTTTCGCCAGTTGAAACGAATTCCCTATGGGTAATTCCTTTGCTGTCGAAGAATGCTATGAAAATTGCTGGAATATTAACCTTCCTTCACGATTATCATCTTCTAACCTCTCTCTGCCTTCCAAAAAAACGTTTATGCAACAGAAAAACATTTGCTCTACTTAAAACAATCATCACCGTACACTCGCTGCATCAACCAGAATGTTTCTGATGCATTTTTACCAAATTTTGCATAAAATGCATATTAATATAATATAAATCGATTTTCAGTTTTTAACACAAATTAATAGTTTTTTATTCGCTCTTTTGTTTGAAAGAATCGGAAAATTTTCAAATCAGCTACTTATTTTGATACTGGATTACAAAAGTAGCCATAACAAGCGCGAACCCACCAAAGGACTCTGTTACGATCGCCCGTCCTGTAAAATTTAGCTTCCGGAAGATAGGTACTTTTTTCGCGGACAGTCGCATAGGGTAAATGTGCCAATTACTACGGATCGAAATGAATTACTGCGCACCAATTACTGCGGAATCCCCAATTACTGCGCTCCAACTACTGCGGAAACCCAAATTTCTGCGCGCGTAATACTGCGATATTATTTTGAGTGAACTTACAATTAATTTAGGAGTGCTGAACATTTTATTTAATCTCAATTATAAAAAGTAAACACGACGAACCATTCGTAACAAATTAAGATTAATAATTTTATTAATTTTATTTAATTTAACTTAAAATTATATCACTTGAGTTCCTCTTGCATCTTTAGCAACGATTAAGGAGTGTTGAACATTTTATTTAAACTAAATTATAAAAAGTGAACATGAAGCATTTTTAACAAATTAAGATTAAATAATATTATAACTCTTATTTAATTTACCTTAAAATTATATTACTTGACTTCCTCTTGCCTCATTAGCAACGATTTTGGAGTTTTCAACATTTTGTTTCATCTCAATTATAAAAAGTAAGCATAACGAAGCATTTGTAATAGATTGAAAGGTTATGCAGTGCCACCTGACAGATCGCAGTAATTCATACACCTATGAAAATCATGTACCAAATACTGTTTAGGTAAAAAAATGATTAAAAAACGTATATTTTGTTATTTTGCATAAATATTTAGAAAAATAAGATATTTACTTTGCAAAAAATAATATCACAATAAATATTTTATTTTCAGAAACGGAATTATAACAAGTTTTTCAGAACGTGTTCATGACCTGTCAACAAATCTAAGCATTAAAACTATGGGAATCGGGAACATGGGAGTTCCAAATTGCAATCAATTAGCTACAAATATCGTAACTATTGATAATTCGTTGATACTTATTATGCTTGGATTAGAAATTAATTGTTTTTAATTTTTCTGTGGCGTTATATATCTTTAAAACATTGTATATCATTAGTTTTATTTGAAACTGCAGTAACTGGGGCATCCACAGTAATATCCACACCTACCCTATATATTTATTTATAATGTGTGGATAATTTTTTTTACATTGTATTTACGTCCTTGAATAAACGTGAAAAACAAAAGAATTGTAAAAAAATAAAAATAAACCGATCGCTAAAACGAAATACTATCTATATCTTTTAAAGCACGTAGTCATTTGTTAATTAACTGCTTGTTGCAATAAAGTAAGACCGTTTAAACTGAAAGGCGTAAGGTAAGCAGGTTTTTTGACTTTCCATTGGTCCGAAATTTCATTTCACCGAAAATACAATAATTCCCCTGGATTGTTTGGGGACGGCATGCTTACATTCTAATATTTTCCTAACTAGTCTTTAAACAATCTAGGTAAGCTATTATTTTTTCGGAGAAATGAAATTTTGGACGAATGAAAAGTCGGATAAATGAAGTCCTGCCCATGTGAGCGGGTGAGCGAAACACGGGGATTGCCTCTGACCAATAATCATTTATTTTGTGTGCAGTAAAAAATTTTTAAAAAAAATCTTAGGTTGACATTTTCCGTCTGAAAAAAATAAACAAAATAAGCATTCGATGAATGAACGTCAATTGTCGGATATGAAAAAACAAATGAATTGTTGACAAAAGAAAAGCGGCAGTTTTTTTTTCTTCCACTTCTTCTGCTATTTCTTCACTGGTTTTATTTATTCCGTAAACGTAAAATTCCGGCGCGTAAACTCGTTTTTACGCTACAGTTGAGAGTAGCGCAATGTTGTGTATTACGATCCATAGGAATGTAATGTAAAAATTGAACTGCGCATGTGCCTATAGCCTACAGCGGAGCGTAATCTTCTTATTCTTCTTCTTCTTCGTACAGCGTTGGCACCGTACTGGCAAAGCCTTGTACATTTGAACTGTGCATGCTCTATTACAATACGCTACTACGACACAAGATCGAGAAAATCAAAATGGCCGGGACTAGTCGCGAATTATCGAGTGTAATCGAAGAAAATGATAGATTAGATTAGAGTGTACGCATAAAAACTCGTATACGCACCAAAGTCACATAAAATAGAATATGTGCCAATGCACACAATTCGGGTGATTACGATACTCGCTTAAAATGCTCGCAGGACTGATCGCGCCTCGGCTTCGTCTCGGCGACGCCTCGATTAATCTTGGCTTCGATCTCCTGCGATCATTGTCGCTCGTCGCGTAATAACCCTCATTATGTGCCTAGGCGCATAATACACTATTCCCTCACTAGTTGAGGAATATAACATTTTTCAGCAATTATAAGAAACAATCGAGAAATCGCTTGTTTTGTTCCTTTTTTTCAGGCGCAAAATGTCATTGATGAAGAACCCATGACGTTATGAAAAAAATATAGCAGGTACAAGATGTGCGATTCCATTTGTTTTTTACATGATTTGGAAGTAAGACAAGTGATACGAATAAAATTTTAGAAATTTATAATAGATGATGACATTAATACATATCTTAAAGCGCATAATCAAAGTAATTGTTTATTTAAAAGTTACTCCAATATAAAAAATTAATATATCTGGAGAACGATTAATCATAGTCAAGTTTCCTTTTTAAAAAAAAAAAAAAATCCAGGTAAATGTGACAAATTAATTGAGTTTTGAGCACCAATGCAGTGTTATCTTAATTAACAAAGTTATATAAATTAATTAACATAACTTCCGATCGACAAGTCGAAATCAATCGGTTCAATAAATAAAATACTCCAAAACAGATATACTTTATAATTAAAGAATAAAATTTGTGCGCAACTCATTAAATCGTTCAATATTCCGCGTTTTTTAATTGAAAAAAAAAATTTTTTTCGAAATATATTTTCTAATAATTATAAAAATTCAAGAGTTGACAGGCCTTCTTTCGTGCCTGCTCTTTGATCTCATAAATTTTTGACTTGATATCTTATTTTGCATGAACAAAAGTTTACTGACAAAATAATCACCATATCGATCATATGATCTGGTTGTTCTATCGCCTTAAACTAATTGATATTTCGACCAGACACTTTAAGATATGCATCAGTGTAAACATATATTATAAGTTTATGAAGTTTCATTCGAATTGCTCACCTTATTCCAAAATCATGTAAAAAACAAATGGAATGGCACAGATGTAAAATAAATGTGATAAAAGCTTCCATGCAAAAAAGGGACATCGATTCTGAATTAGGGTAAGGAGTTGGCCTCTTGTCATGGAAACTTTGAAAACCTCATGGTAGTAAATAAAAAGCCGCACCTTTTTACCTCTTCTTAAAAGTTGTATTGTTTACTGTTTTCCTGTTAAAATTAAAAGATACGTTTTTTTGTAAGTCATTTTTAAATTAATTTTTGTCTCTATTATCTGCTAAAATTCACAGTTTTTTTAATTTTGAGAAACTACTCTCTATAGTATCGCTGTTATGGCATTATGAATTAAAAGTTGTTACCTCCATTTGTTAGAAAATAAAAAATAATTTTTCGGCATGTGTAAAATTTATTTCAAAAATTCTTTGAGCGCTTCGTTTATCGAGGGAAGTTTAAGTAAATAAAAACTTGAAGCGAAGACATTTTTCAGAAAACTAAAAAGAAGTTTTCTGTAAAGCATTTTGTCTCAGAAATAATTAGGTAAAAACTTTGATCGCGGGACTTACATTTCGTGCAAGTATTGTGCCGAACCGAGGGACTTGTTTTAGAAACGTAAATAAAACAAATAAAACTTGATAAAAGAAAATTATAAATGAATGAAAACAAATAAGAGGTTTTTATAATATAATTTCGGATCAGTGAAAATCGAGGGGCATCTCACTCTGGAGTCAAATAAAATCGTACGAACGTTGTTGATCGTTGTTTGAAGATTTTGTTCGATTTTATACAACGTCAACGCTAAACACTTGACTCCCAATTTTTGAGATCGTGTGCATTCAGCGCGTCAAAATCAACGCGTTGAACACGCGAATTCACATTGAATTCGGCTGAATTTAACGATCTCCATTACTGAGTAGAAGCGGTATAGAGACGTAACGTACTATTTTCACGTTAACTACACTGAATTCTTTCCTTTCGCTTACGATTTCAAAGGTTAGGCATAATAAGATCGAACGACTAAAAATTTCTAACATACCTATTTGCAAAAAAATTTAACTTATCAATTATTTAGCATCCTGTGGCATCAATAATAATATACATTGCAAAAATTTTTCTTAATTTCATAATCACCACAAAGTTCACCTTTTCTCAAATATCCATTTTCGAAGGAATAGTATATTACGTGCCTAGGCACACAATGAGGGTTATTGCGTGACGAGCGACAATGCTCGCAGGAGATCGAAGCCAAGACGTAGTCGAGTCGTAGTCGAGAAATAGCTGAGGCAAAGCCGAGACGAAGCCGAAGCGCAATCAGTCCTGCGAGCATTGTCGCGAGTCTCGCAATTTCTCGAATTGTGTGCATTGGCACATATTCTATTTTATGTGACTTTGGTGCGGATACGAGTTTTTATGCGTACACTCGAATCTAATCTAGTATTTTAGTTTTTTGCGGCGCTAGTCATTACACTTGATATGTCACGACTAGTCCCGGCCATTTTGATTTTATCGATCTTGAAATAGACGCATGCGCAGTTCAAATGTAGAAGGCTTTGCCAGTAAGGTGCTAATGCTGTACGAAGAAGAAGTGAGAAGAAGAAGAATAAGAAAAAGATTGCGTTCCGCTGTAAGACTATATGCGCATACGCAGTTCAATTTTTACATTGTATTCCTCTGTAACGGAATAAACAACATTCCGTTACTCTCAGCTGTAATGGAAAAACGAGTTTCCGTGCCTGAGGCACATAATAGTATAGGCACACAATGAGGGTGATTGCGTGACGAGCGACAATGTTCGCAGGAGATCGAAGCCAAGGCGTAGCCGAGACGAATCCGAGGCGCGATCAGTCCTGCGAGCATTGCCGCGAGTCTCGCAATGTCCCGAATTGTGTGCATTGGCACATATTCTATTTTATGTGACTGTGGTGCGGATACGAGTTTTTATGCGTACATTGGAATCTAATCTAGTACTTATTGTAGTTGTTTGCTGCGCTAGTTGTACGGAGCGGGCGCAAATTGGCGACTAGCCCCGGCCATTTTGATTTTATCGGTCTTGTGTAGTAGTCAGTGCTAACGCTGTACGAAAAAGAAGTGAGAAGAAGAAGAATAAGAAATAGATTGCGTTCCGCTGTAAGACTATAATGTACATGCGCAGTTTAATTTCTACATTGTATTCCTCTGTAACGGAATATACAACATTGCTTTACTCGCAGCTGTAACAGAAAAACGAGTTTCCGCGGCTGAGGCACATAAAAATATGAAATTGATTTCAAAGCCTATTTATTTTATCGAACAATATTTATCTTTAACAATGATTTTATTTATCAATTCACACTCATCAAAAATAATTTGTACAAACGATTATATTTCAAAACTCGATTCAGTTGAAAAAAAGGGATGTAGATTTTAATCTTACCCTGGCGAAGGCCAGAAAATTAATAAAATAGTATCGTATTTTCCTTTAATTTTATTTTTGAAGATTTTGGTGTATTAATCACATAATAAAAATTGATTACATACAAAATGAAAAGAATTTCCGAAAAATAGTTTTAAAATGTACAAAAACCTATAATTATAATCAGAGATTGATCTTACCAACATCCAGAATACTTTTGCGTAAATCATTCAATCTTATGTCAATAATCGAGAACTTCATCCTTAACCTAACAAGCTAACCTAATACACGGAAAAAATTTGTCGCTTAAAATTTAACAGACTATTCGAAGAGTCGTAGACAGAATGTAAAATCGGAGAAAGTCTTGTAAGGTTTCAATGACTTTTAGGAAATAGTAGAAAAAAGTCGAATAACTTTTAGAAAACCAGGTCGAAGAAAAAGAGTCGCGTATTTACTATTATAAAAGTATTTTAACCCGTTTCCGCCGAAAACGCCACTCGCGGTACATCGGTCTTCGGAAGCTCATAACTAATGCTGTAGGCTTCAAAAAAATTCAGAGAGACATATTTTTAAAGCTTAAGACCGGCCCTTTTCCATAGCGAACTCAAAATTGCTTCAACATATTATTAATTATGAAAAAGTTTTGTTTAAACCAAAAAAAGCATGATTTTTCCGCTCTCCTTTTTTTTTAAACTGAGTTTTCAAGAGTTTTCCTGTCAGCAATCAACCTGCAACCACTGCAATCGGTGGAATAAATGTGTGAGCTTTGAGAATCCATGGTTTGAAGTTCGATTTTAGGCCTTGGTATTTTCAAAATGGCGCCCTAACCGAAAATTTTTTTCAAATACATTTATGATTTTTTAAATCGAAAACTATGAACTTTCGGTGAAAACACCAAGAGTGAAACAGTCCTTAAAATTACTCAAAGAATGTACTTAAATTTTTCCAACTGGTTTCGAGAAATTTTTTTATTTTTTGTAAATGGTTAATTTTTGTAAAATCCAAAAATTGTTCAAAACGCTTCCAAAAAATTATCTTGTATTCTTCGGCTAATTCGTGAAACATTTTATGCTTTCCAGTTTTTGTTTTAAGTTTATTGCTGTCAAAAGAAATTCCTCATTTCAAAATACTATTGTCAAAAAACTCCTATCGTCTGTCTGCCATAAACAAAGTCTACGTTGCCCAACTATCATCATCGTAAAGGTTCACGAATATAGATAGACTTTTTCGTTGTTTTCTTTAGATTTTTTTTATCACTTGAAAAATGATAACAATTTTTTTTTAAATGAACAAATATAAAAAAAATAAAATCACGATAGCCAAAGAATCCAAAATAATTTTTAGGAAGCGTTTTGAACAATTTTTGGATTTTGCAAAAATTAACCATTTACAAAAAATAAAAAAATTCCTCGAAAGCAGTTGGAAAAATTTAAGGGCATTCTTTGAGTAATTTCAAGAACTTTTTCACTCCTGGTGTTTTCACCGAAAGTTCATAGTTTTCAATTTAAAAAATCATGAATGTATTTGAAAAAATTTTGCGGTTAGGGCGCCATTTTGGAAATACCAAGGCCTAAAATCGAACTTTGAACCATGGGTTCTTAAAGTTCAGACATTTATTCCACCGACTGAAAAGGTCCCAGGTTGATTGCTAACAGGAAAGCTCTTGAAAACTCAGTTTTAAAAAAAGAGAGCGGAAAAATCATGCTTTTTTTTTGTTTAAACAAAATTTGTTCATAATTAATAATATGTTGAAGCAATTTTGAGTTCGCTATGGGAAAGGGCCGGTCTTAAGCTTTAAAAATATGTCTCTCTGAATTTTTTTTTTAAGCCTACAGCATTAGTTATGAGCTCCCGAAGACCAATGTACCGCGAGTGGCGTTTTCGGCGGAAACGGGTTAAACACTAACTGATATTTTCTAAGAAGTAATGAAAAGTTTCATAATCTTTGGATTCATTTGTCCTATATTTTAAAAGACTATCGAATAATTTGAAATGAAAGTAATTCAAGCAAATAGTATTGTAAATTGTATTCTAAAGTCCATCAGATTTTATATGCCGTCTTCTGAAATTTTCTCGACAGTCGCAAAAAGCGATGCGCAGAAACTTAATTCTTAGCATCGCACAGCAGACAATGCAGCTCGGCTTTATGTTTTTGTAATAATTTTGGTTAGATTTTGAGATTACGTGTCGTTTTGTTTCGTTTGAATCTGGATTGAAGCGTACATTGAAGAATTAGTTCCGAGTAAGTAAGGTAATGGAACCAATACTCGATCAGCATCCATGTAGGTTACGGAAAAAGACCTTTCAATGTGTATAGCATTAGAGTAATAAATTAAACTTTTGTGTATATATTGTAGAAAAAGGTTTTTTTATCGAATTCCAGACGCAGAAATTTTTTTTGTGTCGTTTTGTAAATGAATTAGGCTTTTTTAAAACATTACTTTTGGGTACCAATACTCGATCACCGAAAACCCCGCGAAACCAGTAGTCGATCAGCAAGGGACCAATAGTCGATCATGTCATTTGTGATCAGATGTTTTACGGAGAGTAAAGTTTTTCTTTTCTGATCTTCACCATCTGCAAATGATTATTTAATTAATGTAGTATGTACTGTAACTCATAGTTAAATTTAAAATATAGGTCACTGTGAAAGTATATATGCACATCAAAACAATCATATAACCTCAAAAACATACATACAAAAATTAAAGCATTTATGTGAAAATTTTTGAAAAATATCACTTCTTTTATAGTTTTCACTAATGGAACACTATAAAATTTCGACCAGAAGTTAAAAAACTCATTTTTAAGAATTAAAAAAAACGAACACAGCATCGCGGTAGGCTGATCGACTTTTGGTTCCCCTTCGCTTTTTGTATACCAAAAGACGATCAGCGTTTTTTACATATTTAACCAAATTTTTGATTATAATTACCTGTCTGTAATAATAGAAAAAGCCTTCATAGGCCTGGCAATGCCTTCTGTCACGCGATTTTTCCAACTTTTCCCTGATTATCGTCCAACTTAGCACGGACACATGAAAGTTGACGGCACCACTGATCGACGGCGCAGGCGACTGTAACGCACGAAATTCAACGAGCGCGTAGGGGAAATATTTTTCTCATACACTATGTTATATTTTTGAATAATAATTGGGCAGTATAATATTGTTAAGTATTTTTTTTAAATGTTACAATTTTTTTGCAGTATTTTGCTCTTTTGAATTCATAATAAACATGAATTCATACCGAAGTGATCGAGTATTGGTTCCATTACCTTATATGTTTACCTTGATAAAGTGTATTACTTAATATAAAATAATATAATATAAATATAAATATAAAAATTATCACAGTAAGTCGCCAGATAGGCATGTATATTCGGAGGTTCGATTCCTCCTGACACATGCAAGATGCACGCTTTCAAACTTTTTTCGGTCCTATAATTATTTACCATCTAAATATAAAAAATTATCACAGTACGTCCCCGGATAGGCATGTATATTCGGTGGTTCGATTCCTCCTGACACATGCAAGATGCACGCTTTCAAACTTTTTTTGGTCCTATAATTATTTACCATCTAAATATTAGCCATTTTTATATTTCACGAAACCTAAATAAAGTGTATTACGTCAAATTTGAAATTTATCTATTATTTCAGTTTTGCCTTCAAACTCTGAATGTGATCCAAATATTTGACACAAGTCTCCACGACATGTATCGGCTATGCTGGTTAAGGCGTGCGATTAGAATTGGGTTAGGATGCGTGCGTGCGTGCGAGCGTTCGATTCTCGGTGCTGCGAAGTGTTTATAAAAAATTGCGTTTCTGTAATGTACAGTGTTAAATATAATGGTAAGTTCATATTAGGATTATATAGGTAATGTAAAAGTGTAAAAAATAATTAACTATATAAGTGCAGGATCATATCACTGAAAATAATATTTTCCTTTTTACACTGTTCAACATTTTCTTCTACTGTCACTTAAACTTTCGATGCCTGGTTTAGAGAAAATGGAACCCAACCCACGGTGTTTTAAATTTTCCGTGACTGTCACTTAAACTTTCGAATTTACGTTTCACATTTTCAGCGATTATCTATCATATTCTTCAATAAGGAGGTTCATAATATTTAGTCGACTTTCTAACCTATCCACGAGTATTACACAAAGTCGATGACTTTTTAAGCGACAAATTTTTTCCGTGTAGACTGTAATAACTGACTCAATACAACTTTCATTTCAAATTTGATTAAAAAATTATTCTACATTTCCTAATTTTTTCATCTCATTCCTAATAAAATGCAATTTGTCGAAAAGCGATAATCTGCTACATATATCAATGTATTTCTCATCACGAAAACCAGAGAAAAATGATTATAAACCACTTGAAACAATAAAACACGTTTCATAAATTTGTACTTGATTCGGAAAATTGTGAAGTTGATAATTTGAATAAAAACATATTAAAAAAAAAAAAGTTCCTAGTTAATTGATTTGTTAACAGCTTTCCAAAATTAATTGTTTATTTGGATCGATTCGTCATTGATCAAATTTATAATAAATCACATACAAGTAATAAACATGTGAGCACAGTTTGATATATTCGATGGGAACAAATAGCAGTAAATTCATTACTCAACAAATGAAAACGTATTACAAGCAACTATTAAACTTACCTAAGCCCGGGAACAGTTTGATGAAAAATTTTGAAAAATTACAATGCACGTACATTTAAAACAACGTAAACGCGATCAATGATAATATGGGTGGTGACAATCAAAGAAACGAGTGAATATTGATAAAAAAATACCGAGTTTCAAGAGACAATAAAACACTTCGCAATTTGCCCAATAGCTGATCGGACTGGCCCAATCTGTCAAATTGCGCATGTGTGCGAGTCTTGACTGTATGGTAAGAGTCTAATGTTCACTGACATAGCTTAAGCGATTTCGTTTTAATTATCACTGAATTCGTGCAACTTCACGTAATGATAGCTAAGATTTTGAGAATCATCAACGATTTACTCCGTTAAACAACAGATAGGATAGGAGCGATCTCTTCTATCTTTTCAATACTCTTACGAACACATACAGAAACTGTCGATTTTTGGAATGTAATTTTCGCGTTTTCCATTCCATTGACAGATTTCGTGCGTATTTTACTTCGGCTTTCAGCGTTTTAGACGTTGAATTTTTGAGTGAGATGACCCTCAGTGAAAATAATTTTAACGAACACCCAATTTTTCCAAAACTTAATTTAATAGTAAATTTCTGTAATCAGAAAAAATATCTTGTTAAAGACAGGAAAAACATCGACCAAATTTGGATTACACAAATGAACCAAGAAAAATGTTCGTGATAACAAAATAACAAAAATTTCAAGACACAGTACATTTAATAACAAATAGAATATCTTTGGAATGTTAATGGGTACCCTCAATTGAAAAAATTTTTTCATGAAAACTCCTTTACCGACTTTTGTCAATGAGAAATCATTTTTTGAAAAATCTGTTGTTCTGATACAAACACTTTTTTTTCAGTGTAATTAACTCGTTTTGTATCACTAGCTAAAAAACAAATATAGTTTATAAAATCACCATATCACCAACAGTTTAAATAAAGATACATTTTCCCAATAAGTGACATCAATAAGAGATACAAGAATTTAGTAAATCACTGATTAAAAATGATAATAAAAATCATAGAAATATAAGTTTAATCAGATGCTGTGTGGTAGGGAAAATTCATGTTCTATGAAGTCAAAGTTTGAATTCTTCGTGAGATATTGGATTCAGACTCCGATTGTTGCATGAAAAGTACCTGAACTATTTCCACTTCACATAGGACAGCAACTCTTAAAACACCTACAGTAAGTAAAAAACTAAGCGTGGTGGCGTTGTCAACAAGAAGTTCAAGACCATTTTGAAGTCTTGTTCAGTTTGAAATAGTATGGTAAACTGTTTAACACGCGAAACATTGCATCCTTGGATGAGCTGAAAGAACAATGAGAATCAGAGGAAGTAAGGAGGCGACATGTCGTTATTTAGTAACATAAAAGAAACCAATCCGTGAGAGAAACAGCTATTTAGGACGCATTATTATTAATTATTAATAATATTACGCAGCTTAATTCGCATCGAAGAACGAGTTGGTTTTTCAGTCACGTGGCATTGAGAAAATACTCAAGATGTTATGATCAATTAATTACACAGGTCTACAAATAATGGGTTTGTATTTGTTGTTGAAAAGCTATGGGTCGTTTCCGGAGTAATTTTTGAATCCGGAATTAAAATCAGCCTATCACGTCAGGATTTTGAGATATTTGAGGTTATGTGCTCGAAAAACGGGGTTTTTCGCTACTTTTGAGGTTATGTACAGGGCGCAAGAAATTTTTTTGGTTTATTTCTCAAATGTCATAATTTCGCACTACTCTTTCCCTTCAAAATGAGCTATTGAACAGTCACGAGCGATTTTTTTTCACAAAGATACGGCCAGTCAACAATTTATCTTGAAAATTTGTACTTGCGGGTTTTGATGGTCTGTGAACAACAATTTACAGTCAGAAAATTGACATTTCCATTTATAAGATGGCGGATCGAAATTTACGAAATTAAACGATTTCGCTCTCTAAAAACTCTTACTCGGGGGCTTCGGAATTTCTGATTATGAAAATGGAGTCGCAAGATTGACATTTTCATTTACAAGAATCCGCCATCTTAGAAATGAAAATGTCAATTTTCTGACTGTAAATTCTTATTCACAGAATTGATTGAGATGAAACATTACCCGTGAATTCTTATGAAATCGTAAGTAAGGTTTGTACAAGTCTAATTTATAAAATGATTATTCTTGAATAATTTTTTTAAATCTGATACGTGGGAAGAGTACAAGTTTTATACCTTGTTCTACTCGATCAGCAGTATTTTCGTTCTCGATTAATAAGGATGATAAATGTATGCAAGCCGCAGGTTAAAGCTCGGCCTCTTTACAGACGATTCTAGTTTGTCGGAAATTCTATCTTGAGTTACCGACCGCCAACGTTACTTCCGCAAAGTTAATATCGTTGAAAGTACCGTTTAGCAGAAGTGCATTTGCGTCGGCGAAATGCATCACGAGCGTAGAAACGTGTTCTCGTATGGTAAGTTTATTTCTTAGTTGCAAGTCATTACGAGTTGGTCGGTACTCCAGTGACCCGTGAATGTCTATCGACCGTTCACCGGCCGCTGGCAAGCGAAAGGCGTGGCACCTTCATGTATAGCATTCCATGTTGTGATTTAATCTACTAAATTCGTTTATTCTTCGATTTTTTTCATGCTTTTAAAGATATAATTAATTCAGGCTCAAATTAAGATAAGACTTAGGAATAATTCTGGTTGGATACAAAATCAAGACTTGTTTTCGCATTATCCAAAAATCAACTGACAAGCATTATGTGTTCAAAAAAAAAAAAAACTATTGGAACATATAAGGATCAATACTCTCTACACAAGTGCAAAGAGAAATTCTTAAAGATCACCTTGATACTCGGGATTTTTCGATCAATGCAATGTTATTGATTTTTATTATCATACCCGGTCATGTAATCAAGTCGTAGTACATAGTAATTTTTTTTTTTTTTTTAGAACTACATCCCGTATTACAAAGTTTTTCGCGGAGTGATTATAGACTTGAATTTATTGAAACGTTACTTTCTGTGAGAAAAATGTAAAGTATCTTTTTATACCAAATATACATGAATTACAAATTTTAAGATTTATTAACAGATTAACAACAAAGAAGTTTATTTCTCAACATGTTTTTGAACCTAAATTTCATGTCTGTAACAGAGAGATGAATGGATAAAAGTCAGTGTTCCATATACAGGGTGGGCCATCTGTTATCTGGGCCGACTGTTAGTTTTTTAACTATGAATAAATGATATATAATGGCAGTGTTATGTTATTCTCTCTGCACATATGAAATGTTAAAACTATGCCATTAGCAAATATGAATTCGTTCACGACGCAACAACGCATTTTGGTAGTGTAAACTTATTATGATATTTAGGGTTTTTTAAAAAGTAAATTGTATGCCAATGCCCCACAAACAATTCAAGACCTTAGGAACAACACTCGGACTAATGTAACTGAAAATAAACACTCTGTTGTCGGAAGTACATGATAGAACACGAATTTCCCGAGTAGGGCGCACGTATCTGTACACCAAAAAATGTCTGCCACATCTTGTTTTTGCAAAGCGACTATTTTTCGGGCTACAGATACGCGCGCCCCTTTCGGGAAGTTCTTGTACAACTTGGCATATACTTCCGACATAAAAGTGTTCGACTTTTGTAAAATTCATGCATTAGATTTATTCTCTTATGTTTATTCTGCATGATAGTGATCTTAAAGAAGCAAAAGTATGCACTTTCTCTCAACTATTCAAAGATTCTCAGATTTTTATGAATTGATCATTGATAGAGCTTTTTTCCCTCTTGTTACACATTTTCTTGTTACATAATTCAAAATTATGGCTTTTTCACTATCAGTTTAGCCACTGGCTAACTGTCATTAAAACTCATAATAGGCTTCAAATAATCCAATAAATAAGAGATATTAGCGGAAAATTTTGATTTTTAGGATATTTTTGTGTTTCAGCCGCCGTTCTGGAAGGAAAATGAATATTAAGAAATTCCCTATTGAACTTCAGAAATTGTTTGCACTGATGGTGGAGAGATATTCCAGATTTTCGCGCGATTTGAGTCCGAAAAAAATTAATAAACATCGAAAATGTACCACATTTTTTCTTATTTCTTTATACAAAAGCTGCCATAGTTAATTTTCTAGTTAATCGCTTTCAATTTTGAGCCCGGGTTCAATTAGAGCACTCTTTAAAATATAAGGAACACTGACTTTCATTCATTCATACCTTTGTTACGAACATGAAATTGAGGTTCAAAAACATGTTAAAAATAAACGATCTTAGTTATTAAAGGCTTTAAGGTACACGGAAAAAATTTGTCGCTTAAAAAGTCATCGACTTTGTGTAATACTCGTGGATAGGTTAGAAAGTCGACTAAATATTATGAACCTCCTTATTGAAGAATATGATGGATAATCGCTGAAAATGTAAAACGTAAATTCGAAAGTTTAAGTGACAGTCGCGGAAAATTTAAAACACCGTGGGTTTTATTTTCTCTAAACCAGGCATCGAAAGTCTAAGTGACATTAGAAGAAAATGTTGAACAGTGTCAAAAGGAAAATATTATTTTCTGTGATATGATCCTGCACTTATATAGTTAATTATTTTTCACACTTTTACATTACCTATATAATCCTAAGATGAACTTACTATTACATTTAACACTGTACAATTACAGAAACGCAATTTTTTATAAACACTTCGCAGCACCGAGAATCGAACGCTCGCACGCACGCACGCATCCTAACCCAATTCTAATCGCACGCCTTAACCAGCATAGCCGATACATGTCGTGGAGACTTGTGTCAAATATTTGGATCACATTCAGAGTTTGAAGGCAAAACTAAAATAATAGATAAATTTCAAATTTGACAAAATACACATTATTCTGAAAAATGTGCAATTAACAAAATTTCAAAAACTATAATAGTAACAGTAATATTATAGTAATAGTATAGTAATAGTAATAGTAATATAGTAATAATAATAAAAATAATAATAGAATTTTAACAAATATTATAAAAATTATAAAAACTAATTCTTCAATTTACGCATCAATCCAGATTCAAACGAAACCAAACGACACGTAATTTCAAAATCTAACCAAAATTATTACAAAAACAAAAAGCCGAGCTGCATTGTCTGCTGCGCGATGCTACGAATTACGTTTCTGCCCATCGCTTTTTGCGACTGTCGAGAAAATTTCAGAAGACAGCATATAAAATCTGATGGACTTTAGAATACAATTTACAAAACTATTTGTTTGAATTACATTCATTTTAAATTATTCGATGGCCTTTTAAAATCTATGACAAATGAATCCAAAGATTATGAAACTTTTCATTACTTCTTAGAAAAGATCAGTTAGTGTTTAAAATACTTTTATAATAATAAATACACGACTTTTTTTCTTCGACCTTGTTTTTTAAAAGTTATTCGACTTTTTTCTATTATTTCCTAAAAGTCATTGAAACCTTACAAGACATTCTTTGATTTTACTTTCTGTCCACGACTCTTCGAATAGTCTGTTAAATTTTAAGCGACAAATTTTTTCCGTGTATTAAGAAATTTATTGTGGAGACATATTTTCATGGGTACGAATACCCCTTCTAGGTAAACCTCATGTGTTATTTTTTATTCCGTAATTGAACATAGATGTTTAAAATGACTCTTTGAAAAATAAGCTTGCGAATTTCCTTGAAGATATATCCCACCTAACAAATACACACATTAATTTTCGGAGTCTGTCTGTGCAAAGTTATCGCGCGTCGACGCTCACTTCAACACATAAACTCTGTAAAGTACGAGTACATATTAGGATCTGAAAACTTGGGTATGCCAGTGTGCCAAATTAATGCAATTACATTGAATGTCTGATTTAATTTGTGAATAAAAGTGATTTTTTATGATTTTTTAAATTGAGTTTGAAACAGTTTATGAGTAATACAAATGAACTCAAATTAATTAGTTGAGTTTGAAATTTCTGCCACTGACTACATTATCGGAGAATCACTAGTCGCGTATCAAATAGGATACGTTGCCGACAGGTGTTCTCGTAGACAACTTCAAACTCTTATATCGCAAATAATTGCAAATTAAATTCAAATTTAAATTTAAGAATTTGAAAACTTTCTGTGGAAAAAAATACGCTTTCGACTGCGCTGGGATTCGATCCCAGGTCTTTTGGTCATTTGAATTTAATTTGAAATCATTTATAGCCGCAAGGCCGAGCACTAGGCGATATAAGGAGATCTTCCTGTGGAGAAGGAGATGTCAGACGCCTGTGTAGCTCAGTGGTTAGAGCAGTCGACCGGCAAATAATTTGCAATTATTTGCTGTATGGAGCAAAATTCGTCAAGTGTACCCGCCTAAAAACTTTTTGTCTCCGATTTCCTTGAAAGTCCAAGAAATTATTGTCCTAGTGAACCTCTTTTAATTCCCCTAAGAGAACGTCTCTAGTACGACGGATTGTCAGTATACAGGGGCTCGAATTTTCAACCTTTTACTGCGCACGCTGATACTCAATTAACCATAACTTCTACCTAAGTTATCCAAATTAATTTTTTTATGGAGGTCTTGGAAACGTTTTTTCATCAGCTTTACGCCAATTTCTTTCACCCCACTTTTGACCATGACTCATTTTAAAGGGAAAAAGTCAAGCTTTTTTTAAACATAATTTTGGAAAGTAAATTAACGGCCGCACTTGGAGAAAAACTCAAAAATATGTTTTAAATTAAAAAATGAAGTTCAAATAATTTTTTTTATCTAAAATCATTGCTTTCAGCGTAAAGCTGATGAAAAAACGTTTCCAAGACCTCCATAAAAAAATTAATTTGGATAACTTAAGTAGAAGTTATGGTTAATTGAGTATCAGCGTGCGCGGTTAAAGGTTGAAAATACGAGCCCCTGTATACTGACAACCCGTCGTACTAGAGACGTTCTCTTAGGGGAATTAAAAGAGGTTCACTAGGACAATAATTTCTTGGACTTTCAAAGAAATCGGAGACAAAAAGTTTTTAGGCGGGTACACTTGACGAATTTTGCCCCATATAAGAGTTTGAAATTGTGTACGAGGACACCTGTCGGCAACGTATCCTATCTGATACGTGACTAGTGATCCTCCGATAATGTAGGCAGTGGCAGAAATTTCAAACTCAAGTTATAGCAGTCGACCGGCAATCGAAAGTCCTGGCCTCGAATCCCAGCGCAGTCGAAAGCGTCCTTTTTTCCACAGAAAGATTTCAAATTCTTAAATTTAAATAAAAATGAACATTTATTTGGATTTACGTTAACATCAAAATAAGTCCATTTAAGCTTATAATAATTAAAAATCCACGTGACGTAGCCAACAAAATTTTTTTCTCATAATACTTGGTACGTTTGCATTGGCTTTAGGGTCCATAAATAAAAAAGTCTATTTAATCAGACGTTTCGGCTCTGATCGGAGCCCTCATCAGTGATATTTATTAAAATCTTCTATGTATAAAGTAGGGAATCCTTTTTCTTTAGTAAAAAACTTTGATTGAATACAGAATTTTTGAACCTTTTTTTCCGTTTACTATGAAATATTTTTAGAAGACACAATTTCTCACCAACTCACTGTAAGATGTTATGTCAATGCAAACGTACCAAGTATTATGAATTAAATCAAGGGTAAATACAATCTACCATTTTAATTCAGTCACAAACATAAAATCTTACAGTGAGTTGGTGAGAAATTATGTGTCTTCTAAAAATATTTCGTTGTAAACGGAAAAAAATGTTCAAAAATTCTGTATTCAATCACAGTTTTTTACTAAGGAAAAGGATTCCCTATTTCATACATAGAAGATTTTATTAAATATCACTGATGAGGGCTCCGATCAGAGCCGAAACGTCTGATTAAATAGACTTTTTCATTTATGGACCCTAAAGCTAATGCAAGCGTACAAAGTATTATGAATTAAATCAAGGATCAATACAATATACCATTTTAATTATTACATTTTTTTCTTTTCTGAAAAAACAGTCTTAACAGAAAACGTGTTTTTTCATATAGTTTGTGAATGAACAAAATCGTGCAGCGTTTGATATTTTTAAACAACTGTCGAAGATATGAAAAACAGGTTTTTTGTTTATTACAGAATAACCTACATATTTGCTGTACAAGAAATGATACCTGCAAAATGACAGGTCATACTTTAAGATTCGTTTATTTGTTTACTCAGAAACAAATTAAAACCGTTCAAAATGGCCTGTTTTTAAACATGCAATTATTAGTTGCTGAGATAGTTTTTCGAGGCAGGATATAGAGGCGTGTTGGGAGTAGTTTCTCAAGAAAATTATATCTAATGTGTAAATAGCAAATAAAAAGCGCAAACTTAATTGATATTTAGATTTTAGTATTATTTCTAATGAAACATAATAATTTAGTTTCGTTTAGTTTAGTTTTTGGGAACTTATTGGAGAAACTAATAATTATTTCAGCATCATTTTTTGCACGCATTGTTAGAGTGATAAAAGGCATATTTTCTAAAAGTGACGAAACTGTTACTAGCTTATCACAAAAATAATTTCGTGTATAAAAAATGGCAATTTTGAACGGTTTTAATTTATTCTAAGTATACAAATAAAAAATCTAAAATTATGACCTGTCATTTTGCAGGTATCTTTAAAGCCTCTACTTTTTGAATAAATTTTTTCCCCATAAAACAAATAGATGTTTTGGAATAACGAAATAACCTGTTTTCTATACATTCGCCAGTTGTTTAAAAATATCAATCGTGGCACGATTTTGTTCAATTCACATAGACTTCCATTCTACACACAAACACTACAAGAATCTTCCGTGAAATTGCTACTAGCATTATTCGTGAACAATGAGCACTTTTTCGATAGAGCAACTGGATTAATGGTATACAATGGAAATTTGATCTGAAACACTTTGTTTTCTATAAATATTTATTATGTATCAAGTTATTTATTGCGAAAGAACGGAACCTTATTTTTTATTCGAAGTATTGTCCATTGTATTGTTCTTCTTGCGTATGGCATGAATCTTGATCCAATAATGCTTCCAATTCCGCGTCTTCGTACACTTTTGGCCTTCCGCTACATTCTTTGTCTTTGATGTCAAATTCACCGTTCTTAAACTTTTAAAACCACTCACGACAACTTCTTACTTAAAGCAGCCTCACCATATGTTTCTACAAGCAATCGAAGATCCTTAGCTGCAGATCTCTTTAAAATGAAGAAGTAAATCAAAAGTTCCCGCAAATGACATTTATTCGGCTCCAAACTCGACATTTTCCCACACAAAAAAATATTTTATACTGATAAAAATTCACTAAAATTTCAACGTTATGTTGTTGACAGATGTCCAACCTTACGACAGTGACATTTAACATCTGTTAATTTCAACCAAAACTTACTGGTGACGCCAACTTTTGTCAAACGGCGGAAACTTATTTGTACACCTGATATTATTCACCGATTGTTTCAAACACCGCATTGAAATTATAGATGGCGTCTTGCGGCTCTGCGGTTCTCAATTCATTTATAGCTAATTCAACATACATTTTCGTTCAATTCGATCTATTTGTGACCTAAAACTTTACGTAAAGCTCATGCAGAGTTTTTATTTTATAACTTAGTGTGCACTTGATGATTTTTGTGAGTCAAAAGATTCGATAAATACTTTTCGTACATTATTTCCTTGTATCTCATGACGTATTCGACGCCGATTTCAATTTTCACGATTCCATTGATACCTAAATGTAATTTACGTATGTTTTTAAGTTCTAGAGTAGTATACATTTTTTATTGTAGTCTACTCAAATCTTTTTGAATTGTCATTATACAGGGTGAGCCATCTAACATTTGGAATTTGAATCGGCTATAAAAAAAACTTATGGATATTTTTTCAAAAATATGGTTTTATTAGAAAGATTGAAGTTTTCCATTCAAGAATGAAACACAACATCATTCAAATGATTGCCACGGCTGGCCTTACAGTACCCCATTCGATCAACCCAATTTTTCATTACATTTTCGATTTCGTCTTTCAAGGCTTCAAACTCAAATTTATACTTAACGACTCCCCACAAAAAATAGTCCAACGGGTTCAAATCACAGCTTCGAGGCGGCCAATTGACATCAGAATTTCGGCTGATTATTCGATTTTCGAAAACGGTGCCCAAAAGATCGATTGTTACGTTGGCTGCGTGGTCCCGTCCTGTTGAAACCAAATGTCGTTCATGTCATCCTCTTCAATTTTTGGAAATAAAAATTAGTTGAGCATGGCACGGTAACGCTCGCCATTGACCGTAATGGCGGTTCCTTGCTCATTTTCGAAGAAAAATGGCCCAATGATGACACCGTGCCAAAATCCGCGCAAAACATGTACTGAAAAATTGGGTTGATCGAATGCGGTACTGTAAGGCCAGCCGTGGCAATCATTTGAATGATGTTGTGTTTCATTCTTGAATGGAAAGGTTCAATCTTTCTAATAAAACCATAATTTTGAAAAAATATCAATAAGTTTTTTTTTATAGCCGATTCAAATTCCAAATGTTAGATGGCCCACCCTGTATAAAAAAATTTAATTATCAGTACTTACTGTACCTAATGTCTATTTTTTTTTGTTTTAGATGGATCAGCGAATCATCCATAAATTCCTAATGAGTCTTGTGGTAATGACAACATTTGCGTCAGTCAGGTCGCTGGAACGACGAGAAAAGCATATCGACACAACAAAAGAATCTAGTCATCCCTCAAATTGGATAAACTCACTAAGGCATAGAGCTTCGTTAAGCAAAGAAGACAACAAAGTAACAACAGAAGTCAGAAAAAAAAATTCTCAGACGCTAATCGGGGATTACATAAAATTAGATTCCAAACGTGATAAAGATGATACGCTTTGGGATGACGGCATTATAATATCTTCTGCCGGGAATGGCAAGGAACGAAAATCAAATGGAAATGATGAGGATGAGAAAAAGACCCTCTCTCAACAAGTAAAAGAAGGCAAGTATGGCCTAATCCAGAATGAGCTCTATCCTGAAGAACCCAAGCGACCCGGTATCATTAGCTACTTTTCTAACTCTGAAGTTCCTAAGGACAATCTAAAAAACCTCGGAGGTCTCGACGAGGATGAGATATGGTTGGCAGAAAATCACGTGCTAGTACTTCGAGGCGGGAACTTTCCTGAACATGAGGCAAAGAGCTATGATTTGGAAACACAAAAGTGGCCACCCATCGACGATTATGAAGCTCCTAAAAGACCGGTCAAGATCCCGACAAAACCAAAAGTTCCCCCACCGTTCCCGATTCAGCTTTCAGAGGGAGGACCAATCGAGATTATCGGAAGAAATAGAACAAAAACTGGAGAAAATGCAACTATAGACTTCGAAGATACAAATGGATCTAAAGGTTATTTACCTGGAGAAGGACCCTTCTTCTCTTTTCCTCCGAGTGATGCTCTTGCTACTCCTGATCTAGTTAAGTCAATTAATAATTCTAGAAGAAATGATTCCCAGAAAAAATACAAGTCAGATTCTACTGCAGGAATCACTGGTTCCGTCTTTCCAGCGCTTCCACCAGATGCAGTCTTTGTACTACCTCCAGTAAACATGTCCGATTATGATGAAGATGATCAGTCGATCTATTACCCTTCACCCTACAGCTTTTTATACTCACATGATAACACGACTGTAATACCTCCAGGTCCCCTTGTACCTGGTATTATACTACCTCCACCTCCAGATTTCTTCTCTTCTACCGATGATAAAAAACCTACAACAAAGGCGAAAACGAAACAACTAATAACGACTCCAATTCCGAAGTCTCGACAGACTTATCTTCCCCCAAGGAAGACAGATATGAAGCTTTACAAGACAACGACTCTATCTACAATTAAGGTCGGTATTCTGCCAACCACAAACAAGAGTTTTGTCAAGACCAAATCTAAGAACGTCACACAATACAATCCATTTTATGTCGAAGTGACAACACCTACTCCAATTAAATCCACAACTCAAATTCCAGTTAACTTTGTCAACAGATCGGCAATTGAAAATTTAATTGAGACCACCACGCAGACTAATCCTTGGGAATCGGTAGTGAGCAGCAAGAATGTTCCTCTTTCAGCTAACTATGCAAACTCAGTTTCTTCTTCAGTAGACCATCCAGCTGAGGAGACACCTTCATCTATTAAAATTATTCTGAAAACTAAGCATGCTGGAAGAGTTCCTAGCCAAGCGTCTTATTACTTTTATGAAGAAAAAAGTGAAGACCCAACGACCGTGAGTCCATCTCTCTATTATCACACAACGATAGCCCCCTTCTTTAAGGTCCAGACGCTACCACTAGATCAGGAAAAGAAGAAGTATTACAGTCTTAAGATGTTGCCTTCTAGACAAACTTCCAAGGATATTAATGTTAAACTGATTGATTCTATTGTGAAAGATCCGCAAGTCTTCCACTACACTGAGACGAGAGTGTCGACACCGGTGAAATATGAAAGAGGCAATCAAAGAGAAAATATTTCTCTTAAGGATAATATACCACAGAAAGAAAGATCACGAATACTATCCGATTCCACGTCTATTTACTACGATAACATATCTGGCAGGTCTCCTATATCTCTAAATCCTTATTATGCCACACCAAAAATCCAAAATTACTATAACGAAGAGACAACCGAAAAATCTAATGGAAAATTAGAGCGAAAACCTAAACCGATTTACCAATACAGTTTCGAAGCTGCACGTTATTCAAAGCGCGGCAGGCAGAAACAAAAAGAGCAGGATCTGGCTACATATAACGAATACCAAGGCATTCAAACTGTGGATGATCAGTACAATTATGAAAGAATTAAGGCGGTTCGCGAACAGCAGATACAAACCGAAAAAATCTCCTCTGAGAGCTTATCTTCCGATAGAATTCCTTTAGAAAGCATCTCCTCAGAGATAATCCCTTCAGAGAAAATTCCTTATAAGACTCAATCTTTCTACTCTACAACTGCCTCTCCCTTCACTGATACCACGATAGACCCTCATCAAGCATACTTCACTAATCAAGATGAGCAACTCCTAGACGATGTCACTAAAGAATACTTCACTGTTTTTGGAAAAAAATTAACAAGCAAATTACAAAGCACGACTCCGCTCTATGAAAAATCGAGCAAAGTGACAGAGAATCTGAAACACAGAACCTACGTTTCTAATAATTACCACGCTACACAGTACAAAACATCCAAGGTAAAAGTCCACTATGGAGATCAAACTCAAGGGTCTTTCTCTCTGAAGGAAGATACCCTTGTGAACTATAAGCATCCATTGTCTACAATCAACCCTGATAGTGAAATCATAACCATTGGGGGTTCTCAAGCTATATCACAGGAATATCAAGTCCAGGGAACCATACCAGTTGAAAACCAAGGAAGGGATTACAGGCCCTATTCTCTTAAAGCTCACTCAAACTATACACCTGTTAGGAATTATGTCAGCCAAAGAACACAGCTAACCCGGGATCCTAATGAGATCGTGCACATTCCAGATCCTAGGAGCGGATTATATCCCACAAGGCCTGTGTCTCTTACAGATGACATTGCTGTTAATTACCGAATCCCACACCCACCGATCAACCCTGATGCAGAGTTTATTTCACCGATTCAGAACTCTAAAACGGATCAGGCAAATTCTTATTTTTCGTATAGATTGCCCGGGGATGGGGGCCATTTTTACTTTCTGACGCCACAGGCCATCGTACAGAAGCAAGGTGAGGGAGGATATTTGTACACTAAGACAAGATCGCCTAGGCTCATCAGAGATAGACGAGACCCTGCAAGTAACATATAATGATTCACTAGGGTGAACTCGAATCAACAAGTCACGCACTTTCTCAGTACCAGGAATCGTGCCGTGACTAAGTTTCGAGATTAAATCAAATTGCCATAACCGAAAAGAGTATTAAAAGTACTCAGGCCACTTCCACAAAATGTTAATTAAAATCTTAAACGAAAGGAAAATAAAAAACGATCTAATTTATTGGAAACGAAAAATTTCTGTAAAGCTAAATTCTGTTTGTCCCTCGTATAAACGACTTTACGCTCCAAATATTTACGCACATAGTACGTATGTATAAACTATTTATTGCCTGTAAATAAAGCCAACTTAGTTAACTGTAATATTTTTATGACAACTGTATGTTTACATGATTAACGTCTTAATTTATAAAACATTACTTCTTTTATATATGGATACACAATGACGCATTACGCGAATGATGTAACGCACGATTGTCATTGACTTTCCTATGTGCTTGGACACTGTCTGTGATTAATAATCGAAAATGTACATACGTATACGAAACGTCAGGCAAAGAAACAAAAAACGTCTTTCATAAACTTTGTACTATAATAAGTCTACAAATAATAAAAATTCTCTAAAACTTTAATAACATGGAGTCTTAGTTTTAGATAAGTAAGTAAGCAGTATTAAATACGATTCAAAACGGAATATTAAAAAGTACGAAACAATTATTACTTACGTGGTATAAGTGTAGTTAAGAACAGAAAAACTGTCATTTAGTACGATTATAGTATAATTGTATTAATACATATTCAATGAACACAGATTTCTATAAAAAGTAAAAGTTACTGAAAGGCGCTGGTAGAGTTTTTTAAAGTTTCAATTGGCAATGGCAGTCATTGTGGTTAACATTGGAACCATCACTTCTCAGTGAATAGAATTTATTTTAGAAGAAATATACTAGGAGCGAGCTCGCTAACTAAATTTTCAACTCCATTTTTATAAAATGCATTAATAACAATAGAATGAGAATAAATGCAATATTTAAAAAATACTCACCAGTGTCGATTTCTTGTGTTTGTGCCGGATCAGGGAGGGGATGATCATGTAATCTTAGGTAAACCTCCATTGCACATTTCGCGGCCTTGAAGTAGAACGGATGTGAACGCAGGACATCCTCTAACCTCAGCAGACCAACATAAGAGCGTAAGGTCATTTTACGCATGCAATATGTGTGGAAGTCAAACTGGTCCTCTATGATTTCGGAGAAATGCTGCAAAAATTAATTTTTATAAATTCTTTACATCGTTTTCTTTCTAGTTTGTTTATCGTTGCTTTTTTTTTCAAAAAAAAATTTATATATATTTATATATATATATATAGTATATATTAAGTTTTCCTGATCTACCAGCCTTTTAAAATTTCAAATCCCTGAATGCGATGAAATCGTCATGAACGTATTTCAATTGGCTAATCTTCTCGAGTAATTTTTTTAAGACAGGCAGCCATGCATTTTGTCGATTCTAAATTTTTATGTAAAATGATGCTACACGGAAAAAAATAGTTTAGTAAAGTTTATAGAACTGTTCAAGAGTTGGGGATACAGGCATTTACGGAAAAGAGTTCTAGAGAATTTAACAAACTTTCCAGAATAAAATGCAGAACTTTCAATGATTTTTTCTGAATGTTTCGCATTTTATCCTGAAAGGTTCTGTAAAGGGTATGGCCGGATAAGGATACAAAATCTGTCCCCGCACGTATTAACTTTGGAACACAATTCTGTTGTATTTTTTCATGATTACAAACGTTGTTAAAAATGAAGATAGCATTGTAATTGATGTAACTAATGTAATTAAATACATCATAAGTAATATTTCCTTCATAAACGTCTGCAGTTAGTCTATCCAAATAATAGTTTACAGAGTTCACCACGAGGAGGTTGCAGTACGATTTTAAACTCCTTTCTCCAAGGAGCTTTATTATAATTTTGGTGTTTTTAAATATATATAATAGTCAGTACACATGAGTTTTTTTATAATATAATTTTATTTATAATTTTGCGCCCTTCGTTTGTTTCTTATCAGTGTTACTCGTTCATGCGTCGTTCCACTCTGCGATCTTGATTTGTTCTTGTTCGTAATTTTCGTTTATGTACTATCACATTACGTGATTTTCAATTGTTTCCTATTTTTGATTCTCATATGTGCGCCCATCCACACTGCGAGCTTTATTTGATCCTGGACATTATTCTCGCCTGAACGTTATTTTATTTGTTTGCTAAGATAAATTGAATGATCTTACTATTTATTGCGATTTTTCAATTAGTGCAAGTGTCTCTTACGATATTCACTTATTTCTTGTGCTCAATTCTCGTTAGTAAATGTGCCATCTAACTTTGCGATGGCGTTGGTAGAAAAAAAGTTGTAAGTGATCAAGTTGAAACAAATGCCTTTTCTCGCTGCCTTAAAAGAAGAATATCTGTAGATGACATTCTGTGTAATAAATGCCGACTCTCTATTTATAGAAATAATTCTGACAAAGATTCTGATTGTGAAACTGAAACAGATCGTTCTCCTTCTGACGCAACTTCCGATGACCTAACATTCGAAGTTAAGGTAAAATCGAAGGAAGCTGTTTCTGAGACTGAGTACTTTGAAATTCCTATCCAGAGGACAGTTGCTACTTATAAATACTGTTGCATTTGTTTCTCTATGAAAAATTTAACTGTCATTCCTGAAGAAGCGTGAATCCAATCGTATATCAAAAAGAAAATCTTCATACCACCTGGAAATCGGTGTTCTACAACTCATATTCTAAAAAATCGAATATATGAGGAAGATCTTGGCCATTTAAAAGTGTATTCCAACACTGCAAGTCTCAGCGCATCAAAGTTGTCCAAAATAATAGAAACTCTTTCCATCAAATGTGATTCGACATTGCTTGACAAAATCGGCAAATTTAGCCTTTCAGAAAAACAAATTAAAATTTTTACTGGGTTATCTTGGGAAAATCTTCTTGAAATAAAAGACTCAATGACTTCATTGCGTAATAGTCAATCTCGTTCAGTGATTCAAGCTCTTATTGTGTTTCTTTATAAACTACGTACAGAAAATTCCAATAAACTATTAGCTTCTATATTGAACATAGATAATGAACAGTCAATTTCGGAATATTCTAAAAGTATAATTCAGTCTTTTGAAAAAGATGTCCTGCCACTTCGTTTTGGCTTAAATTCTGTTAACAGGGATAATCTTATTCAAAACAATACAACAAAAATTGCAAAAAAATGGTTTGATGTTCAGGATAATTTGCTTCTGATTTATGATGGTACATATGCGCGTCATCAGAAAAGTACAAATAATGAGTATCAAAGAAAATCTTTCTCTGGGCAAAAGAAAGTTCCTCTTTGTAAGCCCTTGACTATTTGTACGACTGATGGATATGTAGTGGACCTGCTTAGGCCGTATCCTACAAAACAAAATGATGCGGATATGATGAAAACCATCTTTGAGTTTTACGCGAGTTTTTTGAGGTTTATGCAAGTTTTTGGGTAGAAATGATGTCTTTGTTCTTGATCGAGGTTTCCGTGACGTAGTTAAAGATTTGGAAGAAAAACATTTCAAAGTACTGATACCTGCTTTAAAAGGTAAAAGAAGGAAGAAGAATAGTAGCTGGTTTATCCACAAAAACATTTAGACTTTACATACCCCCACAAATAAATGTCCAAAGGTGTGATATCACACGATCTTGAAGGCCAATCCACCGGTCCGAAACGAGAGATAAATTGCTCACCGAAACGACTACGCAGTAAATCCATTGTTTCACGGGCTGTATGACATGTAGCGCCGTCTTGTTGGAACCAAATGTCGTGGAGATTACGGGCTTTAATTTCCGGCATCAAAAATCACCCAAGTAGTGCCATAAGATAGGCCAAGTTGTTGAGATCGGCGCCGAATCGATTCTTCCGGGTCTTCGGCAAAACTCTCATTTACAGCCGCAATATTTTCTACAGTCGGGCTGTACGTGGTCTAATCAGTATTATCTCTCTTATGCTACGTATTTGTCGAAAATTCTTCAACCAGCACAAGTATTCGGCGAAGAGTTTAAGAAAAACCATTGCACTGCAATGATTAATGATGATAGCGATGAGGATTAAGAAAATTCTGAATTGGTGAGAAGCGAGGGGATTCACGATAATAAAGCACCCAGGAGAAAGGAGGTTAAAATCGTACTGCAACCTTCTTGTAGTGAACTCTGGAAAATATTATTTAGATAAGCTAACTGCAGACGTTTATGCAGGAACTATTACTTATGATGTATTTAATTACATCAGTTACATCAATTACAATGCTATCTTTATTTTCAATAACGTTTCTAACCATGAAAAAATGCAATAGAGTTGTGTTCCAAAGTATGCTATCGGGAGCAGAGCACCATAACGGTGCGCAGTGTTGCATGCGCAATTTTTTTTTTTTTCACATTGTTCCACACTTTCAAAAAATTCAACAAAAATATATGTTATGAAGGATATTCTAAGGAATGTTCACGTAAAATATTGACGTGATCACTCTAGAACATAACCTCAAAAAAAAATTCGAAAAATTCAAAAAAATTGTTGCGCTACAATTGAGCGGCTGAATGCAATAATCGATCGAGCGGCCGGATGCAATAGTCGGTCGAGCGCTCGAAAACTCGTGAAAACTATTGGACACGTTGTGACGTCATGAGTAAAAACTGAAAGTCCGAAATCACATAAATAAAAAATATAGTATTATAGAACTCTTAAAATGAAATCAAGGTTGTATTGAAATTTTTTTTGTAAAGTTCATACTTTTGACAATGAAAAAAAAATCAAGTGATTTCTCACACTAGAAAAACCATGCTTCCCAATGCACAACTGGACGAAAATTGGTTAAATTATTAGTGAAATTAATAGTTATTGGTGCCGCATTGTTATAATTGCCTTATTTATTAAGGAACAACATTGTCGCTGAGGGTTTTTCACAGCACCAACAGTCCGAAAGTTTTTCCTCTTGAGAAAGGGAAAAACATGGTTTTAACTATCAATTAAAATATTATTAATAAATTATGAATTTTTTACCCAACAGCCAATGGTCTATTCAACATACCATCGAAAGCAATCATTGATTCCAGAACATGGGTTTTCGGTTTTCCATTATAGCCATAAAACAAATCTATTTGAAAAATATTTTATTCTTACTGTGTCCCTGATACGTAAATTTGTTGGATTTTTATTTTCATTTAACAAGGTTTCAAAATCTTTAATTGCATAATCAGTTTCATTAATTATTTTGAATGGTGGATTTCTGGCCTTTTGTATAATTGTATAATATTCTTTGTCGGTTTCTATAGTTTCTAATCTTTTCTTTTTTTTGTCCATACATTCCAAAGTTGCGTTCACATGAACAATAAGAATGACCGCCTACAGGAAATAAATGTTGGATTTCGACTTGCAATTTTTCAGACAACAGCGACAGAAAATTCATAACCAAATATTTTTCATTCTGACCTCCGCAACCATCAGAAAATAAATAGATTTTGTTGAAATATCCGATTTCAAGTTCGCGTCGAATCGTATCATTCAGTACATTGCACACTGTATTTGCCCCTTTTTTGTATTTTCCTTCAAAAAAAAAATAAATGTAACTATTTTTGTTATATCCAAAGGTATGAACATTGAAAAAATGCAACCATATAAGTCTTCGATAAACTGATTTGAAACTGGAATTTTTGAAAGTGGTCAATTCTGGCCAAAATCGAATTCCAAACATAAAACCTGCTTTGCAATATCGTTTATAGGTGAGTTTTTTCGCAAACGTACATTTTTGTAATCTGTCAAAAAGATTTTGCTTACTGGAAAACAATTGAGTCCGTTAAATTCTCACCCGTAATGAAAACACAGGTCTACAAAATATGAGGTTGTGATTGTTATAGAAATACCGATAGTCATTTCTAAAGTAATTTTTGGTGCAGAAACCGAATCCGGGCTCAGAATTGCTCCATCACGTCAGGTTTTCGAGTAATCCTAACCTAAAAGTGCGAAAAACACGTTTTTCGCACTTTATTAGGTAAATGTACCTCAGCTACTCCATAACTAAACCATGTAGACCTGTGAAATCATTGATTACTTCAATGCAAGCTTTTATATATGAGAAACAATATTTAAAGGTTCTTTCCGAATGTCGTTTCCATGATGCAATCACAGTCGAATGCCAAAGTTGACACAAGGCCTAATCTAAATAATTTATTTTTGAAATTTTATTGAGTAATATGAATTTATTTGTTTTAAAAACTCAGGAACATCATGAACTGAGTTGCAAGTAATACGTTTAATTTTTTCAACAGGGTTGCATAGTTAGTACAAATCATTGGCCGCCAAGTCCCGGCCGCCAACTTCAGCCTCATTCGTAATACACTACATTACGCTACTCTCAACTGTAGCAAAAAAACGCGTTAATGCGCCGGAGGCACATAAAACACTTTTTTCCAAGCGTAAAAATTACAAAAAAGAAAAATAGGAATTTTTATTCTTTACTTGCAAAAAAAAGTTTTTCATTCACATTTCGGCTACATTACATGAGGTTAATTTAATCTAAAGTTATTTATTTTAAGAAATCGGAAAGTTTAGATAATCCATTAATCAATTTAAACTACAAATATGCAAAATATAAACTTCAATTTGTATGCTACGCTAACAAACTGTATAGTTTACTAAATTTTGACTTGTTAATAACTTGTGTATAAAATACAAACAATTTTTTTTTTTGCATATCCAATGTATTTGCAATTTTTATATAAAAAAATTATTTTGCAGTTTGAAAAAAATATATATTGATAATAGAATTCAATTTTAATAACTAAATTTCACAAAGCATATGTCAGTATTTTTTTCTACAGAAGATCTTAGAACAAGTTTTTGTTAAAAACAGAATTTATGTATATTCTTGATGAAACAAAACCTTTGCGATCTAGCCACCCGAAGCAAGATCAAAGACCAAACCAGCAGTTTAAGGTCACATCTTCGGAAGTGTCCATTTTTTATAAAAACTGCTCAAAAGTTCCAACCCCTTGTTCAATACACAACCGCATATTTAAACACATATCTTTAGTGTGAAGTTAGCTGTTATATATGTAGATTCCTTCCGTCAAAAATAGATCATTCCATTTAAAGAATTTAACTCAACTTTCATGTGATCTTAGAAATGACCTTCAACAAGGTCGTATACGACAAAAACAAGGTCAATATTGGATTTTTTGATATTTTTATTCCTTTACCAGAAATTTGCCTATATAAATAAAAATTAAACAACCTGTATATGGGGCATTTTTTTTGTGACCATCCCTTCTCAAACTACTTTTTTCTCTTCTTAAGCACTTATGTTGCTTTTTAAAATTATTCTGATATTATTATTGATATTATTATCTTTCTACCATAAAAACGTAGATCGAAAAAATGGAATTCTTCATCATGCCGGGAGATTTAATTATTTTTTGCGCATGCACACAAAAAGTGATTCCAATGAAAAGATCTATTTAATCGTTTGAGAATATATTATTGTATAGTATACAAATTTCATGCACTAAACTAAATATTGAAATATATTTACCCTATCAACTTCGTGGCACTTCTTTAACGCTTCTCCGTACTTCCCTAACCGTTTGTATGCATAGGCAGCTTCAGTTTGAATCCACATACACTGCATTTCATTCAAATTCTCCATGGCGAGTACGCCTTCTCTTGTGAATTTCCCACAAGTTTCTTCAGCCTCTTTGATGAGATTTGCGCGCAGCATGTACTTAGCACATTTTGAATTTATGTAGCGATCCGCGGTATCGAGTCCTTGCGCTTCATCTAGCCATTTGTATGCTTCATGGACGTCCCCTGCATGCTATGGAAGAATAATATCAATAAATATGTATATTCCTGAATTTTATGAACTAAATAATTCAATATTGTACTAAAAGTATTAAATAATTTTAACGCTAATTTATTTTAAAATTTGGTAAATTACTGAATTTTATGTTACAAAACTTTGATGCGGTAAACTATTACACATTTAACAATCGATAGTAACTTAGAAAAATTAATCAAAATGATTGTGGTTAATATGATTTCCAATAAACAAAATTTTTTGTTAATTTCAAATGAGGTGGTTGAGTATGAAATTTTTGACACTGCCTACATTATCGGAGGACCCCTAGTCACGTATCAGATAGAATACCTTCCCGACACGTGTCCTCATAGACAATTTCAAACTCTTATATCGCAATAATGCAAATTAAATTCAAATTTAAAGAGAATTTGAAATTTTTCTAAACAAATTTTATTTTATATTTTCCATATTTAATTGTCAAAAGTAGCGTATTGTTGAACGTGTTTCTATTTAAACAAAAATTTTCTAAATTCATAAAAATACTGTTTAATCATTAAGCAGATGATGTCCTTCCACTAAAAATCTTGTCCAATCACTAATGCTCTCTCAAGCTTCTTCAAAAATCATTTTTCCTTCTTTTAAAATACATTTTGACTTAAAATATATAGCATAAACTTTAAAAATAATTAGCATTTTTTAAAGTTTGTGGTCTAACTTTAAAAGTAATTATTTATGTTATTTTGCTAACTAATCAAGATATTTTAAGAACTTTTCTCAGGATTTTACCCTAGGGTTAAACATAATACCAAGAAATGTTAAAAAATAACCTTCTTCGCAACTAAATTAAAAACTTAACCAGTTACAATCCTGACTTCTCAGAGTGAGTTTAGTGAAAAGTATGTGCCGCTTAAAAAACACTTCAGGAAGGTAAGGAAAAGAGAAACAATTATAACTAGTAAAAAAATTGTAATTAATATTCAAAATCGTAATTTCTAAAAAACTGATGTTATATCCTCGATTCCTATTGACCTTTAGTAAAAACAAATATAATAATACTAAATTTTACAATGAAGGGCTACTCCGTGTGTGCGTTGATTAGCATTGACATACGCAATGCGTTTAATGCCGCAAGATGGAAGAACTGCATCGAGGCGATGACCCTCGGAGATCGCAGGTAGGACCACTGTGTGGAATATCATGTGTGACGATTTCCTGCGGATGATCCTACCTGCTGGAACGAGCGTCATCGGCTTCGCGGATGATGCACTTATCATGTGCGCCGCTGAAGACTTCGGAATCCTGGAGCTAAGGATCAATGAGAGTCTGTGGCGGACAAAGCGTTGGTTGGATAGCAGAAGCCTGAAAATGGCCCCTGAAAAGACCGAGGCTTTGCTGGTCACAGACAAGAGATCCTTTCAGTACCCGAAAATTGTTCTTGGGGAACATGAAGTCATTTGGAAGGAGAGTAGCAAGTACCTCGGAGTGCAGTTAGATCGGAGGATTAGAGCTTCGGCATACACTTGCAGATCGCGACTGCCAAAGCCATCCAATGTGGAGCTAACTTGACTTGGCTCATGCCCAACATTGGTGGACCAAGGGAAGCTAAGAGAAGAATGTTGGCGAGCATAGTGCACTTAAAGCTGCTTTATGCAGCTCCGGTCTCGGTAAGTGCCCTTATAAACAATGCTAACCAAAAAAAGCTGTTCTCGGCACAGATAGGAGCGGCGCTGAGAATAGTCTCAATGAAGTTGGCTTCTACCTGGCGCAAGCGCTTTCGGGCCATGGCTGCTTTAAAGCGTACCTTAAGCGCTTTAAGTAGAGAGACAATGAGTCGTGTCGCTACTGCGGTCCCTCTGTGGACGATGCGGAGTACACACGCTTTGTCTGCACCAGGAGGGGCGTGGGAAGGGAGGCCGTTGGTGGGGCGGTGAGTGTTGAGCTCACTCCTGACACAATGGTTTTTCTCATGCTCCAGTCTGAAGGTGTCTAGAAGCACATCGAGTCATTTATCACATTAGTGATGATGACGAAGAATCTCGATGGGCGTAGGGAGCGCAGCAATGAGGAGGGCCAGTAAAAATCGCATTGGGATCTTCAACCGCTGACGCGCGTCCCGGGCGGGCCGGGCTGCCACGCCAGTGGAGGAATGAATTATTATGGTTTTTGATTTTAATGGGTATGTCTAGACTCGTTCTAAGAAAGTCCTGTACTACGTCTATAAAATATTTCGCCATTTTTCCTCCTCACAAAAAAAATATACTATGTCTCCTCCATCAGGATTGAGATCGGGAATAGCCATTAGTTGGAGCTTTTCAGTTGGAGATTTTTTGTGTTACTCCAATCAATGGTTAATCCCGATCTCAATCCTGAAAGGAGAGACATGGTATAATATTCTAAAAATAATTTATCAGAAGTGAAATGAATTAATGGAACTCAATTAAACGCTAATTTCATGAACAATATGATTTATGTGGTGAGAAAATCAGTATGTTCAACATAATCTAAAAATGGAATGTCATATTCGATATTTTATGTTTAAAAAATGATACTTAAAAACTTGGATATGGATTTTTTTAAAGTAGAAGCTATAAAATTAATGTCAACTCAAACAATATTTATTCACTTATTGTGGTTATTGTGTCACTTACGAAAATTTAACCGGTATGTGTGGAAATTACTTTAACCATTTTCATACTCAAAATTTGGATCTAATTCTTCCACAAGTGGTCAATAAAGTAGTATTCTTCGTTTAATGTATGTTTTAAGTAATCTATTCAAATATATATTTTTTAAATCTATTTCATATAAAACGACCTTCTACACGGAAAAAATTTGTCGCTTAAAATTTAACAGACTATTCGAAGAGTCGTGGACAGAAAGTAAAATCGGAGAAAGTCTTGTAAGGTTTCAATGACTTTTAGGAAATAGTAGAAAAAAGTCGAATAACTTTTAGAAAACCAGGTCGAAGAAAAAGAGTCGCGTATTTACTATTATAAAAGTATTTTAAACACTAACTGATATTTTCTAAGAAGTAATGAAAAGTTTCATAATCTTTGGATTCATTTGTCATAGATTTTAAAAGACTATCGAATAATTTGAAATTAAAGTAATTCAAACAAATAGTTTTGTAAATTGTATTCTAAAGTCCATCAGATTTTATATGCCGTCTTCTAAAATTTCTTCGACAGTCGCAAAAAGCGATGCGCAGAAACGTAATTCATAGCATCGCACAGCAGACAATGCAGCTCAGCTTTATGTTTTTGTAATAATTTTGGTTAGATTTTGAGATTACGTGTCGTTTGGTTTCGTTTGAATCTGGATTGAAGCGTACATTGAAGAATTAGTTCCGAGTAAGTATATGTTTACCTTGATAAAGTGTATTACGTCAAATTTGAAATTTATCTATTATTTTAGATTTGCCTTCAAACTCTGAATGTGATCCAAATATTTTACACAAGTCTCCATGACATGTATCGGCTATGCGGGTTAAGGCGTGCGATTAGAATTAGGTTAGGATGCGTGCGTGCGTGCGAGCGTTCGATTCTCGGTGCTGCGAAGTGTTTATAAAAAATTGCGTTTCTGTAATGTACAGTGTTAAATATAATGGTAAGTTCATATTAGGATTATATAGGTAATGTAAAAGTGAAAAATAATTAACTATATAAGTGCAGGAAAATAATATTTTCCTTTTTACACTGTTCAAAACTTTCTTCGACTGTCACTTAGACTTTCGATGTCTGGTTTAGAGGGTTTAGAGACAATGGAACCCAACCCACGGTGTTTTAAATTTTCCGCGACTGTCACTTAAACTTTCGAATTTACGTTTTACATTTTCAGCGACTATCTATCATATTCTTCAATAAGGAGGCTCATAATATTTAGTCGACTTTCTAACCTATCCACGAGTATTACACAAAGTCGATGACTTTTTAAGCGACAAATTTTTTCCGTGTACTTTTAGGTTATGCTGCGCATACTGATTTTCTTATCACATAATTCATATTGTTCATGAAATTATCGCTTAATTGAGTTCCATTAATTCATTTCACTCCTGATAATTTATTTTTAGCGTATTACAAGAGTAATGCAATTATTATTTAAAACTTTTTAATCGAAAGAGGCTCAAACTGTTATGAATAATTACGATCCTGGAACTCTCGCACTAATACTTATGCCTTTCGTGTCAGCAATGTGCCCACTTCCTAAGTGGGGATATGCTTAGGCACGCAGCGTGTTAATGTATTTTCTGAATATCAATCCTCCATTTTTACATTCTTATGATCAATGAGAAGGTACAGTACAGTCGGAAAGTATTAGAACAAGATAAAAAAAAGTTGTTTTTGTCAGTTCATCGTATCATTTATTGAAATATTATTCACATATTCGCGGTAGTTTTGTACGTTCAATGTAGCTTCATGATTCGAAGACATTTTTAATGCATTTTACTCAAATTTTCATCAAAATTTATAAGGAAACAGTGAATATGTTACTTCAAACGATTTTCTTGAAAATGGCCACCTTTTGCTTTAATGACTGCAGCGCACAATTTTAGCATTCTTTCGATGAGTTTTTGAAGTATTTGAGGTGGAATATTATTCCACGTTTTTCAAGTTGACCAACGCCAGCGTAGCTGAAACAGCCCCAAACCATTACTGAGCCACCGCCATGTTTTACAGTTGGCACAATACAATCTGGTTTGCATCTTTCATTGACTTTTCTGCGAACATATTGACGCCGATGGCTACCGAAAAGTTCGAATTTTGATTCTTCTGTCCATAAAACTGATTTCCACTTATCAATCGCCCAGTCAACATGTTCTTGAGCGAACTTCAGTCTTTTTTGTTTATTTACTGGCCGTAGAAGTGGCTTTCTGACAGCAATGCGTCCAATCATTTCTTTAAGCCGGCCTTTGACTGTCGTGAGCGATATTGGTGAATCCAAGTCTTCATTGATTTCAGCACGAATTTCTGATGCAGATTTCTTTCGATTGCCCTTACTTATTGCATATATTTTGTTGTAGATTCTTTGATTTGTCTTTTTTGGTCGACCAGATCGTTTTCTGTTAGTATTTTGTCCAGTTTCCCGATATCTTCTTATGGCCGTATGAACTGAACACAAAGATATTTTCAATATTTTGGCTATTTGTCGATAGTTTTTGCCTGTTTTTTGCAAAATAATGATTTGGGCCCGTTTCTCGACAGATATTCCATTTCGCTTGACCATTTTCAATCTGGAAAAATACAATTCTGAGGCTATTTCAACGAAAAAGCGGGCACAATTATGCATAAACGCAACGACTGTCAAATTAACAGACTTACAGTTTTTTATGACACTTCAATGCACCAGACACGATAATACCATCATTTTTTGTTTAAATGATTGACATGTAACCTTTTAAACCGCAGCCGAATCGATTTTTGTGCGAAAAACAACTGAAAACCCAATGCGGCAGTTTTGGATACTTTTCACGATTTTCGGCCATAGGCTGTTTTCTTATAAATTTTGATGAAAATTTCAGAAAATGCATTAAAAATGTCTTCAAATCATAAAGCTACGTTAAACGTAAAAAACTACTGCAAATATGTGAATAATTTTTTAATAAATGATACGATAAACTGGCAAAAACGACTTTTGTTATCTTGTTCTAATACTTTCCGACTGTACTGTATTAGTTTTATGTGAAAAATAACCTTCAGGATTTTCATCAAATCTTAACGTTTTGAGACCCCCTCAGTCAGAAAAAACTTTTTTTTACGAAAGCGTCTTTCTGTCTATCATCTGTCGTCTGTCCGGCATCAGACGACGCGATAACTCTAAATAGAATTATCGAATTAGATTAGGCTCTGACATTAGTATCGGAAACCAAAAAGTAAGGACAAATTCATTAACCAGCCAAATCCGGTTAAAATTGTGAAAATAAGAGCATTTCTTGTGTGTTTGAAAAAATCAAAAATTGCAATATTGATTTCTGATAGTACTTATTAATCTCTACCAATTATCCTCATAACATATTTCGATTGAACCAAAATTACAAAAGTTGCAGTATGTTAAAACTTGAAAAAGGTCAAGAACAAAATTCCATTTTCCAGTTAAATTATACAAGATATGAAAAATACGTTATAATAGCATTTGTCCATTTTTTAAACAAAATATGTAAAATACGAAAAAAACGTTGATATGGAAAATTATTTTCCTGAATGAAATCTACAAATTTCCATTAGGACATTTTTCGACAGGACGTATTTTTTATATTTTTATTTTAAAAACCACTATTGGAAATAAATACTTCTATTTTTTAACAAAAATACTTACTTATTGAAATATTTGAAAGAAAAAAAAAATTATTTTTATCGTGTAATTTATTAGCAGGTTATAGAAATGTATACAAAAAATGGACCACAAAGCACGAATAGTGAGCCATAAATGAATGGAATGTAACCTTCATTTGAAATGAAAAAATCTAGCAATTCGTATGTAAATAACATAGAATACCAAGCGCGACAACCGAATTGCGCTCAAACTTGTTTTTTTCTTTTTCTTTTTAAGAATTTGGAAGAAAATTAATTTTTTTTAATCATGTAATTTATTAGAAAATATGAGAGACTGCAGATTACAACTCATATCATTATGATTGACCTTTAGGTAAAGATGGTGATGTAATGTTACTGATCCGTATTACTTTATGGCAAATTTAACACTTATTATGCTGCTTGAAACATGAATTGATGTCACTAAACAACACTTATATAATTTCTGTTCTCTTCGCCATCGTTTCACCTAGTAATTTAAACTTGGTCTATTGCTCTGCTTCTAAATCTTGCCCTATGCCACCCGACGTAAGGCAGGAGTCTTGCGGATCAGATCATTTCCACGTAATGGTTTTGTTCAATATGCTTCTGGATTCCAAAACGTCCCCATCCTTGGCGTATGATAGATTTATTGAGTTTGCTCTCCAGGATTCATGTATTTGTGGTGCGTACAAGGTCAACTTAGTGAGGAAAAAACAAGCGATCCTAGCCTCTGTTGCGGAGCTCTAAGTGTGACCGGTCTCTCCAGGCTAAAGCTAGGTTTAAAAAAATATGTAGATGGTATCTGTTACGAGATTATTCGAAAATTTTCCCAGTTTACTCCTGCCTTTTTGCTATGGTGATTTCAGACATCCTACAGAGTTTTCAACGCGGAGAATCTATTGGCGCCATATCTGTAGATATCAAGGGCTTCTTTCTAAACATTTCGTTTGAACATCTATGGGATTTAGATTCACGTTAAAGATTGTTCAACTTTATTTCATTCGTAACGGCACGGAGGAACCTCTGTTTTTCGGAAAATGGCTCAGGATCTAGGTCTTATTAGGTTATTAGGTTATTATTTAATATATATACTGTGCTTTTGCGAGAAGTTCTTCTTGTTGATGTCAGCCCTGCGATCTATGTAGATGATCACTTTCTGCGTATTCAAGGTCGTGATATATTCTCATCTAGAAAGGCCCTCGCTATAGCCCTGAATTTTTTATTCCATGGTTATGTGGACTTGATTTTACCGTTCCAATACCGAAGAGACAATTATTTGTTTTCTCTAGAACTGGACAGAGGGTAAACAATATATTGCACTCTATAGACGGTCAAGAACTTCAATGTTCCTCACATCAAGTATCTCAGTCATACTCGGTAGAAGGCTGACTTGGGCTCCTCATGTCAAGGCAGTCTCGGATTGAGCTCTCGGAATGTGGATATTATTCGTGTCTTGGCTAAGATTAGTTGAGGCATATTCCCTGCTCTTCTGCTAGTCGTTTATAAAGAGCTTGTCCAATTGCTTCTCTGTCTGCTTCAGCTAGTAGGAACGTCCTATTAATTCTGAAACGAATCCATTGCAATAAAATATTGCATTGTAAGGGTAGTTTTTGGTAATAGGTTTTTGTGGAACTAAATGGCCCAAAAAGCCCGAAATTCTAAGCCATGTAAAAAAAAGTAGTTATTGAACATGTCAGGATTCTTGAAATAACAATCCAAATAGTAAGACCAACAAAATAAGTCGTTATGTTTTTGATTCAGTTTAACTCTTTGTATAAAAGTATTGTCTTTATATTGACATTCACTCATAACGTTTCAAATCACTCATTTTTTACATTTAACATGTGATAAAATCTAGAAATGAGGAGTTATATTCAATAAGGCGACAGGCGCTCGAAAACCTGTAAAAGTATTGTCCGCCTCGTGATGTCATAGTCAAAAATTGAAAATCGAAAAAACCAAAAACATGGTTTTATAGCTCGTGAAAAATGAATGTTAGTTTCCCCTTACAGTTTTTTATAACATTGCAAATTTTCGAGTAAATTAATAAAAAGTGTGTTGGTTTTAAAGCATATAAACCATGTTTTATTTCAATCCACTCGCCTCGAAAAATTCATTAATTAACGGATTGCGAGATTTTTTTTTGCGTTCTACTCGTGAATCTCTGGCGAAGGCGACAGTGCTTGCAAAAAATTTTTTTGTTCATTGTTAAATGGTTTTTTTTAATCCGAAGAAAAAACTATGTTTTTCGAGCTTCGGACCGAAAAAGTGAGCGAGAAACTTTGAGCTACAGTAAACTTCCCGTGAACAAGTTGATCATTAGTTTTGACGCTCATTTTCATCGCATGCCACTCCTACTCTCTTTCTTTATCTTCCTTCGCTTCTACTCATCGGCGCGCCTGCATTGCTCGTAACAAAACCGGTAAAATCGCGTCAAAACTTAATTCGCATTTGCGTTCAACTCGTTGTATTTTCGAAAGTAATTGTTCAATCGAGTTGATATTTTCCAAAAAGTTGCTCCATATACTAATGATCAACTTGTTCACGGGAAGTTTACTGTAGCTCAAACTTTCTCGCTCACTTTTTCGGTCCGAAGCTCGAAAAACATAGTTTTTTCTTCGGATTAAAAAAAACCATTTAACAATGAACAAAAAATTTTTTTCAAGCACTGTCGCCTCCGCCAGAGATTCACGAGTAGAACGCAAAAAAAAATTTCGCAATCCGTTAATTAATGAATTTTTCGAGGCGAGTGGATTGAAATAAAACATGGTTTCTATGCTTTAAAACCAACACACTTTTTATTAATTTACTCGAAAATTTGCAACGTTATAAAAAAACTGTAAGGGGAAACTAACATTCATTTTTCACGAGCTATCAAACCATGTTTTTGGTTTTTTTGAATTTCGATTTTCAATTTTTGACTATGACATCACGAGGCGGACAATAATTTTACAGGTTTTCGAGCGCCTGTCGCCTTATTGAATATAACTCCTCAATTTATCAGAAGGTGGATCGACGGGCCCTGAGTTACATAAATACTTGGAAAGTACCTCATAATCAAAATGCACTTACAAATATACCTATTCATTCAATTACTGCTGTAAATTACACACTTGGTAAAGCAATAAAACGGAGATAATTATTAGAAGACCTATTGTTTCAAAAAGTAATTGAATTACTTGAATTTTCCTTATGAATAAATATTTATTAATAAGCTAATGAAATCAGAACCATACATGATTTCAAAATATGATCAGATAATATTACAAAATAATTATACGATTTATTTCTCAACATTATTTTTCTAAAAAGTATCTAAACTTTGTTCTTTCTTAAAAATTGATTCTTTAAATACAAATGATTATTTTTTTTCCATATTATTAAGAGGATTATGGACTTATTTAGCATGATGAAATAAAGATCTCAACGCTCGTGTCGACATTTCGTTCGTGTGCATATTCACCATTAAGAAAAACAGCGGGAGATTTAAAAGATAAAACAAACAGTAAATTAATAATATAGAAACGATTTTGTTGAATTTTTTAAATTGATCAAAAGGATTTTGAGATTCTGATTTCTCTTCAAATAAGGATAGTTATTAATCTAGAGAATATTATGAATATTATTTTCAAGAGAAATTGCAATTTCCCTTACTTATTAATTAAAAAAATATTATGATTATTAATTTGAAGAGAAATTAGAATCTTTAAAATCTGATGGATTAATTAAAGAATTTAACAGAACAATATCTATATCATCTTATTTTTTCCCTTAGCCTCCAAATCCCCCGCTGTAATAAGTTCTTAAGGCTGTATGGTAGGCTCTGACGTCACCAATTACATACGACAGCTTCATAATTAAAATAATAATTAAAACAAATTTTCTTGAGAAGACAGTAACGGAAAGCGAGCAAGCAAATGAGCGGAACGTCGACACGAGCATCGAGATCTTTATTTAATTGTTACGCTAAAACTATGAAATAGAATCGTCTGAAAATTTCCAAAAACCTTCTTTGAATCCCGCTATAAATTTCGATGAAAGTAAATTTTACCCTTTAAATTCGCTCGACTCCCGAAGCATTTAAAAATTTCATTACATCATTATCGTTACAGCTTGATAACGAATTTGTATACAATTTCTAAGATTATTCATCGAAATTATAAGAATGTTGTTAGTTTATCTAAATTATAATGCTTACTACCTCAATATTGTTCCGAAAAATCCATTTTAGTTCAGAGTTTATGGCAAGTTGAATACAAAAAAATAATTATTTTCTGATAGCGAAAGGAAGTCATACTCTCTTGATTATCGTGAAAACTACTATTGAGTTGTCCCAGACGTAATTGCCGATTTCACATATAGATGTCTTTGACCATCTTTTTGAATGGCTTCTTTCAATGTCATAATTTTTTCTTTTGGCATTTGGTAGTTGTCACTCTTAGCTTGCTTTACAAACAAATTGCGCGTAATTTCGTTTGCAGTTGTTAGTTTGGCATCAACTTTGAGATAGAGTGTAAAAACGAGCATTTTCGTCATATTTTGCTTTTTTATTTTCGTAAAGGAATGAACGCAGCACAGGATGCTAAACAGTTACGTGATGTGTATGGTGAGGAAGCCTTAAGACAGACAGTGTCGAAATTGGTTCAATAAATTCCGTTCTGGGGATTTTTCACGTATCGTTTCCTATCTGATACGCGGCTACTGATTCTCCGATAATGTAGGCAGTGGAAGAAATTTCAGACTCAACTAATTAATTTGAAATAATTTATAGCCGCAAGGCTGAGCCACTAGGCGATATAAGGAGATCTTCCTGTGGAAAAGGAGATGTCGGACGCCTGTGTAGCTCAGTGGTTAGAGCAGTCGACCGGCAATCGAAAGACCTGGGCTCGAATCCCAGCGCAGTCGAACGCGTCTTTTTTTCCACAGAAAGATTTCAAGTTCTTTAAATTTGAATTTTATTTGCATTTATTTGCGATATAAGTGTTTGAAATTGTCTACGAGGACACCTGTTGGCAACGTATCCTATCTGATACGCGACTGGTGATTCTCCGATAATGTAGGCAGTGGCAGAAATTTAAAACTCAACTAATTAATTCGATAAACGGCTGATCGAATGTCGAAAATTCGCCATCCGAAGCGCATCCGATCGAATGTCGGATTTTTAAGATTCGACCGGCGTGGGATGTAGTTTGCAATTTTTAATCAGACATTACACAATATATATATATATATATATTATTAGTTTATCATATCGGAATGGTGAGTCGAAAGAATTTGTTTTTGTCTTATGCGATTTATACATTTCAGGAATGTGTATTAAAATTGTTTGAAGAATCAGGCAACGTAATTTGTCTTTAATAAAATAACTACAAAATTAAATTTTATACGCCTGAAAACTCGAGACAAGGGACACAAGAGTCACAGGGACTATACACAGTTATATATATTTAAACAATTTTAATATTTTTAACCAACTCACCAAAGTTAATCCTATATTATAAAACTCTACAACTGAAACAAGACATAATAATTTGAATTTCGGAAATTTAAAAAATCCTACGGAACATAATTTCATTAATAATTTTTCAAGCACAATGAAATTGTACACCTTACAACTGTATACTAAATTATAGAAAAATTAATTTTGTACATTTAAATGAACTCTATTAGAATATACGAGAAAATATTCTACACCCGATTAAATACTTTTTTATAAGTTTAATTTCAAGGCCATGACACACTTACCCGATTCCTACCTTACTTTTTTAAACCAACTTTCGGCCACACGAAATAAGATATCGATTATTAATAGACCAGCATACAAATTTCAAACTAAGTTGCACACACTTTCTCAAATAATCATTATCAAAGAAAGCAGAATTTAAAAAAAGCATCATTAAAGAAAAATCCGAATTTAGCTGAAAGAAAACATTCTAAATTGCAACTTGTAATTCAACTTGAAGTTTTAGGCAATCCATTATATCTATCTCGATAATCCGCAATTAAGACTTAAGACCTCATGTCAGATGTAGAATCTTATACTTGAAATTCCTTCTATTTACTTTGCTGAATAGAGCGAAGAAAGCATTCGAAAAAGAATAAAAGAAAAATTTGAAGTCAGTTAATATCTTTTTTCTACTAGCGGGCCATAAAGTGGACTTTATTGCCCCGTGCGGGGCAAACAAATCCACTTTCTGACCCTATAGTAGAAAAAAAATCGTGTGTAACACGGGAAAAACATTTACTTTACTCGTGTGGTTGTTACCCTCGCTTTGCTCGGGCATCAAACTTCACACTCGCAAAATAAATTTTTTTTTCCCTAGTTGCACAATGTACTATTTCATAGCGCCTCCTTTGAAAATCCGATTTTCGGTACCAGTAGAGCGGGTTGAAAGTCGCTGTTTCAACCCGCTCCACAGTTGCAGCCAATCAGATTCTCAAAAGAGTTGCTATGAAAAATAGTATACATTACTCGAAACAAAACACAGCGAAAGCATTTCGTGTGATTGCAGCCCTCGTTTCATTCAGGCAGCAAACTTCACACTCATGCAATCGCTCTGTTTCGCCCCTTGTAATTATTATACTATTTTCTTATTCCCTCAAAAAACCTTAAAATTCACCATTTTGGAACCATTCAAACACCACAAAAATATTTTCTGGCTTTTCTGGAATAGACATTTACAATTTTGTGAATGCAAATTTTCAAAAAATTCTAAATTCAGCAAAATTTTTTAAATTCATAATTCTCTATTATTGTTATTATATTATTATTATTTGCTGAAAGTTTTTAACCAATAGGAATTTTTTAAGATTTTCGAATAAAAAAATGTAAACAGAAGATATTAACTGATTTCAAAACTTTTTATTCTTATTTTTTCCATATGCTAAACCCAGAAACTGTTGACCCTCAGCTCAAACGAATCAATTAATAATGCTCAACTTCCATATCTTTGTATCATTAGAACACAGCCCCTTTAAAAATCATGAGTTGAACAACATTTTTCTAAATGGGCTTTTTAATTTTTATTACTAGTTATTATATATATTCTTATAAACAAATAATTAAAATTTGTTAAATTTTGATTAACAAATCCAATTGACTAACTTCTATATTTGATGGACTATAGTCTCTGAATGCATCACATGAGACTAAAAAAATTAATTCTTTTGACTATGACGATATAAAATTAAAATACAATTATACAACGTAAGAATATTGTGTAATGTCTGATTAAAAATTGCAAACTGCATCCTGCGAAGAAGCGAGCTTCGAATGTCGAATAGTCGACATTCGACGGACGGCTTATCGAATGTCGAAAATCCGATATCCGAAAAAGCGCGTTTCGAATGTCGAAAATTTGACGGAGGCCAATATTGGATCGGAAATCGAATCGAATCTTTTTTCACACCTCTACTGTGAACATGCCCAGTAAGAAAGTTTGCATTAAAAAGTATTGAAAATTTCCAATCCCTACAAGTCCCTTTTCAGTCCACCATTTTTGAATCCACTAGCAGAAATTGAAAAAAATAATATCCAATCCTTTTCAATGACTTTCGAAGAGGTGAAATATAACCACGAATAAAAATAAAAGAATTTTCATTATCTATTTTTGAAACGGCCAAAAAGCTTGAAATTTATTATATTTGATAAGATTGTTTATCATTAAGCACTCAACTTATATACATTCTATCAGAAAAGACAAATGTAATAAAATGAACTCTTTAATATAGTTTAGAAAGCAATTTAATAAAATTAATGTGCAATATGAATAAATGATCTATACCTTATATATTCGTCCTTTAGTAACGAAGAGTTCTATGAGCGTGGGTGTATGATCGATGGCAGCGTTTATTTCCTCCAAAGCTTTTTTTGTTTGACCCAAGTAGTCAAAATGTTGAGCCAAGTAATAATATGTCCACAAAAGAGCTGAAGCCGGCTCTCTAACAGTGTCCTTTTCTAAATCGCTAAAATGTCCGTGAGCTTTAAGCGCATCTTTATAATTTAGAACCAATGACTCTATAATTTTAACTTTCTCCTTATCTGTGTATAAAGATCGAAGGTTTACGAACAAAGGGGGAATTCCTTTGTGAAGTCCTAGATTTCCAAATAAAATTTATAATTAAAACAGTCAATAGAACTCAATACGTCGTTTTTTATTAATTTACTAACCTCTTCGCAAGTATTTATCGACAAACATGTCAAATTGTTCCCCAGATGCGTAATTCAATTGTAGACGACGTGGAGCCAGTGCTCGAGGAAACATATCTTCATAAAGTTTAAGCATTTGTAGTGTCTCCTCAGGACATGAGTGTCTTTGAGCTTCCGCTAACCTGGCGTAGTAAGTTGTATTTTCAGGATTTATGTTTAATAGTTCATTGAAGACTTGAGCTGCTTCTGCAAAGTGCCCCAGTTCCAATCTCAGTTTACCTGTCAAAAATTGCAATCATATTTTTAAGCAATTGACTATTTATTTTTCTATTTCTATTTTTATTTACCGTAAATTTCTTTTACTGTGACTTTATCACAAATTTGATCACTGTATTTATCGAGGTGTCTTAAGGCCTGCTCGCTCTCTCCCGATTCTTGAATCAACATGTTCTGATAAAGTAACAACTCGCTGTGCTCGTAATCATAGCAAATCTAAGCAGCAAAACCAAAAAAGTTATATCCTGAAATCGTAAGGTGTTCTCAAATCAAATGCGTGATTTACCATAGGGGAGTTTCGAAACGTATCCAGTATTTTTAATGCCATTTCATAGTCCCTGAGTAGGTGATAAGAAATGGCAAATCCGATCCATGAGGCTCGCTGAGTCGGTCTTAACATGAATAATTGATACCTAGTGTCCTGCAGAAGATATTATTTTGTATTAATCTGCAATTTCATTTTAGTTTTTAAATATAAATTCAAAAGAACCAACCTTGTAGCCATCCAGGTCCCTCATCTGAATTTGTAGGAGGGACAGATCCCTAAGAATTTGTATGTTGTCTTTATCCCACTTAAGTGCGTTTCGATAGCACTTGATGGCTTCATCATATTTTTTGTCCGATCGCTGCAGTAATCCGTATACGTGCCAGCAAACATGCGACTGTAAATCGTTCCGGAGTCCACGTCGCACATGATCGTATGCTTCTTCCTTGCGGCCTAAGCAATTCAGTGTGAGACCCTTCATCGCCAGTGTCTCACCGTGTTCGCTAAACTTCGGATTCGACAGGATTTGTTTAGCGAATTTTAACCCATTTTTATACTGCTTGTGTTCGTAACATCGCTGGAAAATCACGGTAAAAAGACTTTTAAACCATTTTAGTTATTAAAGAATTAAATTTTAAGCGCTCCACAGTTTTCAAGTTTAAAAGGAAAACTTAATGCACACAGCTAAACAATTTTAAGTGTTCGTGAATTGAATGAATTATAACAGAATTAGGTTCCTGGATGAGAGTGTTCGAAGTACTTCGAAAAATGAGAAAAAATCAAAAGATGATATTGATTTATATTAGGAACCGCTTAAGTACAACATGCCATCTGGGCTGCATCCTGAAACTATCACCATGGCTAATTGAAAATAAATCTATCAGAACACAATTTAATATTTGCATCCTTCTGTATAAGTTTTATTTTTCATCGAAACAAAGTGAAAAAATAATTTTTCTTACTACCCTAGTCGAAAGTACGTGGTTTCGGCACCAATTTAACGGCAGAAAGTCTAACTTTCATGCATTGGTCAAGCTATATGCGCGCCCTCTATAATAGCGGGAGTAAAAACGTCAATAACCTCAAGCGTCAAAATTTGTCCGCTCTCTGCTAATGTTTATTAGTGGCAATGAGTGGATATTATTTAGAATGTAATAGTAGTGACTGAAGTGTAACAAAAATAAAAATAAAAAAATGAAAGACATATCATCTGATGAATCGACAGATGAAGAAGAAATTAATAAAAACTTTGAAACTGAAGCTCAATTAATAGTAGAAACTGACACCTTACCCAAAAAGTCCGTTGACAGATACATGCTAGTCTATGATAATTACCAAAGATGGAAACAAGGTAGATGTATTTGATGCCTGCCCCCCCGACCAGCAGCACTCGCTCCGCTCGTGCCGCAAATGTCGGGGCAGGCATCAATATATTCCAATGGACACATGCAATTGTTTTCGTACTTTCGACCGGGTAGCAAGAAAAATAGTATACACTACATGGGCAGAAATTTGATAGCCCTGAACTGCGTGCCATGATACCCTCGGCTTCGCCTCGGGCATTATGGCGCGCAGTGCAGGAATTTCAACTTTCTGCCCTTGTTATGTAATATACTATATCAACTGACAACGATGATAATTTCTTTTCCTTATTCAAGGATATGGACAAAAAAGTGACATCGAGACGTTAAGATCCACTAATGGTGAAACTGATACACAAAATCGAAAAATAAAACAGTGTAAAGCGTGTTTCTGATAGATTTAATCTCATCCAGCATGGTGATATTTCCAGGATGCACCCCCGGCGTCAAAAAATGTGCATCTGTAACAAGGATTCAATTTTAAAACAATTTTATTTTGAAAAATTAAAAGACAAATCAAATGCAGATACTTTTAAAATCATACTAAACTGTATTAACAATATAGAATTCTGAAAAGCTTCTTAAAAGCTATAAATATTTTTCAAAATTAACAAAGAAGCAAAAATAATGAAAACTGTTCTATATCATTTTTTCTTGCATTGAACAAAATTATTAAGGTGATTTTGAAACGGTCGACCAAATTATACTAACTATGGAACTGCATTAGTATTAATTTTGCTTTGAAAAATAGATTTTTCTATAATCATAAAAAAACTTATTTTTCAAAAAAATCACATAATTATTGACATTTTCTTCCTTGAAAAATTAAATTTATTTAAATCGGAAAAACTGAATAAATACTTCTTTAATCTAAACAATTAAGGATCGATTCGTTTAATCAGATTCAGTCAGCATTTTTAAATTAGATAAATCGGTCTCAATCGGATTCTTTGTCTAGAAAAGTTTGACGTTGACTCACTTTATTTTAAAAAAGAAACTAATAATAATCTAATGGTAATCTAATAGTAACAATATACAACGTTGTACATTATAGTCCGTTCATGTGAAACAGCAGATGCGATATAGATTCTTCATGTTTATGTTAAAAGTAAATCTGCCAGTATCTCAAGTCATGTTTAAATGAATCAAAAAAATGAGGAATTTATAAAAATGATCGAAGCTCTTTTGATAAAATAAAACATAATGTTTTTTATTCAAATCATGTGAAACATATTTTGAAAAACTTTGGAATTTTTATTATTATTTTGCAGTCTATTACATTACTTAATATTTAAAATCAAACTGATCCTAAACCTTACATTTCGAAGAGAAATTTTTTCCACATTCGACAGGCATTGAAAATTAAATGCAAATTTGATAATATTAAAATAAAATAATAAAAATCCGGCCAACATATTTACTCAAGGGAGGAACAATTTCTTCCCTAACCTGTCAGGAAGGTTGGGTTTTGAAAAGAATGTTCGAATTTCCGAAAATGGTTCCACCCCCTGATCGGGTCAACCCAAATTTCCCTGCAACCAAATATAATCAAAATTCTATTTTGTTGGATACTGACGACAGGATACAAAAGAAAATTATGTTAAACCTAAAAAGTATGAAAAAATGATATGTATGTTACAAATGCCAATTGCGGTTTAGAATCAATCAGATCATAAAATAAGTTTGAAAATAAGTTAGGAACAGGTAGACTTGTTAACATTGATTACTGAGAATTTCTAGATTTTAGGAATAGCTCTTTTAGAAGACAAATTTTCTCTGGTAACCCGGGAGTGGGGTCCAAAACAGAGTATTTTTATGTGCTGTTACTCACCAAAATTCGCTTAAACAGCGCATTCTCTTTAGGTGGCAGGGGATTGCTGGAGGGCATTTTTGTAAAGCTACAAAAATATTGGGTTTTTTCTACCCAGTTCACACAATTTTCACCACAAAACCTCGTGGCCACAAACGAAGAAGTCGATCTCGGACAAACTCGGATCACGTGATCATCCGCGACAATGTTGTTCCGCCGGAAGCAGCCCTATCTGACTTCAGCTCTGAGGGCGCAGTCCCATGTCAGAGATGAGTTGGGAGATTGCTAAAGTAATGGAATAAGAGAATTTCACAAAAGTGGGCTGATAAACGCGCCCTCTGAACGCGTTGCGCAAAAGGTGTACTTTGCGCGTCGGTAAATAATGAAAGTTAGAAAATCCAGAAATGATTTACCATCAGAATTTCTATGGAGGGGCAGCGACGCGCGCTCCCTTCTTTCTATCTCGTCGCTCTTGCACGCGAGAACGATACGTCCCACTTCTCTTTATTCTCCTCGCTTCCTTCATGCAATGCTATTTTTAGATTTCACGCTTTCGGTTATTGAGTCGGAATTGAGAATTGTGTATTTCTGTCGAAACCGTGCAAAAGAGGCGCGAAGCAGACGACAATTTCAAATTTACGAAATATGTTATTTAAGAGACAACACTTTTTTCCGATATTTTGGAAAAAATCTGCATAAAATAAAAATCTGAAATATCGTGTAAAATTTTATAAGCATTTAAACACTTCAAAAATAAACTTTCAGTAAAATTTGATGCCAATAAATGTTCCAAATTTGAATCAATATATATTTTCCTATTCAAATTTCCATACTTCTTATCAATTTTGTGCATTTAAAAACTTTTTAGTTAGAGAGATATTTTCTATTAAGAAGAGGTAAACATAAAATTCAAGTTTAAAATTTACATTCTCATTTTTATGTTAGCAATATTTTCATCTCACATTTTTGTAGCCTAAGCACAGACTAATCATTAAAAAAATGAAATGGTCTATGGAAAGGAAAAATTTTCTAACAGATGTGGATAAATTAAAAAGCTAAAATATGTGTTCACTAATATCTTCATATGAACATGTAAATATTTATCGATATTAAATTTTACATAAAAATTTTTGTCCGAAGTGTTCAAATCTTGTTACAATATGACAAGATCATATGGACGAGTTCAATTTTTTTAATGAAATATTTTGTAATTTTTAATTCGTCTGTTCTTCTGAAATCGGAGGAAGATTTGAACAGTAAACAACAAATTTTCCAATGGAATTCAAGGTCAATAAATGTTTAAAGTTTTATATTAAAATTTTAATTACAAAATTTTGAAGCTTTGTAACTATAACATTTTTTGGAATTTACATCTTCTACATGACAATTTGTATATATATAAACTACCATCGGAAATTACAGAGGTTCACCTGGAGTTTCAACTTTCGTTAAAGTGATTTATTTTATAGAAAGATATTACAAAAGAAATTTTAATTTAGATCTTTTTGAAGGAAATTAATAAGTATGTAAAAAAATTAAAATTTTAAAAGATTTTTTTTAGTATGTCTTCATAGTGATTTGTTAACATAATTAAAATATTTTTAGAAAGTCTTTTCTGGATTCTATATGCTGGGGTTGAACATGTTACAAAAAGTCGTGTAATTTTAAAAATGTGTATCCCCATACCAATGAAATCTTAAAGTGTGCTGTTCGATAAAATATTAGATATAATATATTTTACTTTTGAATAATCAAACCTTTTATATATACTTATATATTGAAATTTTCATTTATAATATGTTATGTATTCTGAAAGTTTTTTCAAAATGTTTTATTCTAAAGGATTTATTTTCAATTTTACTTCATACCAAATTAAAGTTAGTGTACGATTTCGTGTGCTAATTTTGATATAATTTATGTATTTTTCAAATATTTAAACCTTTTATACTCAAACATTCAGAATTATTTTGAATTCAAAATGTTTTAATAAATTGCATTGGCTTTAGGGTCCATAAATGAAGAAGTCTATTATAAATTAAATCAAGGGTCATTACAATTTACTATTTTAATTGTTTTAATAAAACATTGCATAATTTAAAAACATTAAACATATTAATACGTTCATAGTTACATACTTAAGTTTAAAGAATTTGAAAATCTTTCTGTGGAAAAAAGACGTTTTCGAATGCACCAGATTCGAGCCCGGGTATTTCGATTGCCGGTCGACTGTATGTACATTCGTGTAAGAATATTAAATATTTTGAAAATGTTTTTTCAAGTATTTTACTTTATAGTAATGATTTGTCGAATTTACTTCACACCGAATAAATCTTAAAGTGCAAGATCGCATGCGAATTCAAATACAATTTATGCTTTTTTTGTAATATTTAAAACCTTTCTTTACACAGTCACTTCCATCGGAAATTAGAGGTTCATATGTTATTTAAGCTATTGTTAAAGTAACTTAATTTTTATAATAAAAGGTTAACATTTTTTCATGATGCTAAAATAAAAGTTAACACAGTTTTGCTTCTAATAAGCCCAAGTTAAGAGCATAATATTAATTTTGTAAAAATATACTACAAAAAATCTGCCCGCTTCGTGGGCACATTCTCATGGCGCGCTTCGCTTGCAAGTTTGAGCGCGCCTGGGACGCGCGATTCGATCGTCACACTCGGTCTTATATTCTTCGGACCGTAAAGCCAACTAAGAACATGAACAATATTTGAATATTAATACTAAGGGTCGATATAAGTCCTGTTTCATTATTATTTAAATTTATTACTTGTAATTTGATACTTAAGTTCAAGTCAATTTTATAATATTATCGATGTGAATTACATTTTCTCAAAGTTACTAAATTTGTTTTTGATTTCAAATGAAAAAAGAAATTCAATTTGCTTAAAGCTCTATCAGCCTTAAAGAACACATTCTTATCATGAAACTTGCGCTTCGCGCTCGATTTTCTGTATACATTTCTGTAACTTTCTAATAATTTACAAGATTACAAAAAATCTATTTTCTTCCAAATATTTAAAAAAGGAGGAGAATTCATAGACTCTTTTAGAGAAAACGATTTTTTGTATTATCGCTTATTTTGTATCACACATATTTTGGTTCAAAAATGGAATTTTTTATTTTCAATATTGTATTTTTTAAAACCAAAACATGAAATATATATCTTGTCAAAAAATGTCCTACTGAGAATTTGTAGACCTCATTTAGGCAAATAATTTTCTATTTCAACGTTTTTTTCGTATGTTACATATTTTGTTCAAATAATGGAATTTTTGAATTTTAATCGTATTTTTTTAAATTATAATGAAAAATATACGTTTTATTAGAAACTATATCTGAAAATATTTGTATATATTATTGAAACGAACAATTTTCCATTCTTACGTTTTTTTCGTATTTCACATATTTTAGTTAAAAAATTGAATTTCGGATTTTCAATGGTATTTTTTTTTTTAATTAAAAAGAAAAATATACATCTTATGAAAAAATGTTGCAGTTCAAACTTGTAGATCTTTATATCATATAGGTTTGGTTTCGTCGGTCTTGCGGTCAATAAAACAACATTCTATAAAAAACTCCTTCATTATATTTGGTCACAAATTCTCCTATGTTTCAACCTCACTGCGGGTCTTTTTCAAGGAATATATATGTCACTAAAAATTGAAGAAATCAATTTACCATCAAATTTCTTTTTCCAAAGAGAACTATTTTATATGTTGTGTTGATATAATAAATAAGTATTTACATAAATTACAAAAAAACGAAAGCACACATGAAGATTCAGTCTTATTGTTGAAAATGTTATTAAAATTAAAGCCTCAAAGATTGAGGGCTTCAATAATTTAAAATTACATTATAATACGGTGTGTACAATCCGATGAAGCAACGCAAACTGTAGGATAGAGAGACGAAGATACGATAAATTGAATTAAATTCACCAACACGGAGAAACTTTTTATATCAATTTTAACTATAGTATTTTTCAATTTAGGGAAAAACTTATGACTTCGGGAATTTTTGTTAGTAAAAATACTAAACTTTATAATAATGATATGAAACTTTAGTATAAACTATAGTAAAATTTGCTATGGACTATGCTGAAGTTTCATATCATTATAATAAAGTTTGGTATTTTTACTAACAAAAATTCTCAAAGTGATACGTTCTTCCCTAAATTGAAAAATACTATAGTAAAAATTGATATAAAAAGTTTCTCCGTGAATGAAAAGCGTGCTAAAACTTGAGAACACAAACTTGAAAATCATATGTTAAATAATGCCATGGCAAATTCGATTAATATTCATAATTTCAGCCTTACAATTTATTGACATATTAATATTTTTATTGATATAAATTGATTCAATAATTTTTCTTTAATGTTGTTTTATTGACCCTAAGACCGACGAAACCAAACCTATATATGATATAATAATATAACGGTCGAAGAAATGGTCATCCGTTCTTTATAAAGGAAAAAAAACAAACAAAAATTCTAGCCTGTTGTTTACAAATTTCTAAGTTTTTCGTTCATTTTATCTGGTTTTCTATATACAGTGAATTCTACATATTTTTTCCAATTCGTGTTGTTGCTTACTGGACTTCTTCATTTTGAATTGCAAGCAATGAGATAAGTTTTTGAGTTTCATTATTATCCTTATTTTAACTATCTTCTACATTTTTATCTTTTACGAAAATTTTGAATTAATCTTTTAATTTATGCAGCTGAAGAGGGCCCCCGCATATGTAGCCAAAACGTTTGCCTTCTCTCTTTTTTTGCGTTTTTTATCGTAAGTAGCATTGATAATATTAATAGAAGAAAATAAAAAGAGGCTGACCCAATGCCAAAAAAATGAGAAATTAACAAAAATTCTGTAAATTTTGGGTCAATATGATAGCAGACATGTCATCAAACATGTCACTTTACAGTTATTACTGTTGTAGATCTTTATGTAGTAAACCATTTTTTATCATAACTTTTATTCGTATCTCGTATAATTTAACTGGAAAATGGATATTGACTTTTTTCAAGTTTTAATATACTGCAACTTTCTGAAATTTATTTTATTTGCAAAATATTATGAGGATAATTAGTAGAGCTTTACGAGAATTATCAGAAATCAGTCTTAAAATTTTGGTTTTTTCATAAAGTTTTTTTCAAAAACACAAAAAGTGCTCTTATTTTGACAATTTTTGTCGGATGTAGCTAGTTAACGAACTTGTCTTTACTTTTTCAGCTGCGATAATGTATGCATAAGCTCAATTCAATCCGACAATTTTTTTCTATCCAGAGTTATCGAGTATATGACCTATTACTACTGCAGACGGACAGACAGACAGACAGACAGACACTTTCGTAAAAACCGTTTTTTCTGACTCAGGGGATCTCAAAACGTAAAGATTTGACGAAAATTCCGAAAATTATTTTTCACATAAAACCAAAACCTTAATTCTCATATGATGAGAATCTAAAAGACATCAAATTTAGATCTTTCTCAATAATATTAATAACTCTAAAATTAATTAACATTGTCAAAAGTCTGTAGTCTCATTTCAAAGGTAAGTTTTCATATTACTGAAAAAACCTTTTGAAATCTAAATCTAAATTAAAATTTCTTTTGTAATATCTTTCTATAAAATAAAACACCTTGACAAAAGTTGAAACTCCAGGTCAATCTGTAATTTAAAAAAATTATTATTGAAGAGAGCATTTCAAAGAAAAGAAATTAATTTCCAAAAAAAATATTTGAAGCATAAGAAAAAATAAATATAACAAACTTTATTTTTACCCCGACTTTTTTTCTTATCGCTTCAAACCAAATTTAAAAAAAAAATGATGTGATTCAAATAAATCAAGAATCGTTTTTTCAGGAAAAAGACCTAATACAACCTAGCCGTTTCCATATTTCTAAAATGAATAAGTTTTTACCAAATTCAGTCATTTTTTTACAAGAATTTTGTTTTGGAAATTTTATTTTTAATGCTTTTAGCCATTAAAGAATTTATTATAATTTCTAAGAAATGGAAACGGTTAAGTTGTAGAAAGCCTTTTTCTTAAAAAAATTATCCGTGATTTCACAGAATCACATCATTTTCTAAAATTTGGTATGAAGCGATAAGAAAACAAGTCCGGGTAAAAATAAAATTTGTTAAATGCATTATTTTTTTATGTTTTAATTTTATTTCTTAGAAACTAATCTCTTTTCTTCCAAATGATCTCTTCAATAATAATATTGCTATTTTAAAGAATTTGAAAATCTTTCTGTGGAAAAAATGACGCTTTCGACTGCGCTGGGATTCGAGCCCAGGTCTTTCGATTGCCGGTCGACTGCTCTGACCACTGAGCTACACAGGCGTCCGACATCTCCTTCTCCACAGGAAGATCTCCTTATATCGCCTAGTGGCTCAGCCTTGCGGCTGTAAATGATTTCAAATTAATTAGTTGAGTTTGAAATTTTTGTCACTGTCTACATTATCGGAGGATCACTAGTCGCGTGTCAGATAGGATACGTTGTCGACAGGTGTCCTCCTCAACTAATTAATTTGAAATAATATTGCTGTTCTTGAAAAAAAATTTATCTATTTTTGCCTGAAGTCTAATTTTTGTGGATGAACTACCTGAAATCAGCAAAAACTTCATTTACATTTATTTATCGAAATTTTCATACCAAAGATGTTACCTATTACAAAAATGTTCTAACCCTTCATTTTTGAAACTTGTATTTCATCTTGAATGATATCTTATTATAAAATATTCTCTATATAATTTAAAAAAAAAATGCTGAAATCGATATTTTGTTTCGAATCTTTAAGCATTTATTGACTTTAAATTTCATTAAAAAATTATTTTTCAAGTATTTAAATCATCTTAAAATTTCACAAAATCTTTTAGATACTTATTTCAGATCAATATTTTTCAAAGTATATAGAAAAAAAGTGTAATTTTTTTAACGTTATATTCCGTAATTTTGAATTCTGTATCTATTTCGCGCCTCCTTTGCATGAAGTCGAGAAAAATGTAATTTCTGATTTTAACTCGACACAGACAGCGTGAAATTGAAGCGAGTTAGTGGGGATACACTGACATGACGCGCTTCATTGTGTGTGCTTCCGCATATTATTATAACAGCGCGGACCTTTAATTTTAGTTCGAAAAAGATCCGAAAAAGCTGTACGCGATTGGGGGCGCTGCAAAAGTGATAAACAGTAGCTCTGTTTTACCTTTGAAGTAGTAGCATGAACCTTTCATTTTAGTTCCCAAGAGCATTTCGCAATAGGGCGCGTTGCGGAAAATCACTCGAAATTAAATACATTACTTTAGCAATCTCCCAACTCATCTCTGGATACGGTAAGGTACTATATTATACGAGAGTTTGTATCCCGACATTCTGGCTCCTGATAGTTGGAACGCCTTTCAAACTTACCATTCATGGAGAATAGACATAAGGAAACCAATCTCTAATGCATGAACTTCACAAAAGTTGAGCACGCTTTTGTCGGAAGAACATGGAAAAGGTACAAGAACTTCCCAATTGATGGCGCGAATGCAAGTGGCGTAAAAAAATGTCCGCCTCCTTCTTAGTGTTCTTAAATGCCCGAGAATTTATGTTGAGCAAATGCTCTTGAGAATATGCTTAGCATTTAAGCTCATACAGAGCATTTAAAGAGCATTTATGAGCATTTAAAGCATTTAAATTTAACTAGTGTTTTGAAGGTTTATTACACATTCAAATGACGTTTATATTAATAAAAATAATAGTCAAAGTGTATTTAAAATAATAATTATGAAATTATTCACTAAATGTGCAAAATTTCCATATAAACTTATTGTTAGTGTAATTTATTTTCTTCTGATACGCTGGATACACAAATTTTATTGACCATAAAACTTACATTGCTATTAATTATAAGTCTTTTTAGGGATTGAATCACATTTTTTTAGCTTTAATAGCTTTGTATTACGTCTATAGAATGATTTATAGTGTCAAGTACCCTCTCTACTTCGGCAAATATGCAACAATTTTTTGTAGGTTATAAGTTTAAATATTAAATGCTTCACGCATGCAAAATTTCAAATCGATTGCTATTATAGTTAATTTTTTATCACGACCTGAAATAAGTACTCGTTTCTGGCGTTTTAACACTACAATAACCCCTTAAAGAATATATTTTAAATGCTCGTAAATGCTCAGTAAATGCTCAAAGCACAAAAAGGTCGAGCATATTCTCGAGCATATGCTTGTGCTCGAGAGAAATTCTCCGAGCATTTAAAACTTTTAGAACACTACTCCTTCTGTTCACTCAAAATATTCTAACATAACCGCAAATTAAGGTTAATATTTGTAATTGTTTGCAACTATTCCTATAATAAATATAAGTTACCATGACAACCTGCATGCATGCAAAGATACATGAAGAGTTCTTTTTTTTTTACGCTACTTGCAGGAACGTCATCTCTTGGGAAGTTCCCGTACTCAATCGATGTACTTCCGACAAAAAGATGCTGATTTTTAATTACATTAGTTTGGTCTCCTTATGTCTATTCTCCATGTTACCATTGTTCAAATTTCATATACAAAAATATAACTCATATAAAATTATATGAATTCACTCACTCCCACACTGAATATACTCTTTTACTCTTTTAGGGCATGTGATACTTAGGAAAGTAGTGTGTTTGTGTCTAAAGTACATAAAACTTTCTATTCAAAAATTTGGGAAATGTTAGAGAAGATGAAAACGGGCGTAGATAGACTACTTTCGGTTTAGAAATTGAAAAATGTTGAATTTTACAAAATATATCGGAAATATTTTTCTTCATTGTCAAAATCATATAAGTAGTCTATTTACGTCCGTTCATATCTTCTCTGCCATTCTCCGCATTTTAAAAACAAAATTTTATGTATTTTGCACACAAACGTGTAGAAACTGGACAAAATTGTTTACATGAACTTGCTACTTTTCTCAAGTATCACATGCCTTTAAATAAATTCTATATTGACTAGGAGACAAAATGGCGGATGTATACTCTTGGTTAATATAGTACTCTAGATTCGATGCAGGTCTAGTTCCTTGCAAAGATTGCTCATGGTGCGTCCGACGAAAAGAGGCTGAAGATCTTCTAGGGAAGGCTGCCCTAGCGAACTGGCTGAACGCTAGCTTTACGCTGTAGCGTAAAGCTATCGTAAAGTAGCATTATAATTCATGAATGAGGCAAAATAAATATTCAAAATGATTTTATCCTTATTCTACGTTAAAAATAACGATAACTGGTAATTGAAATATGCAATAATTTTATTTATTAACGCTAAAAATTGAAAAAACATAATACCTGTCATTAAGGGCAATGCAGTGGTTCATCACTTTCCATGTCTTCACCGTCAAGATTGACTATTTGTTAGAGTGAGATGAAAGTATAGTTGTGTCTCACTCCAACCAATGGTCAACTTTAACCGTGGAGACATTCCACAAAAAGTGAACCACTGCACTGCCTTCAATGACAGGTATTATGTTTTTTAATTTTTAGCTTCATTACATAAAATTATTGCATATGTCCATTGCCTTTTAACGTAGAATAAGGATAAAAACATTTTGAATATTTTTTTTGCCTCATTCATGAGTTATAATGCAGGCGGCCCCCACAACACTCCCACGAGGGAGTGCACACTAGTGTGTCCAGATTGGACACGGGAACGTTACGGATACAACGCCAACAGCAGTGCCAAGCAGTGCCTTCGCGTGTCAAATCTGGACACACTGGCCATGGCAATTAAGCGCACCGTGTCGGTGTGTCCCCAGTCCCCACTTCCTCGCTTCGATTTCACGCGTTCGGCAGAGATGAGTTGGCAGATTGCTAAAGTAATGTATTTAATTTCGAGTGATTTTCCGCAGCGCGCTCTATTGCGAAATGCTCTTGGGAACTAAAATGAAAGGTTCATGCTACTACTTGAAGGGTAAAACAGACCTACTATTTAACACTTTCGCAGCGCCCCCAATTGTGTAAAGCTTTTTCCGTGGCTTTTTCGAACTAAAATTAAAGGTCCGCACTGCTACAATCAGCCCTGTCCGACTAAAAACAAAATGGCGGTTCCTTAGTGATTATAGTTTCTATGTGTGAAGTTTTCTCACCAGAGCGGCGCTGCACGCTGGCACGCTCTACAAAAGCATTGTACTAATAGACAAGTATTTAAAAAATTTTAAATAATTAAGTTTCTGAACAATATGAAATGCAAAAATGTTCCTAAAATGATTCTAGGACATAAAATACACATTTTGCATAAATCAATTAATACAAAATAAAAAAAAGAACACATTAAACTTCGTAAAATATATACTGTGGATACGCATGAAGAATTCTTGAGACCCTGAACAAAATTTTTTTTATGTTATTCCCATATAATTGAAAATATATTTAAAAATAAATAAAAAGCTTAAGCTTATAAATAGAAGTATTTTAAATGAAAAATAAATATTTTGTTAAGCCCTGTGTTCAAAATAAAAAACCATGCGAAGGGAAATATTTACTCAATTAAAAATTTGTAAATGTAACAAAAAATATTCATTAGTATAAAATTTGCTAGTACATATTTTTAACATATTTTAAATTTTTAACATGTACAGATCTATGATGACTAGTTAAGTGTTAAGTATTGATAATATTCCTTTCGAAATCTCATACTAAATAAAATATTTTTATCTTGTATATCTTATCTTTTTTCATTATATTCAATCAATTTTTGTAAGTATTGAACTTCGCGAAAAAATATGCACATATGTATTCATTTTAATATGACGTGTTTTGCAGGAAAGATAAACTACCGTTTATAATAATAATATTAAAATATTTATTTTAATTACTTTATACTTATAGTATTTTTTGCGCGTATAATAAAATATCTTTATATAAAATCTGGTCTAATATTTTATTTCCAGATACGTTCATATTAATCATCACGGTACTTATTTAAATTCAAAATTTATCTTTATATCCCATCAATACATTCCATTTCATCCGCATTCTTCCAGTGAAATATAAATATCGAAGAAAGCACTTTTATATTATTTTACAAAATGGATTTGTATAAGAAATATAGTGTCGTTGATGTTGCATTCCAAATTCAATTAGTATTTCTTTAGCTTCCTTAATTTCAGCAAATTTAACTGAACAAGATAAAAATATTTTATTTAGTATGAGATTTCGAAAGGAATATTATCAATACTGTATAAAAGTTTTACTAATTTTTTGTTCCTTTCCTTTTGTTTAGAGATTTTTTGGCACTATCAGAATATAGCTGCAGGAACAAATGATCATCCTTGTACACCAACCTTCTTGCAACTATACAAGATATTAGCTGCCTTTAGCATTTTGAAACCTCCAAAGCTTGGAAATTGTAATACTTTCGATGGCAACCCTCCACAGCCCTTATAATAACAATTTCGAAATTGAAAAAATTACATCAGTCGAATAGTAAAACCACAATTCAAGAAATTCGAGAAAAGTTAAAAGCAATAATAGATTGTGAAGACACTGATTTTAGTGATTTTGTAGATGCAGTAGCGCACGATTATGCTTTACCAGCTGTTAGAGATTGTTTGATTTTTTACACAACTGGTCGTATAACTGCTTACATTAAACAGCACACTCAATGTTCGACATGCTTAAATGCATTTTTGACTACTTCTGAAATTTATACAGATACGATATCTTTTCCTTGTGATCAGTTACCTGAAACTTTGAGTAGATTTGCAAAAATAAATAAAGATTTCATACATCCGAATGTAAAGTTATACAAGCTTATCACAGTTGTCGAATATCTATTTAACAAACATTGCCGGCCTAGCAATTCTTTTGATCTAATTCTAGACGATTTAATTTCATCTGAAACAAAATTTAGTTTTTAATGCAAATAACATGCCAATGAAGCTGTGGAGATGTTAGCATATATAATTCAATTTTATCTTCAAATACGGATGAGACAATTCGTAAGACAGGAAATGGCTGAGATTAAAAAAGTTAGCGACTTGAAGAAAAAAGCAGCCAAGCTTTGCGACACTTAACTAGTCATCATAGATCTGTACATGTTAAAAATTTAAAATATGTTAAAAATATGTACTAGCAAATTTTATACTAATGAATATTTTTTGTTACATTTACAAATTTTTAATTGAGTAAATATTTCCCTTCGCATGGTTTTTTATTTTGAACACAGGGCTTAACAAAATATTTATTTTTCATTTAAAATACTTCTATTTATAAGCTTAAGCTTTTTATTTATTTTTAAATATATTTTCAATTATATGGGAATAACATAAAACAAATTTTGTTCAGGGTCTCAAGAATTCTTCATGCGTATCCACAGTATATATTTTACGAAGTTTAATGTGTTCTTTTTTTTATTTTGTATTAATTGATTTATGCAAAATGTGTATTTTATGTCCTAGAATCATTTTAGGAACATTTTTTCATTTCATATTGTTCAGAAACTTAATTATTTAAAATTTTTTAAATACTTGTCTATTAGTACAATGCTTTTGTAGAGCGTGCCGCGTGCAGCGCCGCTCTGGTGAGAAAACTTCACACATAGAAACTATAATCACTAAGGAACCGCCATTTTGTTTTTAGTCGGACAGGGCTGAGGCTGGCTACAATAATGTGTGGGAGCACACACAAGGAAGCGCGTCATGTCAGTGTATCCCCACTAACTCGCTTCAATTTCACGCTGTCTGTGTCGAGTTAAAATCAGAAATTGCATTTTTCTCGACTTCATGCAAAGGAGGCGCGAAATAGATACAGAATTCAAAATTACGGAATATAACGTTAATAAAATTACACTTTTTTTCTATATACTTTGAAAAATATTGATCTGAAATAAGTATCCAAAAGATTTTGTGAAATTTTAAGATGATTTAAATACTTGAAAAATAATTTTTTAATGAAATTTAAAGTCAATAAATGCTTAAAGATTCGAAACAAAATATCGATTTCAGCATTTTTTTTTTTAAATTATATAGAGAATTAATTAGTTGAGTTTGAAATTTTAGTCGACCGGCAATCGAAAGACCTGGGCTCGAATCCCAGCGCAGTCGAAAGCGTCATTTTTTCCACAAAAAGATTTTCAAATTCTTTATATAGAGAATATTTTATAATAAGATATCATTCAAGATGAATTACAAGTTTCAAAAATGAACGGTTTGAACATTTTTGTAATAGGTAACATCTTTGGTATGAAAATTTCGATAAATAAATGTAAATGAAGTTTTTGCTGATTTCAGGTAGTTTATCCACAAAAATTAGACTTCAGGCAAAAATAGATAAATTTTTTTTCAAGAATAGCAATATTATTATTGAAGAGATCATTTGGAAGAAAAGAGATTAGTTTCCAAGAAAAAAAATTAAATCATAAGAAAATAATGCATTTAACAAATTTTATTTTTACCCGAACTTGAAATCACTGATAATTTTTTTAAGAAAAAGGCTTTCTACAACTTAACCGTTTACATTTTTTGGAAATTATAATAAATTCTTCAATGGCTAAAAGCATTAAAAATAAAATTTCCAAAACAAAATTCTTGTAAAAAAATGACTGAATTTGGTAAAAACTTATTCATTTTAGAAATATGGAAACGGCTAGGTTGTATTAGGTCTTTTTCCTGAAAAAACGATTCTTGATTTATTTGAATCACATCATTTTTTTTTAAATTTGGTTTGAAGCGATAAGAAAAAAAGTCGGGGTAAAAATAAAATTTGTTAAATTTATTTTTTCTTATGCTTCAAATATTTTTCTTGGAACTTAATCTCTTTTCTTTGAAATGCTCTCTCAATAATAATTTTTTTAAATTACAGATTGACCTGGAGTTTCAACTTTCGTCAAAGTGTTTTATTTTATAGAAAGATATTACAAAAGAAATTTTAATTTAGATTTAGATTTCAAAAGGTTTTTTCAGTAATATGAAAACTTACCTTTGAAATGAGACTACAGATTTTTGACAATGTTAATTAATTTTAGAGTTATTAATATTATTAAGAAAGATCTAAATTTGATGTCTTTTAGATTCTCATCATATGAGAATTAAGGTTTGGTCATATACTCGATAACTCTGGATAGAAAAAAATTGTCGGATTGAATTGAGCTTTGGCATACATTATCGCAGCTGAAAAATTAAGGACAAGTTCGTTAACCAGCTACATCTGACAAAAATTGTCAAAATAGGAGCATTTTTTGTGTTTTTGAAAAAAACTTTATGAAAAAATCAAAAATTTTAAGACTGATTTCTGATAATTCTCGTAAAGCTCTACTAATTATCCTCATAATATTTTGCAAATAAAATAAAATTAATAAAGTCACAGCATATTATAAAACTTGAAAAAAGTCAATATCCATTTTCCAGTTAAATTATACGAGATACGAATAAAAGTTATGATAAAAAGTGGTTTACTACATAAAGATCTACAAGAGTAATAACTGTAAAGTGACATGTTTGATAACATGTGTGCTATTATCCCGTGTAGAAATTTTGATAAGGGTCTAGTGGGGCCCCGACGAGTTTGCCCCATCTCTATTCGGGATCTAGCGTGGAAAACTAGTCAGAGCCCCGTCGGTAACGTAACGCTTTTGTCGAGGTGGGCCCTACTAGACTTTCTAGTGGGGGTTTAGTGAGGTCAGCCCTTACACTTCCCCACATACAAAAAAGGACACCATTAGGGCCCTATTGGACTTCCGCATTAAATTTAAGGGCATATATTAGCAGAGTCGCGTGACCAATTTTGTTCAGGTATCTCACTGAGAAAATAATAAATAAAAACGATTTTCCACACTGTGAGAAAAAGTACAGGGGAAATTCGAGTTAAGAGTCTAATATTTAACATTTTTAACGGCAATGGAGGTATATTCGCTTGGAAGGTTAAGTTTATTGTTTTCACAGTAAAAAATCTGTTTTCAAGCTAGGAAATTTTTTTCTGAGTAAATTGACAGTACTTTTTCATTACACGTACACTGAAAAAAATCTCAGTAAGTTTAACTACTTTTTAACATACTTTCCATAGTTTACAAAGGCCCCAGTGTAATTTTTGAAGTTAAGTGAACCGCAGGAACATAGGGGTAAATCAAGTAAGAACAGTATTTGAATCGATGAATATTCTTATTAGTACATTTCATAACTGTATTTACTTTCAAGTAGACTCTAACTTACTATTTTTATATACACACCTACAAACACACACCTCCCCTTCTACACTACACAAGCGCTCGTTCAGGTGGTTTAAAAATTATTCTTAACGCTGCGGGTTCGAACCCTCTCTACTTATGATTAACGCATTACTAACCTAACGACTAAGCCTTTCGGCTGCGCACGCTTGGTATACAAGAAAGAAAATAGCGCTTATCACCTTCAACTACTGCAGGGCCGTGTAAGAAGTGTATAGGCCCCGTGTAATCGCGAATTTTTAGATTTTAGCCCAATTTATGATTCTGATTAAAATTTTTTAAGACTTTTAATTATTAAATCGATTTTCTATAAAATAAAATATTTTTGAAAGAAAGCCATCAAAATTTTTGAATTAAAGAACATTACATAATAAAAAGATTTATATACATTTTAGAATTATTAACTTTTATTATTTTATATTAGTGATACTTTATACAGGTTATGATTCCTTTAATTTTTGTTTTCAAGAGTAAAATCAACGTATGTTCAGAATCTAAAAAATTTGAGTTTTTTCAATTCCAAAAATATGATGAAACTTTTGAATCAAGAAAATTGAATTATCGTTATTACCTCGACACAATAAGATACACACACATACACATATGTGCTCGCATATGATTATTATAATTACATGCGAATTCGAGTCAAAATTATCAAAAAGTTTTCTTATATGTTCTCGATTCCTCGTAAGTATTGATCATATTCAAGACCGTGTTCAGAAAATCTCCATTTTTCTCAGATAAGATCAAATTTTAATGGGAATAAAGAATAAAGGTTATGTTGTATCTAATGGACCTAACCTTAACCACAAATATTACAAGTAGGGATTCTCTAGTTTTTTCTAGAAGAGGGAATTCTAGTCCGGGCCCCACTAGAACCCAGCTTAAAATAAGGAAAGATAGGGCAATTTCTACACGGGATATTGTAACAAGATTTGAACACTTCAGACAAAAATTTTTATGTAAAATTATTATATTAAAATATTATATTATTATTTAATATTAAATATATAATATTTAATATTATTATATTGAAATTATATTAATGAACACATATTTTAGCTTTTTAATGTATCCACATCTGTTAGAAAATTTTTCCTTTCCATAGACCATTTCATTTTTTTAATGAAAAGTCTGTGCTTAGGCTACAAAAATGTGAGATGAAATTATTTCTAACATAAAACTGAGAATGTAAATTTTAAACTTGAATTTTATGTTTATCTCTTTTTAATAGAAAATATCTCTCTAACTAAAAAGTTTTTAAATGTACAAAATTGATAAAAGTATGGAAATTTGAATAGGAAAATATATATTGATTCAAATTTGGAACATTTATTGGCATCAAATTTTACTGAAAGTTTATTTTTGAAGTGTTCAAATGCTTATAAAATTTCACACGATATTTCAGATTTTTATTTTAGGCAGATTTTTTTCAAAATATCGGAAAAAAAAATCGGTCACTTGACCTTTAGGTACGATAGGCGGCTTGGTGGGGGGGTGGGGGGGGGGGGGGCTGATCCTGGTTAGGAGTGAGCTTGCTGTGGTCGATCTGGGCCTCCCCGGCTCTGTTGATGGCGGCCTTGATGCTGTGGGCCTGTCTGTCGGCTCACCTCGCGGCTCTCTGGCCGTCGTTTGTGCATATATGCCCCCTAACTCGACCGCGGATCTTTCGACGTGGCGATCTCTGCTTGCTCGGACATCCCCCTGTGCCTCCGTTATCCTTTGCGGTGACTTCAATGCCCTCTCCGGTCTCTGGGGTTCGTCTTGTACTAATGCTGCTGGCAGACTGATCTCGGGACTGGTTTCGGACTTGGATCTTGTTCCCCTGAACGACTCCTTTCCCACTTTCCTGGCTGGTCCCGGGTTGTCACGTAACAACTTAGATCTGGTGTTTCTTTCGTCTTCGCTTTTCCACCTTGCTACGTGCCGGGTCGGCGACGACTCGTTCAGCTCCGACCATCTTCCGTTATTTTGTACGCTTGATACGACTCTGCAGCATGTTCGTTCCGGCAGTAGGCGCTTCAATATTAAGAATCTGGACTGGCCGTGTTTTCGTGCCCGCTGTGACGGCCTCGCGCGTGAGCTTCTGCCCCGACTTGAGTCGTTGGTGGACCCCCCTCTCATCTTTGAGGCATTTCTTTCTGGGGTTTCTACTGCGCTTGAGGCTTCTGGTGCGTATCGCCCTTCTTCTTTGCGCCAGTGGAGGAAGGCTCAGCCGCTTTGGTGGAGTCCCCAATGCGATGCGGCGCTTGATAGGAGGAGGTCGGCGCTCAAGGAGTACCTGCGCGACCAGACTTGGGAAGGCTGAATTTCGGCGGGTCGATGGCGAGGTGAAGCGCTTTTTGAGATCGCAGAAGGGTGAATCTTTTCGCGCTTATTGTGAGACTCTGTCTCCGTCCTCTGGGTTGGGTAACATCTGGCGAACCATTAGGTCTATGTCCACTAGGAGGGTTTCTGGCTGCTCGGGTTTTACCAACTCACCTGATCCTCCTGAGCTTCGTTCCATACAGGATGAGCTTGTTCGGCCGCAGTATCCTCCGGTGGTCCTTCCGAGGATTGAGACCGCTGACGAGTCGGACCCGATGGTTGCTCCGTTTTCGTCGCAGGAGCTCTCTGCTGCCCTTGCTTCCTGTGGTGCGCGTACCTCCCCTGGGCTGGATGGCATTGAGTACCGGGTTGTCAGGGGACTCTCTTCTTTTTGGCTCGAGTTTCTGCTTGCGGTCTACAACCGCATGTTTCACGAACAACTAACATTTTTAAGGTCATCGCTAGGGTCTCTTGGGGGGCTAATCCAGCTTTGCTTCTTACTGTATATAGGAATTTGGTCAGGTCCTACTTGGAGTGGGGTGCTCCTCTATTTCGCTGTGCTAACAAATCGCGCTCAGTTTGGCGCTCTTAGGGCGGTTCTTGGATGCGTGCAGACTACTCCGACCTCTGTGCTCCTATCTGAGGCTGGCGAACTGCCGCTTTTTCTTCGTAGGTCCCTTCTCTCGAGCAGGTTTGTTTTGAGGAATTTCTCCTGGAGGGGGAATCTGCTTCTCCCCAGACTACAGCTCCTCCAAGAGAGGATTACGGCTAGGAGACTGCATCTTCTTCCTTCTAGATGCGGCTTGCTCGCCTCTTACTTGTGTGTGCTGGGCCTGGTCGAGGGGCGGCACCGATCCCTTCGGGCGTGCTTCTTTGACGTCCCTTGGGGTGAGCTCACTTTGGCTGTTGATGTGACTGTTGGTTTGACTGTTGATCAGATCCCCGGGCTCTCTGACGCCTCTGGGTCCCCGCGGAGTTTGCCGGTTCTTGATCCCGAACCCCCCTACCGGTCCATTTATACTGACGGCTCAGTTGATCCGGGCGTGGGGAGGGCTGTCTGGTTTTTTCGTGCCTTCGCTGGATTACCACTTTGAGTGCGGCTTCCTGATGCCTCTTCGGTACTGTTTGCTGAGCTTTATGCCATCTTCTCGGCAGTTAAGTATATTTTGAGAATGGGCCTGAGGGACTCTGTTGTTCTGCCTGACTGACGCACGGCTCTTGTCGGTATTAGGGATCGCTTTACTGACTAGGGTTCCCTACGTTGTGCATTCGATCGCTCAACTCCTATACCTTGCTTCTGCGTGGGGCCTGGTGGTTCGCTTCATTTGGATCCTTGCCCACTCTGGCATTCGTGGTAATGAGGTCGCCGATGGCATTTCCAGCATTTTCTCCTGCTCTTCCACCTGGGGACTTGTTGATTGATTTGCGGTGGGACTTCTTGGCATGGTGCCTGCGGCTTTGGCCCCCTCCCGGGCATGGTAACGCGGGCGCTTCGTACTTTTCTAAGGTGAGCTTTAAGGACCCCCGCCCCTGGTTCCGCGGTATCAGGGCTCCTAGGGGATTTATTAAACTGGTTACCCGCCTCAGAACTGGCCATGTTTGCACTGGGAACACTTTGCTCGTATGGATTGGGATCTGGATGCTGGCTGTGGCTGTGGCGAGGAGATGAGGAGCTTGCAACATCTTTTCACGAATTGCTCGTTGTTGTCAGAGGGTAGACCGAGATTTTTTGGCTTCCTGGCATGCCGATTCCCCAGTCTGTCGCCTGATAATTGTTTCTGTTGTTTCTTGATGACCCTGGCTGGTGTGGGCTGTCCTCTGTGCTTGGTTCTCCACTCTCTCCTGTCCCTATGCGACAAGATTGGGTGGGGCTGATCACGTGGGACCCCTTGTTCGCTGGGGCGGATTTTGGATTTTCTGGCCTGCGTGCCTGCTTATGGAGCGTGTTTGCTGCTTTCCGCTCTCTGCTCTCCGCTCTGTGCTTAGCTGGCCTGGTTACCTATTGAACGGAATATTTATGCTATGATATGGCTATTTGCAGAATTGCAAGCTGCCACAAACAAAAAGAAGAAGAAGAAGAAGCATAAGTAAAAAATTACGTGAGAGTTGACTGCCGCCGGTGGCGGCGCTGACCGTCCATAGGTCCTAGATTCAAAAAAATGCATGGTATAAAGCATAACTATTCAATTTTCTCCTAATAAAAACTATTTTATCGCATTTTCTTATACATGACAATAATCTAATAAGATCTCCATATTTTTTACAAAAATTTATTCTCTTCGAAAAGGTTAAGAAATTGACTTTAGGCAAAAATCTAATTTCCAAATTCTGGCGGGAATTTCATTATTTGTTTCATGTTCTTTATTTTATAATTGTTTTGAGTTAATTTGAATATGAATACTAATAATTAACATCGTTATTATAAAATCACAATAAATATAATATAGTATATACACTATATATTACTACTGTAATTAAATGAAACTTTTTTTAAAATATAAACATTTCAAAAATACTGTTTGGAATTTGAACTGATAATTTGTTAATATTATACTATGAAATGAGTTATTAATTAATTATATATATTAATAATATATTATTATTATATATTATAGTTAAAAGGAGTGAAATAGTTGAGGTCTCTCATAAGTGCTCTGAAAAAATTTCTTTTATTTTTTATCTACGAATATACTTTACTTATTTTTCTATTTATGTATTTATAACATAGTCAATCAATTTTTTTTCATTTATTAATTTTTTTATTTACTTCTTTTTCATTTATCTGCGTTGTATTATTTTATTTTGAAATTCATGTATCGTAAAATTATGAATGAGCATCAAAAAGTAAGGAATCTAAATTAACAAAAAATCTGAACTTATATTCTTTTTTAAACTCCAAAACTTTATTCTAATATAAAAATTGTTAGAAATTAGAAATTTTTTTCTACTTCAACATAATTCAATTTTAACAAGCTCACATCAACTTCAATTCAGAATTTTAAAAAATATTCTTTCTCATCAATTGTTTATTTCAGTCACTTTCATTTATCTATTTTTTAGCTTCTATCAGACAAAATGTTTGCAACTGAATTTATTTGCGATAAGTATTTGAGAGACATATATTGCGGTGCTAAAGAAATTCATTGCACGGGTAGATACAATTAATTAATATTGAGACATTAATCTTTATAATATTATGTAGTTAATCATCAATATCTCTATCAAATTAATCGTTTCTCAATTATTGATATAGCCTTAGCGTTCTTTTTCTTTGCTTGTAACATACCGTTTTCTGTTGTCGAGTCGTATTTTTTTTTTTTTATAAAATTTGTTAAAGCTTTAATGCCGAATCACACACCACCTTCAAGACATTTCTTAAATACTTCGTTATTGGACATTGTGTATGCAGATATTCTAAATCGAAATTCATCATTGGTAGACGAAAACAGCGTTTTGCTACTTGATGGATGGAAGAACTCAAGTAAGAATGAAAAGTACGTAGTTGGTTTGATTCATAATGTAAATGGCGAAAAAATTTTCCTAAATTCAGGGGATTTCACTGAAAAAAGTAAGACTGCGTTAGCATTAAAAGACGTCGTAGAAAAAGCTACTGTAGATATAAAAGAAAAATATAATACGAATGTATTCGCGGTTGTTTCTGACAATGTTTCATCTATGTTATTTATGGGAAAAATGATCGACTCTTGGCATCTGACATGTAACAGTCACAGCGGCGATTTATTGGCTAAAGCAGTGGTAAATCATTCTTTTTCAACGAAAGTAACTCAAGTGCTAAAAACATTCAAATCGTCACAGTTAGAAAGAAAACTTACAAAACTTGGTGGAAAACGAATCGTTCTACCAGGGGATACTAGGTGGTGTAGTTACCGCGATGCTTTTCGATACTGCCTTGAAAATTTAAATTTTATGCGACACATAATCATCAAAGAAGGCCTATTAGAGATTAAGAAGGAGATAGTCGATTTGATATCAGACAAAGACTTCGAAGAAGAATTGCTAGTTTATATAATAATTTTCGACGGAATATGTGAGCTAGTAAATAAGTGTCAGAGATCTGATTTTAATATTGCTGATGCTGTTGAGGAATGATTAAAATTACAATTTCCAGTCCATAATGAAGCATATGAATTACTTCTTGAAGCTGACTTAAAAAAAGTTATAAATCCAATCAATTTAGCCGCAAATATCTTGCATCCCGCATACAAAGGCAAGCTTTTCTTCAATAATCCAAATTATAATGGAATGGCCTTTGAATTTTTTCAAGAAAATTTAAATGACAGTGGTTTAAAAGACTTAGCTGCCTATCAGAGGGAAGAGGGAATTTTTCAAACTCTTATGAAAAAAGACGTGAAATCTCCTGAAACGTATTGGTCTTTAGTAGAATCAAAGCATCCTACATTAACAAAATTGGCTAAAAACTTGATGAGAATACCGAGTTCAACCGCGTCAATCGAGCGACTCTTCTCTCAATGGTCGTTTGTTCATAACAGACTCAGGAATCGCTTGACCACTGAAAGATCAAAAAAACTAGTACATGTTTATTACACATTAAAATTGTCCGATACTAATGTAAGCGATGATTATTAATTAATATTTTCAAAGCGTGTAAATTGGAATTGTAAAGTATTAAATTGTGAATAAAATAAATATGTCACGTAAATGCGATATACAATTATACGTTCTTCATATAGTATTATTACCTTTATTTTATGTGCACAATTTAAAATTTGCAACAATAAAAGTATCACATGTACCTCAATTTTTGAACATAATAATGCATGAGGATACAAAACTTTCGAAATCAATTAAAACATATATTTGATATGAATTATTTTATTTCTCTTTCATAAACAATAGTTAATGTTCTTTCAAAACAGAATAGAAACATCTAAAATTTTTAAACAAATATTTTAAAGAATTTGAAAATCTTTCTGTGGAAAAAATGACGCTTTCGACTGCGCTGGGATTCGAGCCCAGGTCTTTCGATTGCCGGTCGACTGCTCTGACCACTGAGCTACACAGGCGTCCGACATCCCTTTTTCCACAGGAAGATCTCCTTATATCGCCTAGTGGCTCAGCCTTGCGGCTGTAAATGATTTCAAATTAATTAGTTGAGTTTGAAATTTTTGTCACTGCCTACATTATCGGAGGATCACTAATCGCGTATCAGATAGGATACGTTGTCGACAGGTGTCCTCGTAGACAATTTCAAACTCTTATATCGCAAATAATGCAAATAAATTTAATATTTTAAAGAATTTGAAAATCTTTCTGTGGAAAAAATGACGCTTTCGACTGCGCTGGGATTCGAGCCCAGGTCTTTCGATTGCCGGTCGACTGCTCTGACCACTGAGCTACACAGGCGTCCGACATCCCTTTTTCCACAGGAAGATCTCCTTATATCCGCTAGTGGCTCAGCCTTGCGGCTGTAAATGATTTCAAATTAATTAGTTGAGTTTGAAATTTTTGTCACTGCCTACATTATCGGAGGATCACTAGTTTTTTATGTAATAAATTCGTAATTGTAATATTTTATACATACTTTTATAGTTTAATTGTATAAAAATTTTTGATTTTATCTATATCAACCATTAGATTATTTTCAAACATGTGTTTGGTGTTTATGAACAATTGTATAATAAATTTTAAACATTTCACCTTACATAAGCCTGCAAAAACTTTTCACTGTTGGAACTTAAAACGAAAACATTTCTTAAAAACTAATCTTTTGTTCAAATATCGTAATCTTAAATCGTACATTTTTCATCATTTAAACTTAAAAACATAACAATTTATTGAGAATGAAAGCCTTATTTAAATCACAGATTCTTTAATCGTAGAGATATTAACAAGATCAGTCAATTTTTTGCGAAATACGGGGTTTAGGTTCACAAATTCTCGCTCTGTTTCGAATCACGTATTCTCAAGTCATAATACAGGTTTATTAGTTTATCCAATTGTCCCGGAGACAAATTTTTGCGTCCAAGGAAATGGCACTTCAAGTCAATTATGCAAGCTGGAATTTGAGCAACTTTCAGAGCTACCTTTGATAATTCATAAGCTTTATGTTCTGCAGTGTGCCAAAATGCTGTAGGTGACTTTATGTCTCTATTAAAAAGCTGTGAAAAGATTCCTTTTCCATTCTTAGAATCCGTTAGTTGATTTAAACCTTCGTTATGAAGAAGCTCCAGTAAATACTCATTAGCTATCCCTATTTCATTTGCACATAATTTACAACCTCGATATTTAGGATGTAAAAGGTTTGCTGTAACCGAGACCGGCTGCAATATTTCTTCTAATTGATTTTCAATACTTGAAGTAAGCTTTCCTTTTATAGGACTCGAATACAAAGTTAACCAATCTTCGACAGCATCTGCAATGGAATAATCCTTCTGTCTGAATTTTCTGATTAACTCTACTATTGACTCGTACATCTCAATTAGACTCTTTACCTTAGATTCAAAACTATCACTGAAGAAAAGAACTTTTATTTCATCATTAAATTTCTGTTTACCCTCAGCTATCAATTTTCTTAAAATTTCTGCGTTTTCTACAATAAACGAATATGCATAACAGTGTTTAGTCCAAGAATCTGTATTATCTGTTAAGGACATCCCTTTACCGCTAACTTTCAAAATTTCAAATAGTTTCTTATCGCTCTTACAATCATTTAACAGATTACTAACTTCATTATAAGTGTCAAAGTCTGCAATACTTTCTGCGACAGAATTAGCAATTTGAATATGGCATTTCAAAAATGATACGTTGTCTCAATTATTGTAGTTTTGAAATGATGATTCCAATACAACTACAAACACGTTTAGAAAAGACGTGTTCGTCGCTAAATAAATTGCTTCAGTAGCAATCCTTTTAAGTTCACTGTCATACTCTTTGTGATTCGAAATTTTGAAACAATTTAGGAAAGTAGTTTTACCATTAATACCTCGTTAAATACCCAATAGATTATCTTCGTTCTCATCTACCTATACCGATTAAATTAAAAATTTTCCTACTGTTTATTAAGATTTTATTATTGAACGTTTCTTCTTTAATCAGGTTCAAATCGGAGCCGGTATCCAGGAGAAAATCAGTTTCTCCGTTCCAAAAGAATTCGCTACTCAACGTGATGATTGAATCTTTGCCTATTTTTGAGTGTTCGATGGTGCAAAGGACCCTACGTGTTTCGATCTGGAGGGTTTTGGATTCGAGGTACTTGGTAAGTGTCGGTGTTCTTTTTCCTTCACTCTGTGAGGCCCTTTTTAAAAATTTGTATTTGGTAGAATCCACAACGACCAATTACTTTTCGTGGATTCAAATTTTGATAAGGAGATTGCCTTTTAAAACAATTTCGTTTGTAATGGCCTGGTTTCCCGCAGTTGAAACATTTTATATTATTTTTAAAATTTATATCAGGAATGTTGCGTGATCCTTCTAATTTATATACTCTGCGTTGTTCGTATGTGTCGCGAGGAGTGTCGCGGATATAAGGGTGTGATCTCTGGGATAGATCTTTTCGAGTAAAGGTGCGCGTATTACGAAGGTGTGAGAGGCATTCAATTTCGTTTTCTACTGCCACAGCCGTATTAGTAGCATCTTGCAAATTATTTGAATTTTTATTTTGCATTCTACTTTCTATTTTTTCTTTCAGTCCCCTTACGAAACACGATACTGCATTTTTATTTGCTCCTAACCTCATCCCGGCTACAGCTTCCTTAGGAAATCCCTCGTCTATCGATTCTAATGTTCGACGAAGAAGTTCACTAACGCGAATTCCGTACAGTAAAACACTTTCGTTTTCTTTTTGAATGACATTGGAAATCTGTGCTTGGAGTTGACTTAAGTCCCATTGTGGACTGAATGCCAACTTTAGAGCATTTAGCAAAGTATCTAGGCAGTCATATTCTATGTTGTTTTGTAAATACAAATCCGCGCTCCCTATTATTTTATTCCTTATCAAGGTGACGAGGAAAGTCCTATCACCGTGATGAACAGAATTTTCGGCCGATTTGCAAGCGCGAATGAATGTCATTATTGATGGTGTTTTACCATCAAAAACAGGTACCATATCGGTGGCCAATTTAATACTGATATAGCGCTTCGAAGGAGATTGTGAATCATTAGAAATAGTACCTTCTTTTTCGATATTGAGAGCATTGTTTATTGTCGAGGTGTTTGTTTGGACCGATTCGGACGATCTGTTTTCCTGACTAAAAGTGTATGGCACGAGATCGCCATTTTCGCTTAGTTCATATAAGATTAAAGGGGTAGGATAAACAGAATGTTGGGGGTTTTGTTGTTCATTTTGGACGGAATTAAAATTAGGACCTCCATTATTTGTATCAACTTGAGGTTGGTTTTCTTTTTCATTACGAGAGTACCCATGGTCGAAATGTGAGTTAGTAGGCACATTTGCAAAATGTTCTTCCATTTTTATTATTAAACTTAACTTCTTGTGGAAATGTTAAATGTAACTAATTTAAATAGCTTTCAATAATATAATTTTTCGGAAATCCAGGATTTATATAAAAGTGACTGGAATCTCAAGCAAATTTTTCGGTCTCGAGATAGCAAATTTTAAAATCCTTAAAAACGATTTAATTCTTAATATGGAACCTTTGCTTTGAAAGTTTCCAAAATTTTGAAATTTCCGAACCCGTGAAATTTTATAGAAATTTATAGAATTATATGTGTATTCTTTTTTTATAAAATATTAGAACAAAATCAGGAGTAGTAGAAAAGATATAAAATAATTAGTAGAATACAATAGTATATTACATAAGATAAAAAAAATAAAAATTATAATAGTATAAATTTCAAATTATTATACCTTAATTAATTTTATGTTATAGGTTATGTCAATTATAATTCAGTTTAATATTAAGACAGTTTTTACTAATTTATGCACCTTTAGATTTATAAATTTTACAAAAATATCTGAAAATTTTGGTTCCAAAAGTTTCATTTACTTTAGAAATTTCCGTTGAAAATTCTTATCAAAAGCTTTATAATCGTAGGTTCTTAAAACAATAAGCTTATTCAGACATGTGTCAAAATATTCGCCAATTAGAGATTTGAAAGAGAATATACAGAAAGGAAGTGTTTTCTCGAGTTCGCAGGGTTTACAATTAAATTTTAGAATTATTAAATAATTACTAAAACCAATGAAATTAAAATGATTAGCTACTAAAGTTTTATTAAAGTTATATAATTATTAAATTTATTGAAAACATGTATTAAAATTCTTGAAAATATCAATTAAAATTTTTGAAAATAGTAATTAAGATTATCAATGTAATTTTTAAAGTTATGGGAACGATAGTTAAATTATTTTTTAAAATTTAGAAATTATTATAAACAATCATTAAAACTATAAAAATAAAATGATTATTGGAGTTTTTGAAAACAATTATTAAAACTATCAAAATAAAAGTTACTAAGTCAATGATTAGAATGATTAAAATTAATACAAAAATTATTGCAAACAATTATCTAATTATTAACAGGTTAATTATTAAGAACAATAATAAAACTATTATAAACAAGTATATTAGAATTATTGAAAATAAGTCACAATTATTATTTAAGTTTTTTGAATTCGGTGCTTGAATTTGTAATCTATCACTTTCTACCTTATCGCCGGATATCTTTATCCACAGAGAGACTAAAATTCTCTAAATCACTATTTAAGTTATAGAATATTAAACTAATGTGTTATTCAAAATTGTTCCACATATTAATTCTACAAGAATTTATGATTAAAGTTAAAAAAAATTTACTAAGTAATTATTAAAAGCAATAAAATTACTAAAGTTATAAAAAATTACTATTAAAATTATTGAAAAATAATTATTAAAATTTAAAGAACACAATAGTTAAAATGATTAAAAAATTATTATTAGAAATATTAAAAACAATTATTAAAACCATTAAAATTATTACTAAAATCATCAATAATTATTAAAATTATTAAGAATTCAGGTAAAAAAAGAGAAATAATAATTAGAATTATTTAAATTAATACAAAAATCATGAATAACGGGTTATCGAAAACAATTGTTCAACTAAAATAGTTATTATCAGTAACAATTACTAATATTTCTATAAATAATTATACTAAAATTATGTAAAATTATTATTCCAAAATTATCACTTAAAGTTCTTTAATTATGTAATTGGATTTGAAACTTGTCACAGAAGATCAGTTCTCAACGAAAAGGAAAGAGAATTAAGTCAAATGGCAAAGGAAGATCGTCTTTGAGAATCGGCCCAACGAAAGAAGAAAACGAAATTCGCAGTGAGTGAAAAAAAAAATAAAAATTTTAAGGTATGCAAAATATTTTTATCGGGTTTTAATATTTAGGTAAAAAACGAATCAGTAGTATTCGCAAGTTTCGAAAAAGGGTGCTCGGAAAACCAGTGTATCGTTCTTTTCGAAGATCTCAATTACCCAACAATCTGATTCTGAACTTAATTTACACAAATTGAAAATTTCGGCTTTGGTAACTACTTCGCTGTTATTCCTGTTTAAGCGGTGTTCGTTTTTTAATATTGTCTCGGAGGTAGGATCTCTAGGAATAAAAAACTGATGTGGTAATCTTTCGTCGTCAGTCACGGTAATTAAGAGGTGATCCTTAAGGGATGTAAAATGGCAAATATAAGTTTCGCCTTCTGTCAACATTTACGTACCGGTTAAGCACGTGAGTAACAGAAAATATGAATTATTGGGAAATAGAATTCTCGTTGCACGTTCAAACAAAAAGGGAAATTATCTCAACACTTAAACTACAATAATCTTAATTAAAACAAAATATATATATATATATTTTATTTTTTTATTTATTTACTTTCTCAAATAACTTAAAGTTTTTAACCAATTGAAATATTTTCAAATCTTACAATAAGACGGCAGAATAAAAAGATAGCTGATCAAAGAAGACTTACCATTCAGCATTCCTGCATTCTCACTTTGCACTTTTCACTTTTAACTTTTCGGAAATGACCATTAGGATATATTCACTCCCGCACTTAACACTTAATCCTTTTTCAGGTTTGTCCAGATCAGCAACAAGATGCAGCAGTCCAGGTCCACGTCCAGGGATTCCAGCCAGTTCCAAGTCCAAGAAGAAGAAGAGTCAGGTTCCAGGTCCAGGTCCAACGATGGATCGCACTTCGCGCACGACCGCTCCGAGAGTTTGTATAAACTTCTATAATATTTATTACTCGTTTTTCCTATATTGACAATTTATTTGTTAGTCAAATTTGTGATGTCCTTCAAGATTCTCGACTTGAAATTTCTTCCTGAATTTCCATGAGCAGGGATGATTATCTGAGGTGTAGTGTTGATGATTCCTCTCTGCCTATTATTCAAATCCGTAGTCACTTCTCTTGTATTTTCCACGTTTATGATGCGATGAAAATTCTGAGAAGAGGAGCTGCCTTCCGTCATCAGGATTTACCCCAGAATTTTATATTAAGCGATGGTACTTTTCACTGATTTTCTCACTGTTTTGTAGATAAATTCAGTTATTGTTTATTTATTCATTACTTCTTGAAATGTCAATAGAGAATTTTTTTTTTCACTGTTATCATAGATTTCAAATAAAGTCGTGTTAATAATTGTGTATTTTCACTTATTTATTTTATTCTTATTATATTTCTCTGCCCAGAAGGAGAAGAGAAAAATTGACACCAAACACAGAGAAGAAAAAAAAAAGTTTTAAATAAGAAATAGAATATAAATTTCACAATCACAAAAGATGAACAAAATGTTTTCACACTCGCACCAAAAGAAGTTTAAAATTTCACTATCACTAGTAGATAAATTTTTTCTTCTCTATTTCCGATTTAATGTTTTTGTTTTGTTACACTCTCGAACCGACCGAATATTTTTCAAAGAATCCCACCGCTGTCACCAATTAAATGTGATGATCCGATCTCAGGGCCGTCTACACGAAACTTCGCGAACTATATATTTTAAGTTTTATTGCGCGGTTCGATTTCAAATCCTATAAAGATAGGAACGAGAAATTATGAGATTGCTTTATTGAACACTTCTTTATTATCAAAAACAAAGTTCGAACAATTTACTCAAATTGTTTGTTCACAAACAAAAGTTCCCGTACAAAATACGTATTCCGAAGATAGGAGCGTAACTAACTAACAGAAACTGAGTGCGTACGTATGTGCGCGCGTGTGTACGTAATGTCCAGAGTGGGATCCAAGGGGTCTTTTTATCAAAAGTCCCCACTAAATGATTTCAGTTTTTAGGGCGTAGATAATAGATCTAATTGGTTGATTTTTCGTTTTGGGTGTTTCCAAAATAATCTTATTGGATTAGATTCTTCCCTTAAAACAGTGAAGGCGGATACGAACTAGGCCAATAGTGGGTGTCGGGCCCACGTGCGTTCCCAGCATCTCAAGTGCGGCCACTTGAGGGTGTCAAAATACAAGTCCTCTTTTGACTCCGGGGGTCCGTCTCTGGTCACTTAACTTCGATCGTAGATCAATTTTTAAGGGTTGACAAGTACCCATGTTCTTCCACATTTTACGATCGTTCTGGGGATTTTGGGTTTATTGAAATTTGGAATCAAATTTCAACGACTATTGAGTATTTAGCGAAACTCATGGTTTGTAAACCAAACAATTTATACTAGATGGCAATAAATTTAGAATTTATTAGTCGCTAGTGACATTTCCCAAACTCTCCAGAACGGTTTTCACATAGTCTGGTCCTATTTAGAACAAAGGAAGGCTCTTAAAACTATTTATTATTTATTTCTATTGAGGCATTTCCTCGAAGGTTTCCAGAGAACCTGTCAATCTGAAAATAAACCATTAATTTAATTATTCTAAGGAACAAGGCTGGTTTATTTATCATTTCTCTTAAATGTCAACTTGATCTGGTAAATTTCAGCATGTAAATTAACATTAAATTCATTTTAACAATTTAAGAACCGTGAGATTGTTGCACGTGTCCGTACATATAAAGTGACATAAACCAACCCTTGTTATTTTGTCAATAAAACTAAAAGATTTATTTTTATTCTTAATACTAAAAGTCTCTTTGATCATAAACCTTAAGATTTATTCTGCCTTTTTAAGTATTTTAAATAAAATCAAAATTGAATTTTCCCACGGCATTTCTTTGTTACGTACAATTACGTACGTACCGAAGAAGTGAATTTGAATCGAGTTCATGAACGCTCGATCTAGTTTATTCGCAATCCGCAAAATAGATGAGCGCGCAGGTGCGATCATCACATTGGGCACACCACTTTGCGGACTTTCCCATTGGCATTGTGCATCCAGTGTATTATAGAGATCAGTGTATTTTTAGATTTCACGCTGTCGATTTTCGAGTCGAAATTGAGATAACCAAGTTGACGTCACGGGCCATGTGGTAGAGATAGACTGTAGGTAAGGTTGGTCTTGGACGAAAGAAATATATGGGAATCGTTGGGAAATTTTGAAGGATTTAAAGAATGTGTTGAAAACGAGAACATGCTTATCGATACATTCTTTAAATCCTTCAAAACAAACGGTCATCATAACCTACAAATTTATGACATTTTTTTTATATTAAAAAATTAAAAGAATGACAAGCGACAAGTAGGTACTCAAAATAGGCGGAAATGAATTTTGCACTTGAAAAATATAATTATTAATAAATTTATGACTTACTTTTACGCTGGAAAATTTTGTTTCATCAATTTCCCAACGATTCCCATATATTTCTTTCGTCCAAGACCAACCTTACCTACAGTCTATCCCTACCACATAGCCTGTGACGTCAACTTGGTTATCTCAATTGAGAATTGTACGTATTTTTCTCGACTCCGGGCAAAAGAGGCGGGAAGCAGACGACAATTTCGAATTTACGAAATATGTAGTTGGAGAAATAATACTTCTTTTTTCAATATTTTTGAAAAAATCTGCTTGTTTGAATAAGTGAAAGATCCTAAAAAATTGTATAAAGATTTTAACACTTCAAAAATAAACGTTCAGTAAAATTTAATACCAATCAATATTTAGAATTTTAACCAATATAAAAATTCAATAGAATTTTATGTTTTAAATTAAATCTTAAATCATGAATTTCGAATATCCATACATCTTACCCGTAAATTTAAAAAAATTTTAATCAGAGAATTATTTTCTATTAAGAAGAATATATATTATATAATCAAAATAATTATACTTTTTTCGAATATTTTAAAAAAATATTCGCCTAAAATGCAAATTTATGAGATTTTATAATATTTTGGGAGACAATTGAAAAAAAAAAATTTATTCGGTAATCAATCTCTAACACGGTTTACTGCTGAAATTTTTGCAAAAATTTTGCAAATTTTTTTTTTGTTACGAAAAATTGAAATTTTTACATGCATTGTGAACAAATGGTTGATTGTGATTATTGGCAAGTCGAAATAGTGTTGCTAAAAATATCTTTTTGTATTCTTGAATATTTTTCGAATATACAGGTTAAATTCATTTCTCTTTGTTAAAAATAAGATACTCATTTTACCATACAAGACATCAAAAATACCCTTAAATTGTCCTCCATTTACTTTACTTTTTGAAATTTTAATGAGGACAAATAATAAGAAAAGCTCGTAAATTAAATAAGTAATTAACTTGGATTTCAGGTTAACAATAGTATATTATATTTCAAGGGGCGAAACAGAGCGATTGCATGAGTGTGAAGTTTGCACGAAATGCTTTCGCTGTGTTTTGTTTCGAGTAATGTATACTATTTTTCATAGCAACTCTTTTGAGAATCTGATTGGCTGTAACTGTGGAGCGGGTTGAAACAGCGACTTTCAACCCTAGGGTTGAAAATCGTAGTTTCAACCCACTCTATAGGTACCGAAAATCGGATTTTCAAAGGAGGCGCTATGAAAACAATTTTCAGCAGTTATTTTGCATTGTAATGCTTACATTTTCGTTACATTCTTTTATAAAGATTTGCCCGTTAAAAAATTTAGTCCGTTCAAAAACTGTCCGTTTTAAATAAAAGTGATATACAAAATGTAAAATTGGTTTTCCTACAAAAAAGTATTTTTCTAGCATCGAGTTTTTACAAATATAGGCGGTTAGTTGTACTTTTATAGCACTTCATACTCCATAAGTGGCTGAACATTTGTCAAGCATAAAATTTTTTTTCAATTATAAAGTAGTTATCATCGCTCTCTTCGTTTATAACTGAAAGTTTGTAGGAAGACCAATTTTACTTTTTGCATACCACTTTTATATAAAACGGACATTTTTTGAACGGGCTAAATTTTCAACGGGCAAAAACTGTATATTCGAAAAATATTCAAGAATATAAATAGATAATTTTCGCAACACTTTCGACTTACGAATAATCACAATCAACCATTTGTTCACAATGCATGTAAAAATTTCAATTTTTCGCAACAAAAAAAATTCGTAAAATATTTTGCAAAATTTTTGCAAAAATTTCAGTAGTAAACCGAGTTAGAGATTGATTACCAAATAATTTTTTTTTTTTATTTGTCTACTGTTATTATAAAATGTGCTTTAATAGTATGATGTTGGAAGAAAGCGTATTTTGACGGTTTTTATTTTTTTTACCCCCGTCCACACCTTGCAAATATCTGCAAAAATTCTGTTTTAATCATCAATGGGTAACTAATGAATCGAATAATTCAAAAGAGTGGTCGCGCAAATCAAACATGAACAAAATTGCGTGCAAAAATTCTCGCAATTTTTTGCATCGCGAATTATGCATAAAAAAATCTGCAAAAATATTGAAATGTGTCTTCTTTGGCAAAAAACAACCCTAATTTTTTAAAAAATTTTTATATGTTTTGTTTAGCTAAAAAAAGATATTTTCATACATACATATTTTCGTTCCTTTCCTAATTATTCAGCAGTTCTGATTTTAAAAATTCAATGAAAGTGTCACGTCCCGCGACGTAGTTGAATGTATATAATACACACAGGCTGGATTGAGTTAAGAAATCTATGAGAAAATCAATAAAGGGGAATAGGGAGTAGGGGAAGTAGGGAGCAGTATAGGGCCCCTTCTCCTCTAAGAAGATATGACTACGTCACGATTTTCGCTGATCGTCAATTTGTATGAAAAAATATAAAAGAGGCCCACACCAAGAGCAAGCAGTCAGTAAATTCTTCGTCTAGTTCGACACTTAAATTTTCCTTCGGATTTATAACCGGTCTCGCGACAATAGTCCAGTGCGGCATTTCAATTTAACTTCGAAAATCTCTGAGTTTGAGATTAATAAAATTCGACCGGGACAATTTAAAATCAAAGTTCGGGAGTCGTAAAAGTCATCGTGGACTTGTATAGATCTTTGTAAAGATCTTCGAACAGTGTCATAAATTTGGATCACCGCCCTTTACGGAATATAACTGTGCGGCCTATAACTCCGTCTCTCTCACACACTTGGAATACACCTGTGGGGATCCAGTACTTACAACTCACCGCCGTGTGGATTAACCCTCAACATAAAGGTACCGAAACTCTCTCTCTCTATCTTTATTCTTTGTCTCTTTCTCACCCACGTACCAACCAGCCTGTGCCTACATTATATAAGAATTGTCTTAACGAATGTGTATTCTGACCTTTTAACCAATAAAATAAATTCAATTTGTATTATTTTCATAATCATTGTGTCTTTTATTGACTTATCCTCATCCCTAAGCGAGGATCATTCGATCCTAACTTAAAACGAGGAATCTTGGATCAAAGTAAGTATATTTGCGTACTTGTGACGTAACATACTTCCTTTTTTCTGGTGCATCGGCCCGGGAAACACAAGTCAATTGAAAATTAACACATTGATTATTTCTAGTGAATAAATAAATGATTATGAAATATTATTTCAACTTGTAACTTGAAATTTCAATAAAATAGATTTGTTAGATCACAAAGGGATTTGACCTTGAGGCTAACCTTAATGATTTAATAATCAAATCATTTCGTTGAAATTTTATAATTTATATAAATTGTATAAAATAAAATAAGTTTGAAAAATCACGCAGGGATCTGACCTTGAGGCTAACCTAAGTGATTAAGTAACTTATCTTATTTAAAAAATTATTCTAATTTGTTAACTAAGTTTTGATTTAAGTTAAAACAAACAAAAAAAAACAGCACACGAGAGTATAAGTCCCTTTTGGGTACGTTGAACGGTCACCATTGATTACGATCATTGGGTAGGGCAAAGTTCGAAGTGCTTGTGATTGTATTGTTTATAACTTTAATTTTAACTCTGTTAAGGAACAGAATATTTTTATTTGCAAAGATTGTCCAAGGATCTGAGCTTGAGCCTAACTTGTCCAGTCTAGAGAAAAATAAATTGTGCATAACTCGAATCTTATCTGATCCTTGTTATAAACAATTTTATTTATTTAAAAAAAACAATTTATAATTCAATAAATTAATAAAATAGATCATTATAATTTATAAGACACACGTGGTTGGTACAAAATATATATATATATATATATATATATATATATATATTGTTATAATTTTAAGAAATGTATTATTTAACATTATAATTTTACGAAAATTGAGCGATTATTTATTTATTTGAATATTTTATAGAATTATATTTTTATTTTATTATCTTATTTCCTAATGAAAGAGTAAAAATATTAATTATTGTTATAAACAAATAAAAATAATTAAATTCTATATTGAAATTATTATTATAATTTTTTTTTGAATTTTTATAAATTAAAATTATATTTTTACTAATTTCACTTTATTTACAAACAAAATTTTACATGTAGTTTTTTTAAATTGTTATAAGCAATCGATAATTAACAATAAATAATCTAAGATAACGCTCAACAAAAAGAAACTGTAAATTTATAATGACTCAATGTCAAATTCAAATACCCCTGTAGAATCCGCCCAAAAAGTTATTACGCGTAGTAAAGCAAAACAAGACAATCAACTCGCAAAAATTGTCGATCAGAATCAAATAGATTCCTTGAAACTAAAAAGATCAGGTAAAATCAAAGAAAATTTAGTCGATTATAATAAATACAAGGATATTTCAAACACTTTTTCTGCTGAACAAGAATTAGATAACACTCTTCAGCTAGACGATTCACGTTTCGACAAGACTCTAATTAATGATCAAACCATATCAAGTGAAAATTCTAGTAATACTAGCGGATTTCATTCAAGTTTCTGTCCAGATTTGAGCATTGTGACTGGATCTAGTAATCAAGATCAAACTTTAACGAACGAGTTATCTTATTTTGACGGATCTAACTTGCTAAGCTCAACGGTAATAACAATAGAAAAAAGAACCTTGAAAGAAAAATTGAAAACCTCATTGGCACGCGACTCTCTAATTAGTAACAACGATAGTGACGACGACAAAAGCGATACAGAAGTCATAAATCAGGATAATCCCGTAATAGTAAACAACGAAGAGATGGCCGTAGCCATACCTAACAGCCAGCAGGTATCCTTACGCGACGCGCTAGAGGTGGTCCCTTTGTTCGACGGAAGTAACCTCCCATTGTCCCATTTTATTGAGGGTTGCATGGAAGCAAAGGCAATCCTGCCGACACCTGCTGCCCAAGAAAATCTTGCACGTCTATTGAGAGGTAAATTGTCTGGTGAGGCACGAAAATGTATTTTTGGGTCAACGTATGCAACAATAGAGGAATTAATAGAAAAATTGAAAAGAGTATATGCCCCTGCGAAAAGCGTATATCAATTGCAGGGAGAATTAGGTAATACATTTATGTGGGAAAGAGAAAATGTCCTTTCCTATGCTGCTAGAATTAAAGAAATTGCTGATAGAATAGAAGATGCTCACAGACTTAATAATGACGGTCAGGTAGATAATGCTTTTAAACAAAATTTAGAAAGAGATGTAATTCAATGTTTTATACGCGGTTTGCGTCCTGAGTTAGAAATTAGTGTAGAAGAAAAGGACACATTTAAGGAAGTAATTAATGATATAATAGACATTGAACGAAGATTGGCTGCAAGTTCTGCACTGCGAAGAAATAAAAATACTGATTATTTAAAAACCGAAGAATCAACTAATAATAATAAAAATAATAAAACCACCCGATTCAACCTAGCACTTGAAAATAAAACTATTTGTTTAATTTGTAAAAAACCAGGTCACACAACTAAAAAATGTTTTCATTTAAGTAAAGCTCAAGATGCAGTTCTTAACAATAAACAAAGAAAATTTTTGCATCCTAACCAACAAGGATATAGTAATTTCAATGGTCAAAGAAGTAATAATAATAATAATTTTGCAAAAAACAATTACAATAATTTTCCAAATAACAATTTTTTAAGAAATAAAAATTATAATTTTAATAATAACAACAATCATTTTTTACAAAATAGAAATAACAATTATAGGAACAATAATAATAATTTTTTACAACAAAGATACAACAATAATAATAATTTTCCTAGAAATGTTTACAATAATAACAATAATGTTAATAATACTAATAGACAATTGAATCCAGGACAGTATAAAAACTTTAACTCAGGACAGTTTCAAAATCGAAATAAACCATATAAAAATAGATTTTTACAAAATAATAACACTCAACAAAATTCAAATTATACTGAAATAATTTGCAATTACTGTAAACAACCCGGTCATTTAGTACGAGACTGCAAGATACGACCAAATAACCAATCACAAACAGCTAATCAGGAAAACTCCAAAGCTCTCCCCAGCACGGGTGCACTGAGGAAAGCATAAATCGAGAACCACTGGCATCCACTTCTAACGATCATACAACAACAACAATAAATATTTCAAAGTCCACTTCAATTCCTTCAATTATAATATCAACGGAAGGTCTAAAAAATCCAACACACATGATGATTGATACTGGTGCTGCTCGAAATTTAATTAAACAAAAGGTTCTCAACCCTGAAGTACCCATAAATAGCCAAAACGTATTGAAACTTACAGGAATTAATGATTTACCACTTTACACGTTAGGACAGGTAAAAATAAACATTTTTGGTTATCCAACGATATTTAACATTATTCCCAATGAAGTCCCAGTAGAAGAAGATGGAGTATTAGGATCAGAATTTTTTCAAGAAAATAGTGTGAATATAAACTATACTTCAAAATGCTTAGAAATTGAGAACCACTGTTACTCTTTTAAATCTGCCAATACATTTACTATTCCAGCTCGAACAGTTACAACATTTTATGTTAATATAAAAAACACAGAAAAGAGTGAAGGGTATGTACCTCGATTACATATCCAAGATGGCGTCTACGTAGGTGACGCAGTTGTAAAAAACCACAGAGGAAAAGCTTATTTAAAATTTGCAAACACAAATGAAATCCCAATTACATTATCCGTTCCATTAGTTAATTTAGAAGACTTTGAAGAACAAGAATGTTATAAACAAATTGAAAATTTAATTAATTTCAAACAAACAAATAACGAAGATTTATCAAGTAAAATATTAAATAACTTTTTAAAAACTGACAATTCTCTAATTAACTCATGCAAATTTTATAATGTAACAGACGAAGACAGAGTAGAATGTATTAAAAAACTTCTTCGATTAGACCGCTTAAATCAAGATGAATATGAACATGTAGAAAAATTAATTAAAAATAATGCAGACAGATTTCAAATCCCAGGAGAACCACTTGAAGCTACTAATGTATTACAACATTAAATTCCTACTGTAGATGACGCTCCACTTTTTCAAGACAATATAGATTTCCCCCAGTTCACAAGGAAGAAATTACAAGACAAGTCGATGAATTATTAAAAAATAAAATAATCAAGCCCTCACAATCACCATATAACACTCCAGTGTGGATAGTTCCTAAAAAACCTGATTCCTAAGGAAAAATAAAATGGAGAATGGTTCTTGATTTTCGTAAATTAAATGAAAAAACAATTGGCGATTCGTATCCTTTACCTAATATAAACGATATACTTGATTCTCTAGGATCAGCAAAATATTTTTCAGTGCTTGATTTAGATACCGGTTTTCACCATATAAAAATGGACCCAAAAGACTCTCATAAAACCGCATTTTCCACACCTCACGGTCATTACGAATTCGATAGAATGCCTTTCGGTTTAAAAACTGCACCAGCCACATTTCAGAGATTAATGGATTTAACATTAACTGGATTAATCGGAACGGAACTTTTTGTATATCTTGATGACATAGTTATATATGCAAATACTCTAAAAGAGCACGAAATTAAATTCAATAATTTAGCAGAAAGACTTAGAAAAGCAAATCTTCTCTTACAACTAGACAAATGCGAATTTTTACGACCTGAAGTAGGATATTTAGGTCATATAATTGATAAAAATGGAGTACGTCCAGATCCAAAAAAGATAATAGCTGTAAAAAACTTTCCAGTCCCAAAAACACAGAAAAATGTTAAACAATTTTTAGGCTTAGCAGGATATTATAGACGATTTATTGATGGATTTTCAAAAATTGCAAGTCCTTTAAATCAACTTCTGAAAAAAGATATACCTTTTAATTGGACAGAAAAACAACAAGCAGCTTTCGATATTTTAAAAGCAAAGTTATGTGAAGAACCACTTTTACAACAACCTGATTTTTCTCAACCCTTTATACTCACAACAGATGCCTCAGGATTTGCAATAGGAGGTATTTTATCACAAGGTAAAATAGGTAAAGATAAACCAATAGCATATGCTTCACGTAGTCTAAGTGATACTGAGAAAAAATATGATACATATGAAAAAGAAGCTCTTGCTATAATATTTTGTGTAACTCATTTTCGTCCTTATTTGTATGGAAGAAAATTTACTTTAGTGACTGATCACAAACCTCTAGTTTGGTTTCAAAATTCTAAAGACCCTTGTTCACGAGTTTCACGTTGGAGATTAAAACTCGCAGAATATGATTTTGATGTAATTTACAAAGCAGGAAAAATGAATGTAAATACAGATGCTCTCTTAAGAAACCCTATTGATGATAGCCAGGAAAAATCAAAATATTTACAAGTTGATGACAATGATACTTTCATGACTTCTCAAGAAAAAACGTTTTCCAAGAAAATTTTTACAAGAAATAAACAAGAAAACTCTAAAAATAAGGTAAGACCTTTAAAACGAAAAAACTTGAATCCAGGAATGGTACCAGACGACGTAAATCATTTTAGCGAAATTCCAGAAGCCCAAATATTAAATATTGACACAAAAATTCCAGAATTTTTACAAGAATTCCTTAGTGAAGAATCATTTAGTGAGATTGGTAAGAATATTTTAAAATACACAAATTTATTCAAAATATGGCTTCAAGACTTATTTTTATGACAATATTTTTATTAAGTCCAATGTTTTCCAAAATATACGAAAATTTATCATGGAAAACTATTACTACAAGAGCTCAAAAGAGAATAGACCAAGATAAAGCAAAAAATATGAATCGAAATGAAACTCAAGAAAAAATTAGACGAAAATTTTTCTTCTAAACCTCTTGTGAAAAAATCACGAGGTAGGCCAACAAAAAATCTACTTACAAATTTAAAAAATATTCCCTCCCAAACAAAAAGAAAGAGAGGTAGACCAAGAAAACAAATATTTGAAAACGAATTACCAGAAATAAATATGCAAAAGGGAAGCCGAACAAAAGTAGAATCAGATTCCGACTCTGATCCTGATAATTTAGATTATTTGAAACAAACTCAAGCAAAAAACAGAAAAAAGAAGAATGCCAAAAAGCAAAAAAATATTAATGAATTCGAAAGTGATGACAGTGAAAATTATTTCTCAACCTCAGAAGATGAAATCAACGACATTGAAACCTCACACGAAGGAAATGATGGAGAAAATTATGAAGAAAATTGGAAAGAGAATTTTGGAGATGATCTTGAAGACGATTTTGAAAAGAATTTCGAACAGAATTCTGAAGAAAATTTTGAAGACAATCTTGAGGAAAATTTTGAAGAGAAGTTTGAAGAAAACCAAGAAGAAAAATTGGAAGAAGAATTTGAAGAGCCTTATTTTAAAAAAATTTGAGATTAAACCGAAGATCTCAAATAAATTGTGAAAAAAATCGATAAAGATCATGATAATTATAATCGTCCACCCCCAGAACCTCCTCCTATAAACTCTCAAACAGAAAAAATTATAACAAGGAAAAATTTAGTTGAATGTCGCGATCAATTAACTATGCGAAAAGATAATTATGCATACTTTGTTACAACAAATGGAACTCCTCGCGACAAAGGATCAAAAACTTTAGAAAAACGTGAAACATTACCAAAATTTAAAAATTTACAAAAGGGAATATCAAAAGAGATTAAAAAAGGAAACTACTACCATTTTGCACTTCCAATTGAAGAAGAAACTAGGGACAATTTATCAGAAACTTTAAATAATATGAAATTATCAATTCACTCATTACACGAATTATCTCAAAAATTTAAATTACTATCAATTAGAAATTAAAAAACTATCAGAATAAATAATATACCTTGGGAAGAAGTGAAATCAATTTTCAATTCAATTTTTTCAAATTCAACTACAAAAATTATAGTTTGCAATGGAATAACGCAATATCCAACAAAGGAACAACGAACTCATTTAATTGAAGAAGCTCATTCTTCGGCATTAGGAGGCCATAAAGGCGTTACAAAAACTTATAGCCGAATTCGCCAAAATTTTTTTTGCGAAAATTTATTTGCGTATTTGGACCACAGCTTTTCACCCTCAATCAAACGGATCATTCGAACGTTCACATCATGTTTTAGGAGAATATCTCAAACAATTTGTTGCAAAAAATTCAGAATGGGATGATTGGCTTGAACTAGCAATGTTCTCGTGTAATACTAGTGTACATGAAGGCACAAAATGCACACCCTATGAATTGGTTTTTGGTAAATTAGCTCGTGAACCTTCCAGCAAACCTTTATCACAACAAGAAAAATTACAAACGTATGATGATTATTTAATTAATTTCGTAACTCAACTACACGAAATGCGAACACAAGCAAGAGAGAATCTTATTTCAGCAAAAGAAAAATCGAAAATATATTATGATAAAAAAATAAATCCTTTAGAAGTAAAAATTCGAGACAACGTATTTTTATTAAAAGGAGGAAAAATTAAAAAGCTGGATAATCAATACACATGACCTCACGAAGTTTTAGATGTACTAGGAAAAGGAAATGTAAAAATCAACGTAAAAGGAAAACCGACAGGAGTTCACATGAATCGAATAAAAAGATCGCACATGAATATACAAAATTGATTAACTGAATTTGAATCCAAACCTAAAATAATATAAACTTTGCATAAAACCAAAGTGTTTAGAATAACTGAACCAGGAAATGTTTTAAACAAAAGATCTTTTGAAATTTTATTCTAATCTTATTTTTTCTATTTCAGAGATTCGAGAAGCTCACTGTACCTTCAAATACCAATCAAAAAATTTCAATATATTTCGTGTCTTTTTTTTCAGAGTAAATTAAACTTCTCAAACTAGCAAGTATCTATCAAATTAATCAAAAATGTTTAACTTTTCTCTTCTGTTCAGCAAAAACTAATAATCTAATATCATCACAAAGAAATTATATTTCATTAAAATTCTTATGTGTAATTTCTTTGCATTTAATTTAATCAATTTTATTTTTGTTCACTAACCTTTCAAAAAACAAACTAATAACCTTTTTAGAAAGACAAATGCTAGTTTTCATTCGAGTCAACATTATATTTTATCACTTAAAGAAAAATATAGAAATATTTGTATTTTTCTTCTTTTTTGGATGAAAAAAAAGACTTTTCCTGACAAGAATAAATAAGCACTTCATAATCGGTGCCATCATAAATATAATTTCAATTTTGTTTTTTCTTCCATCAAGGGAACTTTTCTTGATTCCCATCCTATTGGAAGAACAGTTTCTACAAATATCGAGTCTGTAAATGTATAGTATGCGATGGCGTTACAAAATTGTTAATGTAAAAATTGCTTTTCCAATAGAAATTAATGTGCAACAATAACAAATTGAATAATTACTATTCTTCATATGTTTCATGCACAAATAACACTATTAATTCTACAAGAAAGAGTAGAAAAACAATTAAAAGTACAAGAATTGTAGGAAAATCTATTACCCTGGGGTTATGTAAAATTGTTTTTCTTATGATTATTTTATTCATTTAATAATACACCAATGAAATTGAAGTTCATGAAATTAATTTTTAGAAACATGTAAAAGTAATTATAAGCAATAGCTATGCCATGTTTTGAAGAAATCAATTTTAGACTTAACCAAGTTTTTTCTCTTCAATGTACCAAGTTACAACGTCTATTAATTAATATATGTTATCAACGATCTAAATATTATTTTTAATTTGTATTATTAATATTATATATGTCATTTTCTCTTTTTACTAATGTATACATCAACCATCGTAATACTTGTAAATTGTTCTTTACTATTTTATATCTAATCGATGAAATTTTACAATTTTTAATCTTCTTTTTATCAACAATCATCATGTTGTATGTTTAAATAGTTATTATCAATCAAAGAGAAAATTGTTAAATTACCTAATCACCACTATAACATATGTAATCAATGATTGTAATATTTCCAGACTTGTATCCTCCGTTATTACTATGCATTTATGTAAAACTTGTTATAAATTTTTAATTCGCAACAATAATTGAAAATGTCAATTCCTATAATTATGTATAAGCAAAATTTTTATGTTATAAATTGGCAAATTAAATTGAAAATATGTACTTGATTGAGTAAGCATCTTGGATTAAAAATGTATTCTTCTACCGAAGTTTCGATCGCGGATCGTTAACTCCCTGCGCTCAAACTGAGGGGGGAGGTGTCACGTCCCGCGACGTAGTTGAATGTATATAATACACACAGGCTGGATTGAGTTAAGAAATCTATGAGAAAATCAATAAAGGGGAATAGGGAGTAGGGGAAGTAGGGAGCAGTATAGGGGCCCTTCTCCTCTAAGAAGATATGACTACGTCACGATTTTTGCTGATCGTCAATTTGTATGAAAAAATATAAAAGAGGCCCACACCAAGAGCAAGCAGTCAGTAAATTCTTCGTCTAGTTCGACACTTAAATTTTCCTTCGGATTTATAACCGGTCTCGCGACAATAGTCCAGTGCGGCATTTCAATTTAACTTCGAAAATCTCTGAGTTTGAGATTATTAAAATTCGACCGGGTCAATTTAAAATCAAAGTTCGGGAGTCGTAAAAGTCATCGTGGACTTGTATAGATCTTTGTAAAGATCTTCGAACAGTGTCGTAAATTTGGATCACCGCCCTTTACGGAATATAACTGTGCGGCCTATAACTCCGTCTCTCTCACACACTTGGAATACACCTGTGGGGATCCAGTACTTACAACTCACCGCCGTGTGGATTAACCCTCAACATAAAGGTACCGAACCTCTCTCTCTCTCTATCTTTATTCTTTGTCTCTTTCTCACCCACGTACCAACCAGCCTGTGCCTACATTATATAAGAATTGTCTTAACGAATGTGTATTCTGACCTTTTAACCAATAAAATAAATTCAATTTGTATTATTTTCATAATCATTGTGTCTTTTATTGACTTATCCTCATCCCTAAGCGAGGATCATTCGATCCTAACTTAAAACGAGGAATCTTCGATCAAAGTAAGTATATTTGCGTACTTGTGACGTAACATACTTCCTTTTTTCTGGTGCATCGGCCCGGGAAACACAAGTCAATTGAAAATTAACACATTGATTATTTCTAGTGAATAAATAAATGATTATGAAATATTATTTCAACTTGTAACTTGAAATTTCAATAAAATAGATTTGTTAGATCACAAAGGGATTTGACCTTGAGGCTAACCTTAATGATTTAATAATCAAATCATTTCTTTGAAATTTTATAATTTATATAAATTGTATAAAATAAAATAAGTTTGAAAAATCACGCAGGGATCTGACCTTGAGGCTAACCTAAGTGATTAAGTAACTTATCTTATTTAAAAAATTATTCTAATTTGTTAACTAAGTTTTGATTTAAGTTAAAACAAACAAAAAAAAACAGCACACGAGAGTATAAGTCCCTTTTGGGTACGTTGAACGGTCACCATTGATTACGATCATTGGGTAGGGCAAAGTTCGAAGTGCTTGTGATTGTATTGTTTATAACTTTAATTTTAACTCTGTTAAGGAACAGAATATTTTTATTTGCAAAGATTGTCCAAGGATCTGAGCTTGAGCCTAACTTGTCCAGTCTAGAAAAAAATAAATTGTGCATAACTCGAATCTTATCTGATCCTTGTTATAAACAATTTTATTTATTTAAAAAAAACAATTTATAATTAAATAAATTAATAAAATAGATCATTATAATTTATAAGACACACGTGGTTGGTACAAAATATATATATATATATATATATATATATATATATTGTTATAATTTTAAGAAATGTATTATTTAACATTATAATTTTACGAAAATTGAGCGATTATTTATTTATTTGAATATTTTATAGAATTATATTTTTATTTTATTATCTTATTTCCTAATGAAAGAGTAAAAATATTAATTATTGTTATAAACAAATAAAAATAATTAAATTCTATATTGAAATTATTATTATAATTTTTTTTTGAATTTTTATAAATTAAAATTATATTTTTACTAATTTCACTTTATTTACAAACAAAATTTTACATGTAGTTTTTTTAAATTGTTATAAGCAATCGATAATCAACAATAAATAATCTAAGATAACGCTCAACAAAAAGAAACTGTAAATTTATAATGACTCAATGTCAAATTCAAATACCCCTGTAGAATCCGCCCAAAAAGTTATTACGCGTAGTAAAGCAAAACAAGACAATCAACTCGCAAAAATTGTCGATCAGAATCAAATAAATTCCTTGAAACTAAAAAGATCAGGTAAAATCAAAGAAAATTTAGTCGATTATAATAAATACAAGGATATTTCAAACACTTTTTCTGCTGAACAAGAATTAGATAACACTCTTCAGCTAGACGATTCACGTTTCGACAAGACTCTAATTAATGATCAAACCATATCAAGTGAAAATTCTAGTAATACTAGCGGATTTCATTCAAGTTTCTGTCCAGATTTGAGCATTGTGACAGGATCTAGTAATCAAGATCAAACTTTAACGAACGAGTTATCTTATTTTGACGGATCTAACTTGCTAAGCTCAACGGTAATAACAATAGAAAAAAGAACCTTGAAAGAAAAATTGAAAACCTCATTGGCACGCGACTCTCTAATTAGTAACAACGATAGTGACGACGACAAAAGCGATACAGAAGTCATAAATCAGGATAATCCCGTAATAGTAAACAACGAAGAGATGGCCGTAGCCATACCTAACAGCCAGCAGGTATCCTTACGCGACGCGCTAGAGGTGGTCCCTTTGTTCGACGGAAGTAACCTCCCATTGTCCCATTTTATTGAGGGTTGCATGGAAGCAAAGGCAATCCTGCCGACACCTGCTGCCCAAGAAAATCTTGCACGTCTATTGAGAGGTAAATTGTCTGGTGAGGCACGAAAATGTATTTTTGGGTCAACGTATGCAACAATAGAGGAATTAATAGAAAAATTGAAAAGAGTATATGCCCCTGCGAAAAGCGTATATCAATTGCAGGGAGAATTAGGTAATACATTTATGTGGGAAAGAGAAAATGTCCTTTCCTATGCTGCTAGAATTAAAGAAATTGCTGATAGAATAGAAGATGCTCACAGACTTAATAATGACGGTCAGGTAGATAATGCTTTTAAACAAAATTTAGAAAGAGATGTAATTCAATGTTTTATACGCGGTTTGCGTCCTGAGTTAGAAATTAGTGTAGAAGAAAAGGACACATTTAAGGAAGTAATTAATGATATAATAGACATTGAACGAAGATTGGCTGCAAGTTCTGCACTGCGAAGAAATAAAAATACTGATTATTTAAAAACCGAAGAATCAACTAATAATAATAAAAATAATAAAACCACCCGATTCAACCTAGCACTTGAAAATAAAACTATTTGTTTAATTTGTAAAAAACCAGGTCACACAACTAAAAAATGTTTTCATTTAAGTAAAGTTCAAGATGCAGTTCTTAACAATAAACAAAGAAAATTTTTGCATCCTAACCAACAAGGATATAGTAATTTCAATGGTCAAAGAAGTAATAATAATAATAATTTTGCAAAAAACAATTACAATAATTTTCCAAATAACAATTTTTTAAGAAATAAAAATTATAATTTTAATAATAACAACAATCATTTTTTACAAAATAGAAATAACAATTATAGGAACAATAATAATAATTTTTTACAACAAAGATACAACAATAATAATAATTTTCCTAGAAATGTTTACAATAATAACAATAATGTTAATAATACTAATAGACAATTGAATCCAGGACAGTATAAAAACTTTAACTCAGGACAGTTTCAAAATCGAAATAAACCATATAAAAATAGATTTTTACAAAATAATAACACTCAACAAAATTCAAATTATACTGAAATAATTTGCAATTACTGTAAACAACCCGGTCATTTAGTACGAGACTGCAAGATACGACCAAATAACCAATCACAAACAGCTAATCAGGAAAACTCCAAAGCTCTCCCCAGCACGGGTGCACTGAGGAAAGCATAAATCGAGAACCACTGGCATCCACTTCTAACGATCATACAACAACAACAATAAATATTTCAAAGTCCACTTCAATTCCTTCAATTATAATATCAACGGAAGGTCTAAAAAATCCAACACACATGATGATTGATACTGGTGCTGCTCGAAATTTAATTAAACAAAAGGTTCTCAACCCTGAAGTACCCATAAATAGCCAAAACGTATTGAAACTTACAGGAATTAATGATTTACCACTTTACACGTTAGGACAGGTAAAAATAAACATTTTTGGTTATCCAACGATATTTAACATTATTCCCAATGAAGTCCCAGTAGAAGAAGATGGAGTATTAGGATCAGAATTTTTTCAAGAAAATAGTGTGAATATAAACTATACTTCAAAATGCTTAGAAATTGAGAACCACTGTTATTCTTTTAAATCTGCCAATACATTTACTATTCCAGCTCGAACAGTTACAACATTTTATGTTAATATAAAAAACACAGAAAAGAGTGAAGGGTATGTACCTCGATTACATATCCAAGATGGCGTCTACGTAGGTGACGCAGTTGTAAAAAACCACAGAGGAAAAGCTTATTTAAAATTTGCAAACACAAATGAAATCCCAATTACATTATCCGTTCCATTAGTTAATTTAGAAGACTTTGAAGAACAAGAATGTTATAAACAAATTGAAAATTTAATTAATTTCAAACAAACAAATAACGAAGATTTATCAAGTAAAATATTAAATAACTTTTTAAAAACTGACAATTCTCTAATTAACTCATGCAAATTTTATAATGTAACAGACGAAGACAGAGTAGAATGTATTAAAAAACTTCTTCGATTAGACCGCTTAAATCAAGATGAATATGAACATGTAGAAAAATTAATTAAAAATAATGCAGACAGATTTCAAATCCCAGGAGAACCACTTGAAGCTACTAATGTATTACAACATTAAATTCCTACTGTAGATGACGCTCCACTTTTTTCAAGACAATATAGATTTCCCCCAGTTCACAAGGAAGAAATTACAAGACAAGTCGATGAATTATTAAAAAATAAAATAATCAAGCCCTCACAATCACCATATAACACTCCAGTGTGGATAGTTCCTAAAAAACCTGATTCCTAAGGAAAAATAAAATGGAGAATGGTTCTTGATTTTCGTAAATTAAATGAAAAAACAATTGGCGATTCGTATCCTTTACCTAATATAAACGATATACTTGATTCTCTAGGATCAGCAAAATATTTTTCAGTGCTTGATTTAGATACCGGTTTTCACCATATAAAAATGGACCCAAAAGACTCTCATAAAACCGCATTTTCCACACCTCACGGTCATTACGAATTCGATAGAATGCCTTTCGGTTTAAAAACTGCACCAGCCACATTTCAGAGATTAATGGATTTAACATTAACTGGATTAATCGGAACGGAACTTTTTGTATATCTTGATGACATAGTTATATATGCAAATACTCTAAAAGAGCACGAAATTAAATTCAATAATTTAGCAGAAAGACTTAGAAAAGCAAATCTTCACTTACAACTAGACAAATGCGAATTTTTACGACCTGAAGTAGGATATTTAGGTCATATAATTGATAAAAATGGAGTACGTCCAGATCCAAAAAAGATAATAGCTGTAATAAACTTTCCAGTCCCAAAAACACAGAAAAATGTTAAACAATTTTTAGGCTTAGCAGGATATTATAGACGATTTATTGATGGATTTTCAAAAATTGCAAGTCCTTTAAATCAACTTCTGAAAAAAGATATACCTTTTAATTGGACAGAAAAACAACAAGCAGCTTTCGATATTTTAAAAGCAAAGTTATGTGAAGAACCACTTTTACAACAACCTGATTTTTCTCAACCCTTTATACTTACAACAGATGCCTCAGGATTTGCAATAGGAGGTATTTTATCACAAGGTAAAATAGGTAAAGATAAACCAATAGCATATGCTTCACGTAGTCTAAGTGATACTGAGAAAAAATATGATACATATGAAAAAGAAGCTCTTGCTATAATATTTTGTGTAACTCATTTTCGTCCTTATTTGTATGGAAGAAAATTTACTTTAGTGACTGATCACAAACCTCTAGTTTGGTTTCAAAATTCTAAAGACCCTTGTTCACGAGTTTCACGTTGGAGATTAAAACTCGCAGAATATGATTTTGATGTAATTTACAAAGCAGGAAAAATGAATGTAAATACAGATGCTCTCTTAAGAAACCCTATTGATGATAGCCAGGAAAAATCAAAATATTTACAAGTTGATGACAATGATACTTTCATGACTTCTCAAGAAAAAACGTTTTCCAAGAAAATTTTTACAAGAAATAAACAAGAAAACTCTAAAAATAAGGTAAGACCTTTAAAACGAAAAAACTTGAATCCAGGAATGGTACCAGACGACGTAAATCATTTTAGCGAAATTCCAGAAGCCCAAATATTAAATATTGACACAAAAATTCCAGAATTTTTACAAGAATTCCTTAGTGAAGAATCATTTAGTGAGATTGGTAAGAATATTTTAAAATACACAAATTTATTCAAAATATGGCTTCAAGACTTATTTTTATGACAATATTTTTATTAAGTCCAATGTTTTCCAAAATATACGAAAATTTATCATGGAAAACTATTACTACAAGAGCTCAAAAGAGAATAGACCAAGATAAAGCAAAAAATATGAATCGAAATGAAACTCAAGAAAAAATTAGACGAAAATTTTTCTTCTAAACCTCTTGTGAAAAAATCACGAGGTAGGCCAAGAAAAAATCTACTTACAAATTTAAAAAATATTCCCTCCCAAACAAAAAGAAAGAGAGGTAGACCAAGAAAACAAATATTTGAAAACGAATTACCAGAAATAAATATGCAAAAGGGAAGCCGAACAAAAGTAGAATCAGATTCCGACTCTGATCCTGATAATTTAGATTATTTGAAACAAACTCAAGCAAAAAACAGAAAAAAGAAGAATGCCAAAAAGCAAAAAAATATTAATGAATTCGAAAGTGATGACAGTGAAAATTATTTCTCAACCTCAGAAGATGAAATCAACGACATTGAAACCTCACACGAAGGAAATGATGGAGAAAATTATGAAGAAAATTGGAAAGAGAATTTTGGAGATGATCTTGAAGACGATTTTGAAAAGAATTTCGAACAGAATTCTGAAGAAAATTTTGATGGAAATCTTGAGGAAAATTTTGAAGAGAAGTTCGAAGAAAACCATGAAGAAAAATTGGAAGAAGAATTTGAAGAGCCTTATTTTAGAGAAAATTTGAAATGAAACCGAAGATCTCAAATAAATTCTGAAAAAAATCGATAAAGATCATGATATTTATAATCGTCCACCCCCAGAACCTCCTCCTATAAACTCTCAAACAGAAAAAATTATAACAAGGAAAAATTTAGTTGAATGTCGCGATCAATTAACTATGCGAAAAGATAATTATGCATACTTTGTTACAACAAATGGAACTCCTCGCGACAACGGATCAAAAACTTTAGAAAAACGTGAAACATTACCAAAATTTAAAAATTTACAAAAGGGAATATCAAAAGAGATTAAAAAAGGAAACTACTACCATTTTGCACTTCCAATTGAAGAAGAAACTAGGGACAATTTATCAGAAACTTTAAATAATATGAAATTATCAATTCACTCATTACACGAATTATCTCAAAAATTTAAATTACGATCAATTAGTATTTCAAAAACTTTCAGAATTAATCATATACCTTGGGAAGAAGTGAAATCAATTTTCAATTCAATTTTTTCAAATTCAACTACAAAAATTATAGTTTGCAATGGAATAACGCAATATCCAACAAAGGAACAACGAACTCATTTAATTGAAGAAGCTCATTCTTCGGCATTAGGAGGCCATAAAGGCGTTACAAAAACTTATAGCCGAATTCGCCAAAATTTTTTTTGCGAAAATTTATTTGCGTATTTGGACCACAGCTTTTCACCCTCAATCAAACGGATCATTAGAATGTTCACATCATGTTTTAGGAGAATATCTCAAACAATTTGTTGCAAAAAATTCAGAATGGGATGATTGGCTTGAACTAGCAATGTTCTCGTGTAATACTAGTGTACATGAAGGCACAAAATGCACACCCTATGAATTGGTTTTTGGTAAATTAGCTCGTGAACCTTCCAGCAAACCTTTATCACAACAAGAAAAATTACAAACGTATGATGATTATTTAATTAATTTCGTAACTCAACTACACGAAATGCGAACACAAGCAAGAGAGAATCTTATTTCAGCAAAAGAAAAATCGAAAATATATTATGATAAAAAAATAAATCCTTTAGAAGTAAAAATTCGAGACAACGTATTTTTATTAAAAGGAGGAAAAATTAAAAAGCTGGATAATCAATACACATGACCTCACGAAGTTTTAGATGTACTAGGAAAAGGAAATGTAAAAATCAACGTAAAAGGAAAACCGACAGGAGTTCACATGAATCGAATAAAAAGATCGCACATGAATATACAAAATTGATTAACTGAATTTGAATCCAAACCTAAAATAATATAAACTTTGCATAAAACCAAAGTGTTTAGAATAACTGAACCAGGAAATGTTTTAAACAAAAGATCTTTTGAAATTTTATTCTAATCTTATTTTTTCTATTTCAGAGATTCGAGAAGCTCACTGTACCTTCAAATACCAATCAAAAAATTTCAATATATTTCGTGTCTTTTTTTTCAGAGTAAATTAAACTTCTCAAACTAGCAAGTATCTATCAAATTAATCAAAAATGTTTAACTTTTCTCTTCTGTTCAGCAAAAACTAATAATCTAATATCATCACAAAGAAATTATATTTCATTAAAATTCTTATGTGTAATTTCTTTGCATTTAATTTAATCAATTTTATTTTTGTTCACTAACCTTTCAAAAAACAAACTAATAACCTTTTTAGAAAGACAAATGCTAGTTTTCATTCGAGTCAACATTATATTTTATCACTTAAAGAAAAATATAGAAATATTTGTATTTTTCTTCTTTTTTGGATGAAAAAAAAAGACTTTCTGACAAGAATAAATAAGCACTTCATAATCGGTGCCATCATAAATATAATTTCAATTTTGTTTTTTCTTCCATCAAGGGAACTTTTCTTGATTCCCATCCTATTGGAAGAACAGTTTCTACAAATATCGAGTCTGTAAATGTATAGTATGCGATGGCGTTACAAAATTGTTAATGTAAAAATTGCTTTTCCAATAGAAATTAATGTGCAACAATAACAAATTGAATAATTACTATTCTTCATATGTTTCATGCACAAATAACACTATTAATTCTACAAGAAAGAGTAGAAAAACAATTAAAAGTACAAGAATTGTAGGAAAATCTATTACCCTGGGGTTATGTAAAATTGTTTTTCTTATGATTATTTTATTCATTTAATAATACACCAATGAAATTGAAGTTCATGAAATTAATTTTTAGAAACATGTAAAAGTAATTATAAGCAATAGCTATGCCATGTTTTGAAGAAATCAATTTTAGACTTAACCAAGTTTTTTCTCTTCAATGTACCAAGTTACAACGTCTATTAATTAATATATGTTATCAACGATCTAAATATTATTTTTAATTTGTATTATTAATATTATATATGTCATTTTCTCTTTTTACTAATGTATACATCAACCATCGTAATACTTGTAAATTGTTCTTTACTATTTTATATCTAATCGATGAAATTTTACAATTTTTAATCTTCTTTTTATCAACAATCATCATGTTGTATATTTAAATAGTTATTATCAATCAAAGAGAAAATTGTTAAATTACCTAATCACCACTATAACATATGTAATCAATGATTGTAATATTTCCAGACTTGTATCCTCCGTTATTACTATGCATTTATGTAAAACTTGTTATAAATTTTTAATTCGCAACAATAATTGAAAATGTCAATTCCTATAATTATGTATAAGCAAAATTTTTATGTTATAAATTGGCAAATTAAATTGAAAATATGTACTTGATTGAGTAAGCATCTTGGATTAAAAATGTATTCTTCTACCGAAGTTTCGATCGCGGATCGTTAACTCCCTGCGCTCAAACTGAGGGGGGAGGTGTCACGTCCCGCGACGTAGTTGAATGTATATAATACACACAGGCTGGATTGAGTTAAGAAATCTATGAGAAAATCAATAAAGGGGAATAGGGAGTAGGGGAAGTAGGGAGCAGTATAGGGGCCCTTCTCCTCTAAGAAGATATGACTACGTCACGATTTTTGCTGATCGTCAATTTGTATGAAAAAATATAAAAGAGGCCCACACCAAGAGCAAGCAGTCAGTAAATTCTTCGTCTAGTTCGACACTTAAATTTTCCTTCGGATTTATAACCGGTCTCGCGACAATAGTCCAGTGCGGCATTTCAATTTAACTTCGAAAATCTCTGAGTTTGAGATTATTAAAATTCGACCGGGTCAATTTAAAATCAAAGTTCGGGAGTCGTAAAAGTCATCGTGGACTTGTATAGATCTTTGTAAAGATCTTCGAACAGTGTCGTAAATTTGGATCACCGCCCTTTACGGAATATAACTGTGCGGCCTATAACTCCGTCTCTCTCACACACTTGGAATACACCTGTGGGGATCCAGTACTTACAACTCACCGCCGTGTGGATTAACCCTCAACATAAAGGTACCGAAACTCTCTCTCTCTCTATCTTTATTCTTTGTCTCTTTCTCACCCACGTACAAACCAGCCTGTGCCTACATTATATAAGAATTGTCTTAACGAATGTGTATTCTGACCTTTTAACCAATAAAATAAATTCAATTTGTATTATTTTCATAATCATTGTGTCTTTTATTGACTTATCCTCATCCCTAAGCGAGGATCATTCGATCCTAACTTAAAACGAGGAATCTTCGATCAAAGTAAGTATATTTGCGTACTTGTGACGTAACATACTTCCTTTTTTCTGGTGCATCGGCCCGGGAAACACAAGTCAATTGAAAATTAACACATTGATTATTTCTAGTGAATAAATAAATGATTATGAAATATTATTTCAACTTGTAACTTGAAATTTCAATAAAATAGATTTGTTAGATCACAAAGGGATTTGACCTTGAGGCTAACCTTAATGATTTAATAATCAAATCATTTCTTTGAAATTTTATAATTTATATAAATTGTATAAAATAAAATAAGTTTGAAAAATCACGCAGGGATCTGACCTTGAGGCTAACCTAAGTGATTAAGTAACTTATCTTATTTAAAAAATTATTCTAATTTGTTAACTAAGTTTTGATTTAAGTTAAAACAAACAAAAAAAAACAGCACACGAGAGTATAAGTCCCTTTTGGGTACGTTGAACGGTCACCATTGATTACGATCATTGGGTAGGGCAAAGTTCGAAGTGCTTGTGATTGTATTGTTTATAACTTTAATTTTAACTCTGTTAAGGAACAGAATATTTTTATTTGCAAAGATTGTCCAAGGATCTGAGCTGGAGCCTAACTTGTCCAGTCTAGAGAAAAATAAATTGTGCATAACTCGAATCTTATCTGATCCTTGTTATAAACAATTTTATTTATTTAAAAAAAACAATTTATAATTAGATAAATTAATAAAATAGATCATTATAATTTATAAGACGCACGTGGTTGGTACAAAATATATATATATATATTGTTATAATTTTAAGAAACGTATTATTTAACATTATAATTTTACGAAAATTGAGCGATTATTTATTTATTTGAATATTTTATAGAATTATATTTTTATTTTATTATCTTATTTCCTAATGAAAGAGTAAAAATATTAATTATTGTTATAAACAAATAAAAATAATTAAATTCTATATTGAAATTATTATTATAATTTTTTTTTGAATTTTTATAAATTAAAATTATATTTTTACTAATTTCACTTTATTTACAAACAAAATTTTACATGTAGTTTTTTTAAATTGTTATAAGCAATCGATAATCAACAATAAATAATCTAAGATAACGCTCAACAAAAAGAAACTGTAAATTTATAATGACTCAATGTCAAATTCAAAAAACCCCTGTAGAATCCGCCCAAAAAGTTATTACGCGTAGTAAAGCTAAACAAGACAATCAACTCGCAAAAATTGTCGATCAGAATCAAATAAATTCCTTGAAACTAAAAAGATCAGGTAAAATCAAAGAAAATTTAGTCGATTATAATAAATACAAGGATATTTCAAACACTTTTTCTGCTGAACAAGAATTAGATAACACTCTTCAGCTAGACGATTCACGTTTCGACAAGACTCTAATTAATGATCAAACCATATCAAGTGAAAATTCTAGTAATACTAGCGGATTTCATTCAAGTTTCTGTCCAGATTTGAGCATTGTGACAGGATCTAGTAATCAAGATCAAACTTTAACGAACGAGTTATCTTATTTTGACGGATCTAACTTGCTAAGCTCAACGGTAATAACAATAGAAAAAAGAACCTTGAAAGAAAAATTGAAAACCTCATTGGCACGCGACTCTCTAATTAGTAACAACGATAGTGACGACGACAAAAGCGATACAGAAGTCATAAATCAGGATAATCCCGTAATAGTAAACAACGAAGAGATGGCCGTAGCCATACCTAACAGCCAGCAGGTATCCTTACGCGACGCGCTAGAGGTGGTCCCTTTGTTCGACGGAAGTAACCTCCCATTGTCCCATTTTATTGAGGGTTGCATGGAAGCAAAGGCAATCCTGCCGACACCTGCTGCCCAAGAAAATCTTGCACGTCTATTGAGAGGTAAATTGTCTGGTGAGGCACGAAAATGTATTTTTGGGTCAACGTATGCAACAATAGAGGAATTAATAGAAAAATTGAAAAGAGTATATGCCCCTGCGAAAAGCGTATATCAATTGCAGGGAGAATTAGGTAATACATTTATGTGGGAAAGAGAAAATGTCCTTTCCTATGCTGCTAGAATTAAAGAAATTGCTGATAGAATAGAAGATGCTCACAGACTTAATAATGACGGTCAGGTAGATAATGCTTTTAAACAAAATTTAGAAAGAGATGTAATTCAATGTTTTATACGCGGTTTGCGTCCTGAGTTAGAAATTAGTGTAGAAGAAAAGGACACATTTAAGGAAGTAATTAATGATATAATAGACATTGAACGAAGATTGGCTGCAAGTTCTGCACTGCGAAGAAATAAAAATACTGATTATTTAAAAACCGAAGAATCAACTAATAATAATAAAAATAATAAAACCACCCGATTCAACCTAGCACTTGAAAATAAAACTATTTGTTTAATTTGTAAAAAACCAGGTCACACAACTAAAAAATGTTTTCATTTAAGTAAAGTTCAAGATGCAGTTCTTAACAATAAACAAAGAAAATTTTTGCATCCTAACCAACAAGGATATAGTAATTTCAATGGTCAAAGAAGTAATAATAATAATAATTTTGCAAAAAACAATTACAATAATTTTCCAAATAACAATTTTTTAAGAAATAAAAATTATAATTTTAATAATAACAACAATCATTTTTTACAAAATAGAAATAACAATTATAGGAACAATAATAATAATTTTTTACAACAAAGATACAACAATAATAATAATTTTCCTAGAAATGTTTACAATAATAACAATAATGTTAATAATACTAATAGACAATTGAATCCAGGACAGTATAAAAACTTTAACTCAGGACAGTTTCAAAATCGAAATAAACCATATAAAAATAGATTTTTACAAAATAATAACACTCAACAAAATTCAAATTATACTGAAATAATTTGCAATTACTGTAAACAACCCGGTCATTTAGTACGAGACTGCAAGATACGACCAAATAACCAATCACAAACAGCTAATCAGGAAAACTCCAAAGCTCTCCCCAGCACGGGTGCACTGAGGAAAGCATAAATCGAGAACCACTGGCATCCACTTCTAACGATCATACAACAACAACAATAAATATTTCAAAGTCCACTTCAATTCCTTCAATTATAATATCAACGGAAGGTCTAAAAAATCCAACACACATGATGATTGATACTGGTGCTGCTCGAAATTTAATTAAACAAAAGGTTCTCAACCCTGAAGTACCCATAAATAGCCAAAACGTATTGAAACTTACAGGAATTAATGATTTACCACTTTACACGTTAGGACAGGTAAAAATAAACATTTTTGGTTATCCAACGATATTTAACATTATTCCCAATGAAGTCCCAGTAGAAGAAGATGGAGTATTAGGATCAGAATTTTTTCAAGAAAATAGTGTGAATATAAACTATACTTCAAAATGCTTAGAAATTGAGAACCACTGTTACTCTTTTAAATCTGCCAATACATTTACTATTCCAGCTCGAACAGTTACAACATTTTATGTTAATATAAAAAACACAGAAAAGAGTGAAGGGTATGTACCTCGATTACATATCCAAGATGGCGTCTACGTAGGTGACGCAGTTGTAAAAAACCACAGAGGAAAAGCTTATTTAAAATTTGCAAACACAAATGAAATCCCAATTACATTATCCGTTCCATTAGTTAATTTAGAAGACTTTGAAGAACAAGAATGTTATAAACAAATTGAAAATTTAATTAATTTCAAACAAACAAATAACGAAGATTTATCAAGTAAAATATTAAATAACTTTTTAAAAACTGACAATTCTCTAATTAACTCATGCAAATTTTATAATGTAACAGACGAAGACAGAGTAGAATGTATTAAAAAACTTCTTCGATTAGACCGCTTAAATCAAGATGAATATGAACATGTAGAAAAATTAATTAAAAATAATGCAGACAGATTTCAAATCCCAGGAGAACCACTTGAAGCTACTAATGTATTACAACATTAAATTCCTACTGTAGATGACGCTCCACTTTTTTCAAGACAATATAGATTTCCCCCAGTTCACAAGGAAGAAATTACAAGACAAGTCGATGAATTATTAAAAAATAAAATAATCAAGCCCTCACAATCACCATATAACACTCCAGTGTGGATAGTTCCTAAAAAACCTGATTCCTAAGGAAAAATAAAATGGAGAATGGTTCTTGATTTTCGTAAATTAAATGAAAAAACAATTGGCGATTCGTATCCTTTACCTAATATAAACGATATACTTGATTCTCTAGGATCAGCAAAATATTTTTCAGTGCTTGATTTAGATACCGGTTTTCACCATATAAAAATGGACCCAAAAGACTCTCATAAAACCGCATTTTCCACACCTCACGGTCATTACGAATTCGATAGAATGCCTTTCGGTTTAAAAACTGCACCAGCCACATTTCAGAGATTAATGGATTTAACATTAACTGGATTAATCGGAACGGAACTTTTTGTATATCTTGATGACATAGTTATATATGCAAATACTCTAAAAGAGCACGAAATTAAATTCAATAATTTAGCAGAAAGACTTAGAAAAGCAAATCTTCACTTACAACTAGACAAATGCGAATTTTTACGACCTGAAGTAGGATATTTAGGTCATATAATTGATAAAAATGGAGTACGTCCAGATCCAAAAAAGATAATAGCTGTAATAAACTTTCCAGTCCCAAAAACACAGAAAAATGTTAAACAATTTTTAGGCTTAGCAGGATATTATAGACGATTTATTGATGGATTTTCAAAAATTGCAAGTCCTTTAAATCAACTTCTGAAAAAAGATATACCTTTTAATTGGACAGAAAAACAACAAGCAGCTTTCGATATTTTAAAAGCAAAGTTATGTGAAGAACCACTTTTACAACAACCTGATTTTTCTCAACCCTTTATACTTACAACAGATGCCTCAGGATTTGCAATAGGAGGTATTTTATCACAAGGTAAAATAGGTAAAGATAAACCAATAGCATATGCTTCACGTAGTCTAAGTGATACTGAGAAAAAATATGATACATATGAAAAAGAAGCTCTTGCTATAATATTTTGTGTAACTCATTTTCGTCCTTATTTGTATGGAAGAAAATTTACTTTAGTGACTGATCACAAACCTCTAGTTTGGTTTCAAAATTCTAAAGACCCTTGTTCACGAGTTTCACGTTGGAGATTAAAACTCGCAGAATATGATTTTGATGTAATTTACAAAGCAGGAAAAATGAATGTAAATACAGATGCTCTCTTAAGAAACCCTATTGATGATAGCCAGGAAAAATCAAAATATTTACAAGTTGATGACAATGATACTTTCATGACTTCTCAAGAAAAAACGTTTTCCAAGAAAATTTTTACAAGAAATAAACAAGAAAACTCTAAAAATAAGGTAAGACCTTTAAAACGAAAAAACTTGAATCCAGGAATGGTACCAGACGACGTAAATCATTTTAGCGAAATTCCAGAAGCCCAAATATTAAATATTGACACAAAAATTCCAGAATTTTTACAAGAATTCCTTAGTGAAGAATCATTTAGTGAGATTGGTAAGAATATTTTAAAATACACAAATTTATTCAAAATATGGCTTCAAGACTTATTTTTATGACAATATTTTTATTAAGTCCAATGTTTTCCAAAATATACGAAAATTTATCATGGAAAACTATTACTACAAGAGCTCAAAAGAGAATAGACCAAGATAAAGCAAAAAATATGAATCGAAATGAAACTCAAGAAAAAATTAGACGAAAATTTTTCTTCTAAACCTCTTGTGAAAAAATCACGAGGTAGGCCAACAAAAAATCTACTTACAAATTTAAAAAATATTCCCTCCCAAACAAAAAGAAAGAGAGGTAGACCAAGAAAACAAATATTTGAAAACGAATTACCAGAAATAAATATGCAAAAGGGAAGCCGAACAAAAGTAGAATCAGATTCCGACTCTGATCCTGATAATTTAGATTATTTGAAACAAACTCAAGCAAAAAACAGAAAAAAGAAGAATGCCAAAAAGCAAAAAAATATTAATGAATTCGAAAGTGATGACAGTGAAAATTATTTCTCAACCTCAGAAGATGAAATCAACGACATTGAAACCTCACACGAAGGAAATGATGGAGAAAATTATGAAGAAAATTGGAAAGAGAATTTTGGAGATGATCTTGAAGACGATTTTGAAAAGAATTTCGAACAGAATTCTGAAGAAAATTTTGAAGACAATCTTGAGGAAAATTTTGAAGAGAAGTTTGAAGAAAACCAAGAAGAAAAATTGGAAGAAGAATTTGAAGAGCCTTATTTTAAAAAAAATTTGAGATTAAACCGAAGATCTCAAATAAATTGTGAAAAAATCGATAAAGATCATGATAATTATAATCGTCCACCCCCAGAACCTCCTCCTATAAACTCTCAAACAGAAAAAATTATAACAAGGAAAAATTTAGTTGAATGTCGCGATCAATTAACTATGCGAAAAGATAATTATGCATACTTTGTTACAACAAATGGAACTCCTCGCGACAACGGATCAAAAACTTTAGAAAAACGTGAAACATTACCAAAATTTAAAAATTTACAAAAGGGAATATCAAAAGAGATTAAAAAAGGAAACTACTACCATTTTGCACTTCCAATTGAAGAAGAAACTAGGGACAATTTATCAGAAACTTTAAATAATATGAAATTATCAATTCACTCATTACACGAATTATCTCAAAAATTTAAATTACGATCAATTAGTATTTCAAAAACTTTCAGAATTAATCATATACCTTGGGAAGAAGTGAAATCAATTTTCAATTCAATTTTTTCAAATTCAACTACAAAAATTATAGTTTGCAATGGAATAACGCAATATCCAACAAAGGAACAACGAACTCATTTAATTGAAGAAGCTCATTCTTCGGCATTAGGAGGCCATAAAGGCGTTACAAAAACTTATAGCCGAATTCGCCAAAATTTTTTTTGCGAAAATTTATTTGCGTATTTGGACCACAGCTTTTCACCCTCAATCAAACGGATCATTCGAACGTTCACATCATGTTTTAGGAGAATATCTCAAACAATTTGTTGCAAAAAATTCAGAATGGGATGATTGGCTTGAACTAGCAATGTTCTCGTGTAATACTAGTGTACATGAAGGCACAAAATGCACACCCTATGAATTGGTTTTTGGTAAATTAGCTCGTGAACCTTCCAGCAAACCTTTATCACAACAAGAAAAATTACAAACGTATGATGATTATTTAATTAATTTCGTAACTCAACTACACGAAATGCGAACACAAGCAAGAGAGAATCTTATTTCAGCAAAAGAAAAATCGAAAATATATTATGATAAAAAAATAAATCCTTTCGAAGTAAAAATTCTATACACCGTATTTTTATTAAAAGGAGGAAAAATTAAAAAGCTGGATAATCAATACACATGACCTCACGAAGTTTTAGATGTACTAGGAAAAGGAAATGTAAAAATCAACGTAAAAGGAAAACCGACAGGAGTTCACATGAATCGAATAAAAAGATCGCACATGAATATACAAAATTGATTAACTGAATTTGAATCCAAACCTAAAATAATATAAACTTTGCATAAAACCAAAGTGTTTAGAATAACTGAACCAGGAAATGTTTTAAACAAAAGATCTTTTGAAATTTTATTCTAATCTTATTTTTTCTATTTCAGAGATTCGAGAAGCTCACTGTACCTTCAAATACCAATCAAAAAATTTCAATATATTTCGTGTCTTTTTTTTTCAGAGTAAATTAAACTTCTCAAACTAGCAAGTATCTATCAAATTAATCAAAAATGTTTAACTTTTCTCTTCTGTTCAGCAAAAACTAATAATCTAATATCATCACAAAGAAATTATATTTCATTAAAATTCTTATGTGTAATTTCTTTGCATTTAATTTAATCAATTTTATTTTTGTTCACTAACCTTTCAAAAAACAAACTAATAACCTTTTTAGAAAGACAAATGCTAGTTTTCATTCGAGTCAACATTATATTTTATCACTTAAAGAAAAATATAGAAATATTTGTATTTTTCTTCTTTTTTGGATGAAAAAAAAGACTTTTTCTGACAAGAATAAATAAGCACTTCATAATCGGTGCCATCATAAATATAATTTCAATTTTGTTTTTTCTTCCATCAAGGGAACTTTTCTTGATTCCCATCCTATTGGAAGAACAGTTTCTACAAATATCGAGTCTGTAAATGTATAGTATGCGATGGCGTTACAAAATTGTTAATGTAAAAATTGCTTTTCCAATAGAAATTAATGTGCAACAATAACAAATTGAATAATTACTATTCTTCATATGTTTCATGCACAAATAACACTATTAATTCTACAAGAAAGAGTAGAAAAACAATTAAAAGTACAAGAATTGTAGGAAAATCTATTACCCTGGGGTTATGTAAAATTGTTTTTCTTATGATTATTTTATTCATTTAATAATACACCAATGAAATTGAAGTTCATGAAATTAATTTTTAGAAACATGTAAAAGTAATTATAAGCAATAGCTATGCCATGTTTTGAAGAAATCAATTTTAGACTTAACCAAGTTTTTTCTCTTCAATGTACCAAGTTACAACGTCTATTAATTAATATATGTTATCAACGATCTAAATATTATTTTTAATTTGTATTATTAATATTATATATGTCATTTTCTCTTTTTACTAATGTATACATCAACCATCGTAATACTTGTAAATTGTTCTTTACTATTTTATATCTAATCGATGAAATTTTACAATTTTTAATCTTCTTTTTATCAACAATCATCATGTTGTATGTTTAAATAGTTATTATCAATCAAAGAGAAAATTGTTAAATTACCTAATCACCACTATAACATATGTAATCAATGATTGTAATATTTCCAGACTTGTATCCTCCGTTATTACTATGCATTTATGTAAAACTTGTTATAAATTTTTAATTCGCAACAATAATTGAAAATGTCAATTCCTATAATTATGTATAAGCAAAATTTTTATGTTATAAATTGGCAAATTAAATTGAAAATATGTACTTGATTGAGTAAGCATCTTGGATTAAAAATGTATTCTTCTACCGAAGTTTCGATCGCGGATCGTTAACTCCCTGCGCTCAAACTGAGGGGGGAGGTGTCACGTCCCGCGACGTAGTTGAATGTATATAATACACACAGGCTGGATTGAGTTAAGAAATCTATGAGAAAATCAATAAAGGGGAATAGGGAGTAGGGGAAGTAGGGAGCAGTATAGGGGCCCTTCTCCTCTAAGAAGATATGACTACGTCACGATTTTTGCTGATCGTCAATTTGTATGAAAAAATATAAAAGAGGCCCACACCAAGAGCAAGCAGTCAGTAAATTCTTCGTCTAGTTCGACACTTAAATTTTCCTTCGGATTTATAACCGGTCTCGCGACAATAGTCCAGTGCGGCATTTCAATTTAACTTCGAAAATCTCTGAGTTTGAGATTATTAAAATTCGACCGGGTCAATTTAAAATCAAAGTTCGGGAGTCGTAAAAGTCATCGTGGACTTGTATAGATCTTTGTAAAGATCTTCGAACAGTGTCGTAAATTTGGATCACCGCCCTTTACGGAATATAACTGTGCGGCCTATAACTCCGTCTCTCTCACACACTTGGAATACACCTGTGGGGATCCAGTACTTACAACTCACCGCCGTGTGGATTAACCCTCAACATAAAGGTACCGAAACTCTCTCTCTCTCTATCTTTATTCTTTGTCTCTTTCTCACCCACGTACAAACCAGCCTGTGCCTACATTATATAAGAATTGTCTTAACGAATGTGTATTCTGACCTTTTAACCAATAAAATAAATTCAATTTGTATTATTTTCATAATCATTGTGTCTTTTATTGACTTATCCTCATCCCTAAGCGAGGATCATTCGATCCTAACTTAAAACGAGGAATCTTCGATCAAAGTAAGTATATTTGCGTACTTGTGACGTAACAAAAGATTAAAAAAATGCAATATATACATACAAGTATAAAGTAAATATAATATATACTTTCAAATTAATTATTTGAGTTTGAAATTTTTTATGTTTTCGCATATTATCTTTTATTAAAATACCATTATAATATATAATAATGGTATTATAATAAATAATAAAAATATTATAAAAAATAATTTTTATCATTATTTTTATTATTAAATACATATATGACAGTATATGATGTAAATAGCAGTGCCAGGTTTTACAATTTACAAATTGTGCTTGATCTGGCTTCATTGCGTTTTTGTATTTATCGTCACTCCAATGGTTGAAAAGCTCAGGTGATGAATCGATTTGTCCTTTCATCGTTTACCGATGCATCATGTACAGCTTGAAGCATGACGATGTAACTCTTAGGTGGATCCGCCAAGAGGGCGCATTTATCAGCCTAGTTTTATTGAAATCTCTTTTCCATAGGGACTGGAGACTAGATATACGGAGACCAATCTCTTATAGCCGTACTTCACAAAACACGAAATGAAGTTCAGCCAAGTACTTAGTTAGGAAACTTCCTGATGAGGGCACCTGTGTTCCCTGGGTGCAAAATGGCGGCACCCACGGTTTATAAGCCCTGTGTATTGGGCTTCGCCATTTTGCACCCAGGGAACACACATGTCCTCATCGGGAATTTTTGTAACTATTGAAATTTGCAATTTGTATTTAATCCTAATGCTGTAGAGCTTGTTTCATTTCTTTCAGGAATTTCTGCAAATCTCTGCTACGTTTTTATTTTGTAAAATTTTACTTACGGAGTTCTTTTGTTTATAAAAATAACAATTTTATTTTTAATATTTCCTAACTCAAATTTTTTAAATGAAAACGTACCACAGAAATTTTTAGGAAATCCTTTAAAGAATAAAATAAGTCCTACAGCATTAGGATTATGTAATAGTTGCAACCTTTACCTGAAGAGAAAGATAGAAACATTAAACCCTAAAGACAATTGTTAATAAAGCAATTAAAATTGTTAAATATTTATTTCGAAAGTTCACCTCGAGTTCTTTCATAAAATTAGTTACAATTAACAATAAAATATTCTCCTCGATTTTATAAATCATTTTTAAGAACGTTTATTCTTAGCTTGAAATAACTTTAGTTCATGTTTAATTTAAAAACAAGTGTAGTGAAAATTCTCGAATTGTCTCAAGTCGCTAAATTTAATTGAAATGATTAAGCCGAAAAGCAAATTTATAAATGAATGAATTAAAATTAATTAAGTTTCTTTACAACGAATAATTTTAGATCATTTTCTTAATTTGAAAATATATTAAGATATATATATATTTTTAAAAAAAGCTAATAAACAAAAAGATATACCTACACAGTTTTATTTCTAATACTTGCCGTTGTCACAACACTTCCTTGAAAAATATTAATTTTTCAACACTTTGATACGCATTTGCAACGATCGTATGCCAACTGCATAGGTGGCGCCGCCACAAGGCCACCCTGAACATTTAGTATATTTTCAATTCTAAGAAACAGGGGGCTGGTTGATACAGTATACCCTAAATCTAATGGTCTCAATTACCATGCCTCCGCAATCAGCATTCAGATCAGGAATAACTGGTAGTAACTATTGGTTAGAGTAAGACACCACTACTTATGTCTCATTCCAACCTGTTCCAACCATTGGATCATGGAGACTAGATATAAGGAGACCAATCTCCATATATCCATTCCCGAAATGAAGTTCTGCCAAGTACATAGTTACAAAACTTCCCGATAAGGGTATGTATGTTCCCTGAGTGCAAAATGGCGAGGCCTAATGCACGATGCCTATAAACCGTGGATGCCGCCATTTTGCACCCAGGGAACTCACGTGCCCTCATCGGGAAGTTTCCTAACTAAGTGCTTGGCAGAACTTCATTTCGTGTTTTGCGAAGTACGGCCATAAGAGATTGGTCTCCTTATATCTAGTCTCCATGAGGCTCCGTATATTGGGCTTCGCCATTTTGCACCAAGGGAACACACATGCCCTCATCGGGAAGTTTTGTAACTATTTACTTGGCAGAACTTCATTTCGAAAATGGATATATGGAGATTGGTCTCCTTATATCTAGTCTCCATGCATTGGATAATCCCGAACACGATTCTGAGGATGGAGACATGTTGAATTCCTTTCCTTAAAATGTTAAAAGTATCTATCACCATGAGTGTTGAATCAGACTTTTTATTTTTTACAGTATTTCTTTAATTTGAAAAGGAATTTTTACTTACTTGATTAAAATGTTTGAAAAAATGTCCTATATGTGTGGAAAATTGTGTTGTGCATTATTGTTAGAACATTTGGGCCCAATCGTGCAAAAAATTGGATATGATTTATTTACAAATGGAGAGAGATCTTTAAATTCGATTCGAATGACTACGAAAATACCGTTGGCAAAGGTAAATATAATTATTTATTTAATTTCTTCGTTACTTTATTGAGGTTAAGATTAGAAAATGATATGCTTACTTTGTTTATTTCAAAACATTTATAGTTTTTGAGGTTAAGTTTTAAATGTCTTAAATATTTTATTCTCTTGTTTATTTTCTGATAATAAAGAATCATTAAATTGATAGTTTAATTTTGAATTTAACATAATTAAGGCTCTATTACATCAAGTTTAAACTAGTCTTTTAACCTTTTTAGCGCCAAAAAACGATATATCTTTGCATGTGGGATGGTATGTCCGTTGCTTGGCACCTAAAGGGTTGAATCGACCTAAAAGATCCAAAAACTTGAATTATTGAAGAGCAGCTTTTATATTATTTTGTTTAATATTTTTTTGGACAAGCTTATACAGAATTCTATTGTAATTTTATAATGGGCAATTGATTCAGAACATACAATTAAAAATAGAATATTACTAAAATTAAATTTATGTTTATTTTATTGATCAAAGATAAAAGAGGCATTATGCGTTCTAATAAAACACGGATTTGTGTCATATGAACAAAACAATAAGGGCATTATCAACTACAGGTTGGATCCAGAACAAGTTCTCCTGATTTTAAGATATTCGAGGTATAGTGTGTAACAATAATAATAATAACAATACATTTTCTATCTTTTCATCTCTATGAAATTTTTTTTTTTCGTCAAGTAATAACTCAATTCCTAAATAATTTAGGAAGTTCCTTATTAATATTTTGCCAAAATGTTTGCCTCTTTATTGCAGATATATGTTGTTTGTAAAAAGTAACTGCGGAGATGAGGCTGAAATGATGTTGGAAGAAATTTTAAAACACGGATACGAAACAGCTTCTCAAGTTATAATCACAACTTATAAGAAACTGCAACGTAAACCTCGTTAGTATTCTTTCATAATTTTAAGCGATATGAAACGAAAGTATATATTTTAAATTTTATTTATCCATTAAATATTATAGCTGAAAGACAATCAACGGTTCCAGTTTTAAAAGAAAAGTTTGAATTGTTGGTTCAAAATCAGTTTTTAATGAGAAGTATATGCTCAAACCAAAGTAGTGATGGAGAAATAATTGATAGGCCCGATTTTAATCTACCTAATCTTAATTTAAAGGCTATAATTCAAATTACGCAAGGTGGTACTGGAAATCCTGGTGATAGCAAAATATACTGGCGGGTGAATTTCGACCGATTTATTCAAGATCTTAGGTAAATTTTATTCTGAATTGCTTTCATTGTAAATTTTTTATCAAATTATAAAGAAACAGTTCAGAGATGGCATTTAAAAAAATAATTGCTTGACTATAGAGATCAACTTATCATATCAGCAATCTCTAAAAGAATCGATGATAACGCAGGGGAATTGATGAGGCGCATGTTGTATCAAATGTACTTACGCACTGCTTCTTGGGCTGATACTTCAAATCCTATTCCATTCTCGGAGTTGAAGGAAATTGTAAAAAGACTAGACAATCCTGGCCCTGGACTTATACAATATCTTGATCAATACTTACGTCTTATAGGTAAATGAGAAAAATACAAGCAGAATTTAATTTTAATCTCATCTAACTTTCAAATTTCTATGCAGAGGAAGACTCTTGCCAATTTATAAGAAAAGTTGGTGATTCAAGTGGAGGCCAATTTACCATAAATATGAAGGAAGCATTTAATCAGTTGGCATGGGCAACATTAGAAAACATTGTTATGGAGAGATATGGATCAAAAGCTGCTCGAATATTCAGGTAAATGATTTTCTCGTAAATTTACTGCGCTGAAAACGTATCATTTTCAACAAATATTGAAAAACTTTTTAATTAAAGCAATGGACATGTAAGTCCCAACATCTTTTATAATGTTTCTATTCTCAATCTTAATTCTGGGCAATTAAAACCATTTGAATGATAATTTTTGCATATCAAAATCTTTCGTCCTTCATAAATTAGAATTTTTCACTGGGTAAATGTGATTTTATTCACGTATTTCTATCATAAGAAGGAAAAAACTTACAAAGCTAAAATATTTTAAAACTTTTTTTACCAATCACTTTCGTTTTATTACGTGACGAAAGTAATTGGCGGCTTCTTCTTGGAGTAAATCCATAAAAGGATCCGGGAAAGTTTGAAATCTGGAAATAAATTAAAAGTCACTGCTTACGTGAAGGAAATAATGTAAAATAGTACTCCGAAACTAGTTCGAGGGTTCGGTTCATTCTGCTCCACATTCACTCTGCCGAACTCTCTAAGCCATCCGCATAGCTCACCCCTACGCACCCCCTCTTCCCCCAATTCATACGCTGGCCCTCGCTTGGCCAACCCCGAAGAACCGCGACTGGGAAAATCCGAGTCTGAAGAAACACGAATTTGAAAATTCCAGCCCGAGCCTTTCACCTCGATTACAGGCTTTTTATGATGCGAATTTACATGTGATGCCATACGAGATACGAGCAAGAGATAGTCGCTCATAACACCTTCACCCTCATAGAAAGATTTTTTGATAAAAAATATCTTTATTTTGACATAAATAATTATAATTTTAATACGTCTAGAACTGGAGAGGATGTAAGGGAAAATGTCTAGAAGTCTAGTCTTGCCCATGAACCACGTGGTCGCTCACACGATAGCAGCACGTGGGTAGAATAGAAAGATGTCATTTTTGTAAGAAAAAAAAGAATTTTTTTTTTTTTAATTAAACTGACTTTTGAACGAGTCCCAGTCGCTTAACTCTCACTCCCCCGTTTTTATATTATTAAATTAGTTTAAATTTCCATAACTCGACTAGTAAAGTTACTACCTTCGTTGGTGTGAAGGAATTTAGGTAATGAAAAACGTGTAATGAATGGTTCTGCCAAGGTTGAAGCGATAGCGGCAGATTCAGTACTGCGTAAAGGAATGGCATCGGGAAATTTCTTTAAGGAGTCTTGAATGGTGAGGATATATTTATTGTCTAATTCGGTTTCAGGAAGAGGACCGACTATATCTATTTCGGTATTTTTGAAAGCTTCTGAAGAGGTATTGGTTGTTTGCATCAGTAATTTAGTTTTTACTCTGATGGTTTACACGAATCCGTTCTTAGGTTTTTGTGGATTCTTTGTGACCACCTGTTGTTGAACAATGTTGTTCGCGAATTATTTTTTCTCGGCCTGCTTGAGGGGGTCGATAATTAGAAGAGTGTGTCACTCTCCGTGATAACGGAACTCTACCATATCGATCTTATCAACCTGTGATTAAGAATTAACGTCTTTTAAGACTAGATGGAATTTTCAATATATATTTTTGAAAAATTTTGTCTGTAAAAAAAGGAATGCTTCCACTCCGCTGGGTATTGAGCCCAAGACCTTTCGATTGCCGGTCAAATACTCTATCATCTGAGCTACGGAGGTTCCACAAAACTTCTCTCACAGAATCTATTTACGCCAATTTGGCTACGGATTTGGCCTTCGGCGCGCGCTCGGCTAGGACTCGGCCTGAATACATTGGTCTTCGCCCCAAAAGACCTATCTTACCTCCTAGATACACACGATATTTTTTGCAAAATACGTCCTAAAGAAGTATTTCGAGTGTCTGTAGAGTGATATTGAGAGTGTCCAATTACGACTCGGTGGAATAGGAACATATTATTAAAATAATATTGATAAATATGGTACGAAATGTGGTGGAAAGGGTTGCAATCCACTAACCTTGGTTTGGGTCTACCTACAGAAGATGCTCGAAGTGATGACCCTTGACTTGTAAGCACTTGATAATTCGCTGATGAAAATACCGTCTAACTTCAGCCCACATTTGTGGTTTAATTTCGGTACATGCTCGGTGTATTCTTTCTTTCATGTCGTCAGGCGTGGTAGGTGCTACCGCCATTATACGTTCTTTGACAAAAACCCATAAAAAGTAATCTGGTGATATTAGATTTGGCGAAAGAGGTGGCCAAGCTACAGGGCTGCCTCGTCCTATCCACTTTTCATCAAAAATCTCATTCATCACTTGTCTTCAACACAGAGCATACTGGGGTGGTGCACCGTCGTGTTGCATCCAATCAAGCGACCTTTAAAAAAATATGGACCAATGACGTGATCGCCGACAATGCCGCACCAACAATTAACGGACCACGGATGTTGAAATGACTATTTTCATACTTTGTGTGACTAGAATGACCTTGTGTTATAGGTCGCTGAATTCGTCTTAAAATCGGTAATAATGTGATCGAAAAAAAATACATGATTCCATTTAAAAAAGTAGACTTGACCTTGACATAGCTTCAGCGCCTCCACCGATAAAAAAATTGGGTGGTCCAGTATGACGGCCTTCTCGAACACTGAAACTTTTGTCTAAAACATTTTTGGATATGATCAATAGTTTGAGTGTTATCGCTCTGTAACACTTTATGTGGGCCACCCTGTATATACAAGAACACACTGCAGAGTACACTTTAATTCTAGATTGTAGAATGGATTGAATATTATTCTGAAACCTGAATAAATAAATTATTTATGATTCTGGAATATGTTAAAAAGTGATAATGATTTATACCAATCAGTTTTCTCAATGGTTCATATGATAACAACGAAAACCGGCCAGCACTCTGTTTTTATTTAAGCAACTTACTTTCTCTGTTGCTGCCACCAAAAATTTATTGCTTTATTTCCCAAGAATTCATGAGTTCTAAGCATGACAGGCCCTCTAGATCTAAATTTATGAAAGTACATTCGAAGATCCAAGAGTTACTTAGATTAATAGCAAGCACCACTTTGCTCTTTAACATCGAAACTCGGTCGAGCGAAATTCCCAAGAGATTCCACAGATTTTTTCTGTGAGTCTTCTTGCGATTTGCCTTTTGGCTACGCATCCTGCAAATGGCACGTTATACTACAGTATAACAGTAAATTGATGATTTCATCATTAACGAATACAGCTAACATATTTATTTTCTAAGAGTACTAAAAACCGCAGTTTCTGTTCAACTCTAGATTTTTCTCAGCATAATGATGTTCGTTATGCTGATTAAAGATGCCCTCTTGTGTAAAGAAAAAAGATTCATTTGCATACACCAAGCGATTCAGAAAAGTTGAGTTGTTTTCATTCATACGAAAAATCTACCTATAAGACCTCAGTCTTCGTTCAGGTTCCTCTGAAATTTAATTCTCAACGCTCGGAAATAGAGTGTTCTGTCCACATCTAAATTTGAAATGATTGATAAGATATCATTTTGAATGTTTGAATTACTGTTAAGTAGGATGCGCCTATCTCGTGTAATGTGTCAGGTTCTGGTTATAAAAAAATTATTTGATATTTATAGTAAAAAAACAAAGAATGCGTACTAACAATTACAATTTAAAATTGTCATTAATGTTCAAATATTGCTGATGTACTTAGTTGGCTTTAGGGCCCAGAAAAAATGTAACTCAAAGTTTCATGTTTTCAAAAGTTTCGGCTCAGATTGGAGTCCTCATCAGTGAGAATTTATTTCTATAAAAAATACAAAGGAAGAAACTTAAAAATTGCCCGTATGACCGATAAACACTATGGTAAAAAATGATATAAAGGAATTACAAGTGTGAAAATATAAAATTGGTCAAGTAACTAAATTTGCAAAAAATTAAAACTGTACAAAAAATTTTTTTTGTAAAAATACTAAGAAGAGAAACTTGAAAAATAGCACGTGCGGCAGATAAAAATTGTCTTAAAACGATATAAATTAATTGTACATGTGAAAACTATAAATTTGCTCTAAACTAAATTTACAAAAACAAAAAGTAAAGACTGTACAACAAATTTTTTCTAAAAAATTCAAAGGAAGAAACTTAAAAATTTGCGATTCTGTTGAAAAATGATATAAAAGAATTGCAAGTGTGAAACTATAAAATTTGTCTAAATAACTAAATTTGCAAAAAGGTAAAACTGTACAAATATTTTTTTCCGTAAAAATGCTAAAGGGGGAAATTTAAAAAATAGCATGTGTGACGGATAAACATTGTGTCAAGAATATTATAAATGAATTGTACATGAGAAAACTATAAATTTGGTCTAAACTAATTCTACAAAAAAATAAAAACTGTACACAAATTTTTCCCTGTAAAATTGCTAAGGGGAGAAACTTAAAAACTTGAAAGAACTTGAAAAAATAGCACGTGTGATGGATAAACATTGTAGTAAAAAACGATATAAATGAATTGTACATGTGAAACTATAAAATTGGTTTAAACTAAATTTCCAAGAAAATAATAACTGTACAAAAAATTTTTTTCTTGATCTCCTAGCCGAAAGTACGGTCCTCCCGGCCGCATTTCACTCCAGAAAGAACGACTTTTGTGGCCTTTTTTTGTTTTTTTTTCGGCTTAGTAGTGTCGCTAAATTCATCGTATAATTCGATTATTTAATGTAATTTAATGTGACTTCATGCAATTGCACTAAAGAGTAACTCTTGAAAAGAAAAACAAAAAATTTATGTACACGGTTAATTTTATATTAATAATTATATTAATAAAAGTAATAATAATTATTGTAATAAGATTAGTATTACTGGATGTGTGATGTTAAAGTTACTGTTGATCAATATTAATATTGTTATCGAAGAATAAATTTTCTCCGGTATTTGTTAATTTTTAAAAAATTTTTGATTTTCAATTTTTTATTTTATTAAATTAATTAGTTGAGTTTGAAATTTTTGAAATTTTATATTAATAATTATATTAATAAAAGTAATAATAATTATTGTAATAAGATTAGTATTACTGGATGTGTGATGTTAAAGTTACTGTTGATTAATATTAATATTGTTATCGAAGAATAAATTTTCTCTGGTATTTGTTAATTTTTAAAAAAATTTTGATTTTCAATTTTTTTTTTTGCAGTTATTGTATGATTGAATTTTATTTTAAAGTTTCTAATGCCCGCCCCGACCAGCAAAAACCGAGGCGAGGCGGACCTCCCCCTGCCCTCTACAAAACCTTGGTTTCACCTCGGTTTTGGGCGCACTTTCGGCTGGAGATCAAGAAAAATAGTATACGACTCACAGCCAGAATGTTGGATGCCCTGGCGTATGTGATATGAATGCCTCGGCATCTATAACACATACGCCAGGAACTCAAACTTTCTGGCCTAGGGTCGTAATATACTATTTCTATAGAAATTTTTAAAAAATCAGTAATGGATCACATTGTAAAGCTAGATACCGCTTACGTAGTTTGCAATATCCCCTGTACAGGTTGCACTGCATCCTACATAGGTAAAACCAAACGTCGACTAAAATCTAGGATTACTGAACACAAAAAATATGTCTTCAACCCCCCTGACAAATGGACTGCATTAACTTAACATGCCTGGAGCCAAGACCATAAATTCGATTTTAATGCAGTAAACATAGTTGACAGATCTAGGAATTGTAAAAAACGAATGATATTACACTGAGAAAATTTTGGTGCACCGGTTACACCACTTACCTCAATTTTATTTGAATGTCGAGTAAATACAAGATATATACACTCGAGATTCCCTATAACAAGATTCCCTGTAACAAGGCCTCCCTTTTACGAGCGCGTCACGGTTCCACATAACGAGCAGATGATCGACCCCTCTTCCCCCACTACTACGGAATGAATCACTGGTGTACCATGGGTTCCAAAAGCAAAGACAACGTTTACACTATGCAGTTCGGAGAGCGCTTATGCCGATCGAGTGCATCTGCTGTGCGAAAGCGGGACATCAGCTGCTCCGAACTGAGGTATGAGATTTACCACGGCGTTTGGCGCTGCTGCTGTCCCTATAGGTGCAACCGGTGTACCGAAATTTTTTCAGTGTAGAAATGACTCATATAGCCATCAAATCTGATGACCTATCTGTTTTTTATCTCCCCCTCTCAAACAATTACAAAATTCGAAAATACACTTCTCTTGCCAAATTAAAAAAAAAATTTAGAATGTTGTAAATGTTCGGTTTTTTTACATAATTGTTATATTACAAAGTGAGCGTTAAGATTTAACGAGATTTGTGATGTTTTTTAGTAAAGGCATCTTAAAATTGTGAAAAAACGGTTTATAAATTTTTTTTAAATATTATGTAACGTAACATTGAGTTTTTCAAAAATGTATCTTTAAACTGTCAAACTGTAAACAAATTTTATCGAATTTTATCAAATTTATTATCAAATTGCAAAAAATTAACAAAAATTTCAGTTATATGTGACTACACTAAATTCCATTTGACCACAAAACGTAAAACTGTTTCTGTTACAAGTTTCATAATTCCATATACGGGTATCAGAACATTTAACACTTTGTATCTGCATTAACAACTCCAAATAAACGTAAAATTATTCTTGTTACAAGTTTCATAATTTCCAGATACAGGTATCAGAATATTCAACTCAATTCAATTTCAATCTTAATCTTGCGACACTGTGACTGAGTAAAAAAATCCCAGTCACATGTTTTTGGGGGATTGTGGTAGAAATTTCTAACAGATATATACAGACTGTTTATGACTCGCTTCAAATTTCATAGCCCTCCTTTGTCACAGTATTCTGGTCATCTTGTGGACATTTTTACGCACTCTTTACACACTTTTTTTCTCTCCTTTTCCTTTTAACAGAGACTCTCCAAAGTAAAAAAACCTCACCCTCCACTTTACTTTACAAAGCCTTTTTCAAGTATGTTTCCAAATGGAACTCAGTTTTGAAGAAAAATCCGTAGTGACAAGAGTGCTTTTACAAAAATTATGTGCTTATCTTGTTCGCGACGAAAGAAAAGAAAGAAAAAAAGGAAATTTGTGATTGTGTCACTTCGATCAATTTTTTTCACCATCGTTTTGTCCGTCTACTTTACAAAATAACAGGTCAGTTTTGTTTGGTAATATTTTATTGTGATGAGTTCGCAGTTTTTTTAGACCTATTTTAGAGTTTTTATTCTGTAATAATTCCTCTTAACTGCTACAATTTCACTACATATATAATCCTTCTTAGGGTTAAATAAAAAAAAATTTCTGTACAATTTTTTGTGAATTTAGCTATTCAGACCGTTTCACAGGTTTCAAGTGTTTACACACGCGCTATATCGTTTGTTACAACAAAGTTTATCCGTCACACGTGCAAAATTTTTCAAGTTTCTTCCTTTGTATTTTTATAGGCAAAAAAAAAACAAAACAAAATTTTGCACAGATTTTATTATGTTGAATTTAGTTATTTACAACAATTTTATAATTTCGCATGTGCAATTGACCACAATGTTTTACCACAATGTTTATACGTCACACGTGCAATTTTTAAGTTTCTTCCTTTGTATTTTTTACAGAAATAAATTCTCACTGATGAGCACTCCAATCTGAGTCGAAACTTTTGAAAACATGAAACTTTGAGTTACATTTTTTCTGGACCCTAAAGCCAACTAAGAACATCAACAATATTTGAATATTAATACTAAGGGTCGATATAAGTCCTGTTTCATTATACATAGTCATACATACATAATAATTAAACATAATCGGCTGAAATGATTTAGAAAAATTTGTATATAGTTTTGTATATATCCGTGGCCAAATTGGCGTAAATAGATTCTGTGAGAAAAGTTTTGTGGAACCTCCGTAGCTCAGATGATAGAGCATTCGACCGGCAATCGAAAGATCCTGGGCTCGATACCAAGCGAAGTGGAAGCGTTCCTTTTTTCACAGAAAAAATTGTTTAAATATATATTGAAAATTCCATCTGGTCTTAAATGACGTTAATTCTTAATCATAGGTTGATAGGGTCGATACGGTAGAGTTCGGTTATCATGGTGAGTGATACACTCTTCTAATTATCGACATAATCGACTGAAATGATTTAGAAATATTTGTATATGTTTCGTTATTGTTATTAATAAAGTTTTAAACAAATTGCTATCTCTATTAGTTTTCCGGAAACATTTCCTTCTGGATGAAAATTCCTATTTCCAACATAACCTGTCGTGAAGTTCATTGCAGTTTCATGTTAACAATCCATGAAGAATACGTGTGAACAAATTTTAATCATTAAGTTTTAAGCAAACTGTTACTTTCAACAGTTTCACATAAAAATATAAATGTGTTTCTCGATAGAAAAGATGACGACACTGCTTATTTGATTTCATTTATTTAACAAGAAAAAACCCACTTTAACAAAAAATTTCGTTAAGGCATTTGTTCATATAATTAATGTACCTGAAGTTCTGAACGTTCAGATGAACGAAATGCAAACAAAAATTTTTTTTTCAATTTTGGTGATGCGTTTGATTCATAGATGTAAATAAGTAAAGCCTATGCACAAAAAAGTGACAAAAAATTTTGATTAGGGGATAAAACAACCCCCTTTGTAATAACAGTTTCAAGAGCAACACAATATACCAGAATGACGTGGTTGTTACTCAATTTTTGTAAATTTTATTTACCGTGAAATTCTCTTTTTTTATACCAAGTAATCTGAGTGAGATAAGAAAATCCGGACGCACCCTTAAAAGCCACCCTACCTACAAACAAACCACTAATCGTCCAGAATGACGCGGTTGTTACTCAATTTTTGTAAATTTTATTTACCATAACATTCTCTTTTTTTAAACCAAGCAATCTGAGTGGGGTAAAAAAATTCGGACGCACCCTTAAAAGCCACCCTACCTACAAACAAACCACTAACAGCCGTTTGACATGTCATTTATAAAAAAGTATAAATTCTCTTACCTCATTTTACACGGAGGCAATAAACAATATAGATTACTAGTTAATAGTGGTGCAGCAATCAACCTCATTGACAAATATCTAATAAATTCCAAAAATAATCCGTTTCAATATAAAAAAAAGTTTGTTGTGGGCAAAGATAAACTCACAGCTCAAAACTTTTTCATTTTATCCCAGACGAATTCCCCCTATTAGGAGACTTGGGATTATCGTAGTGGACTCATTTTTCGTTGCCGGTCACAATGTAATATCAATACCCTTTCCGATTCAGTCTTTGAAGTAGCTGTTCACAAGCAAAGAAACGCCGTTCATCTCTCGGCTTCAACTCGTATGGAACCCAATATCCTTGCTTCTGATCGCTGCTTTGAGGCGTTTGGAAATAGCTTATTGAGTTCCCAATTCCTAATGATTCAGCTAATTCTTATTGCGTTTGGCACGAGTCTTCAGCAAGTAATGCCTCCAGTTCGGAATCTTCGGAAATTTTCTCTTTTCCACTGCTATGCCGGTCCTCGACATCAAAATCACCGCTCTTGAAGCGTTGAAACCACTCACGACACGTTCTTTCACTAAGAGCAGCCTCGCCGTTATTACTTGATAGTATTTGATGAGCCTCAACCGCAGTTTTCTTCAAATAATAGCAGAAAATCAAAACTTCCCGCAATTTACGAGAAATTTGCTCACAAACTGACATCTTCGATTGAGAATAGATTTATGATGCAAACACAAATTCACTAATGTGGTGCTGTCGTTGTGTTGACAGATGTCCAAGCATACTGTGTGACATTTTTGATCTGCCTATTTCGACCAGAACTTACCGCTCCAGCCATCTATCGAAAAACGGCGGAAGAAAAGTTGTACACCCAATAACTAAAACTTTTATATTTGTTTTATTCAATTTTACTACAAAATAAAAAAATATTTAATTACAAATAAGAGAGTAGAATTCATAAAAACAATATTTGAAGTTTATAATCTTATGAAAATTGAAAAAACCTTGATATATAATAGTGCATTAGCAAATGCTGTAAGTGAATGTAAATCGGACGTCGAAGATGAGGCAAAAATTCCATTTGAGGCAAAAAAAGAAGACGTAATGTATCGGAACAAGTTTATGTGTTCAAATACACTGAGAAAAGAGAAGAGTTTGCTAAATGTAAAATATGTTTAGACGAGACTAACAAGGGGAAAATTGTTAAGATGAAAGACGTCAACGCGACCGGAATAAACAGGCTTCTTAGAAATTACCATTTAGAGGAGTTTTCAAAGCATTTCCAGAAGTAAAGAAGCATCCTTTTTCAAAAGTAATTTGATTTCTTTTATATATAATAACACAGGTCTGCAAGGTGTTGTTGTTGAAAAGCTATGGGTCGTTTCCGGAGAAATTTTTGGCGTAGAATCCGAATCCGTAATCAGAATCAGCCTATCACGTCAGGAGTTTGAGATATTTGAGGTTATGTGCTCGAAAAATGGGGTTTTTCGCTACTTTTGAGCTCATGTACAGGGCGCAAGAATTTTTTTTGGTTTTTTCTCAAATGTCATCATTTAGAAATACTCTTTCCCTTCAAAATAAGCTATTAAACAGTGACGAGCGATTTTTTTTCACAAAGATACAACCATATCAAGTTTTGACATTTATCCGAACAACCTTATGAGCATTCACATTGACTCTTTGTTGCAAATCGCTCGTGACTGTTCAATAGCTCATTTTGAAGGGAAAGAGTAGTGCTAAATGATAACATTTGAGAAAAAAAAAACAAAAAAATTTCTTGCGCCCTGTACATAACCTCAAAAGTAGCAAAAAACCTCATTTTTCGAGCACATAACCTCAAATATCTCAAAATCCTGACGTGAGAGGCTGATTCTGATTTCGGATTCGGATTCTAAGTCAAAAATTACCCCGGAAATGATCTTTCGTTTTCCAACAACAAATACAAATCCATTATTTGCAGACCTATGTAATTAATAAAAAAATTAATTAGTAAAAACGAATCTAAAATTTTAAGCATAAAATAATCATATAAATAAAACTGTCTTATTATATTTTATAAATTTAACCAAAGCATGCTAGACAAGTTGATTGTAGAGTGGGTAGTGAGCAAATATTTGCCAATTAATTTTCTTGAGGGAGACATCACGCAAGAATTTTTTCAATAATTAAATTATAATGCAAAAATTCCTAAACGAAATCACTTGCGCTCAATGATGGAAAAAACATTTAAAGATAAACAAATTCACGTAAATAAAATATTTGAGAATAACTCTTCAAAAGTTTCCTTCCCGCTGGATGTTTCGACGTCTCTAGTTCACCAATAATTTTATGTAGTTATTAGTATTTTCTGTTACTTTCCTAATACTATAATTTTAACATTATTACTATCATTGAATCATTGGCTCGTAATTATTTTAACATTCTGTACCATGAATAAAATGTATTGAATATACAAGTAATATAATAAAAAACAATAAATTTATATTTATAAATTTATATTATTTATAAATTATACATATAACAGTACCAAAATAAACGCGATTTTATGCTACAGTTGAGAGTAGCGTAATGTTGTATATTACGATACAGAGGAACATAATGTAAAAATTGAACTGCGCATGAGCCTATTACGATACAGCGGGGCATAATCTTCTTATTCTTCTTCTTTTTCTTTGTACAGCGTTGTCACCGTACTGACAAAGCCTTGTACATTTGAACTGCGCATGCGTCTATTACAATATGCTACTACTACACAAGATTGAGAAAATCAAAATGGCCGGAAGTATTCGCGAAATGTCAAGTGAGATGGACGATAATCACGGCAATTTCGACCTTTTCAGATTGGATTCAAGTGTACGCAGAAAAACTCGTAAATGCTCCAAAGTCATATAAAATGGAATATGCGCCAAAGCACACAATTCGGGTAATTACGAGACTCGTTTAAAATGCTCGCAGGACTGATCGCGCCTCGGCTTTGTCTCGGCTTCGATCTCCTGCGAGCATTGTCGCTCGTCGCGTTATAACCCTGATTATGCGCCTAGGTACATAATATACTATTAAAACAAGACATTTCACTAATGAAGCTTGGATTCTTGAATCAATTACATTGGATCTAATTCCATCCCAAGGATCTTATTCCGGAAAAGATGCATTTCTCATATCCTAAATCTAGGTGCACAGGATTTATTAGTGCAACTAAAACTCGAGTGACGCAGATATTAAAGATTATGATAAAATCCACGACGAAGAGTGAAAGAGTGGACTAGAAGTACCTGTGGAATAAAAGAATAATACTACATCTTTAAATAAATTAAGAACTTTATTTTTTAAATTGAAATACTCAGAAAATCTGCGTCTCAAATTAGAGTGCTTACGCGGTACCGTATGTATAGAAATGCTGTCTCAAAGTATTGACGTATCCACTCGTTGGTACTTAGCGTTTGACATGATTGTTAAGGGTATAAAACTGGAATAAGCTTTGATTTTACTATGTAATACTGATTCAAAATCTTCGTCCTCTGAAACTAAAGGAGTTTGACTGGTGCCTTTTTAAAACTGTTGTAAATTACCTGCGGTACTTTAAGACCTTGTCAACTACTTTGTGTGGTGAAAATTGTGTACTTCAATCTGCGTATGACAAGTTAATGAAGCACTATAGCAAGACAAATTTGGTTTATTGTGCTGTGCTAATGCTTGATTCCAGACATAAAGAAGAAAATGGTGCAATGGTCTTCTTCTTCTTCTTCTTGTTGGTTGTGGCTTCTTGCTGCGTCTAGCAAATAGCCATATCAGTACAAAATTAATATCATTGGTCCACAAAAAAAACTATATGTCCAGTATAAAACTTCAGCAGCAGCAGAAAAAAAACAAAGCACCAATCATACTCAGGCGCAGAAATCAGACTCAGTAGTTTGAAAGCCAGCCAGTACCTAGCCAGCTTGTGCTGTCTATAGGATAGGAGGGAAGGTAAAAAAAGCATTCAATCAGTCCACAAGGCAGATACAAAGTAAGCAAAGGCACACATTCACTGATCCTAAATAACAAGGTCTCCAAAACGGAGAAATCGCCCCAACTCACCAACAGCCTCCAGGTCCGGCTCAAAAATCAGATCACCCAAATCCGCCTGCTCCGGGGGCCTGTCCGGGAAACGCTCCGTTAATGGTGCAATGGTCAATTGCTAAGTTTGAAGACATCTATAAGACCAGATATTACAGGGGAGAAAAAACAATACAATCTCTACCTTGTTCGAACGACAGCAGTGACGATGATGATATCTATCCATCGTCTCTTTTTGCAAGTAATTATAAAAAATCAGGAACTATTGCTGAAAGTACACGATACTAAGAAGACTGGCGGAAGGAAATTGACCTCTATTTGGGTCTGGAACGAGCAGTTAGGAGTGCGGATATCGTAAAATGGTTGAAACAACACAAGCACAAATTTCTAAACTTAGCTCGTACGGCCAGAGATTTTCTTAGTATTCAAGCCACCTTTGTTCCTGTTAAAAGACTGTTCTCACGTGCATCTTTTACAATAAGAAAACACCGAAATTCACTCGGAAAGGTACCGCCCGCGATCTTTTGTGTTTGAACAATTGGACCACTCACAAAAATTTCTCTGTATTTCAATCTACAGTTACCTTTCTGCAAGCATTAGTTCTTAATTAACTCAAAAAAAAATTATTTCCGTTTTTATATGTATTTTTAGATGAAAAAGCATTCTTTAAGTAAATAAAGTTTTTTCTAGGTAAAAAGTTGAGCACTATATTCATAAAACTTGAATTTTTGTTCAAAATATATTTATTTAAATTCAAATTAGACTGAAAATTAAATAACAAGTTTAAATAATATTGGTACTTTTTAATATGCTTGTATAGATTTGTTATAAAATATATTCTTATTCTGAAAGTCAATTTTTTTGTATTTAATTTAAATAATTTTGGTTTCAAAAAATCTGACTTAATATATATTTTCGAAAACGAGATTCGAGAATCTCGATACTCGCGATTGGTTTTTAAGGAATCTCTTGATCAAACATGGCGAGACGATATCGTAGTATCGTAGGCTGAACCGAGATTTAAGTAAATTATGGGATGCAGAACTAACCCCAACCCACAAATACACATGTGTTTTAAAAATTTAAGAGAGTTAACATAGGAAGAGAAAAATAATGTGATAAAAGAATCCCACTTAAATCACTTAAGTAAACAAAATACACTAGATTGAGCAAAAAAAATCGGATAATCGCATGGTATGGACAAAGATCTTATAGAATACGTTAAAAGATGCCCTATATGCCAACTCCACAAAACGACCCGTATCAAAAATTAAATGCAATCTTAGATTAAATGTTCTTAGATTTAAACACATCAAAACCACGCCATTCCATCCACAGTCAAATGGAAACATTGAGCAAGCGGGCGGAGTGCGTCAAGGAGAACTGGCTTCGTATCAGTACCGCCATTGTTATTTACAAGTCATTACATTTACAAGTCATGGATAAAATTTCGACCGGGGCCGTACACTAAGGGAAGGGAAGGAGGGGCAACCGAGAAAAGGTGTACGCAAAAAACGACGCGTACTTGTGTTTAAAACATTTATTCGTCCAACTTACAGAATGAGGAGGCTGACACTACCGCAACACCGTAATATTGACTCGTATTCGCCAACAACTTGCGAAACTCTGCAACCACAACGACTCGCTAATTGACAACTCTAACATCTGTCTCCACTGCAGTCGGAGCGAGAGCGATCACTAATCGGCGACGGCACGCGACCGCGAGACATGCCTGGCCGCGCTCGCCCAAAATCCCACCCGCAGGGCTATGCCCTTACGGGGACTTTATGTAACTTCGTTACAACCCCCCTCCCCCCAATCGGGTTGAGGTCTATTCCCCCTTCTTTATACTTCTCCATTGCTGTCTCTGAAGCAAAATAAACCCTATCTATTTTCAAAAGAAAAACAAAAAATCTTTTAATATTCTTCTTTGCTCTTTGGTTTTATTTTATTAGTCCGATTTCACAAAAGGGTTTTACGTGTCCATAAGAGGCTAATAGTTATTTATTTCTTAAATATGACTTTTTCCGTCAATTCGTCCGTATTATTGTCGCTTTCTGTCTCTGTCCTGCTGTCTGTGTTGTCCTCCTTCTCGATTTTTTCCTCAATTTTCCTTTTGATTTCCTCTGATTCTTCTACCATCTTTCCCAGTTTTTACTCTAACTGCTATCTTTTTAAGTCTTCTCCTCCTTCCTTTCTCTCGCTTCCTCTTCTGTTTCTGGGCCCAACGGTTTCTGGAGGAGGTCCAGCAGTCTTGGGCACTTATGACCCAGGGACTCTGAAACCGTTAACTTCCGGAAGCACTGCCCGGATTTCAATTTCGGTTGCTGCTCCATAGTTTGTAAACATAATCGTTTCTACTGTGCCTTTTGTGTTGGTTTTTGTTATTTTTACTATTCTACGCGTGTGTTTTTACCTGTTTATTTAGCTTTTACTATATATTTTTTATATCTTTTATGTTCCAATTGCCAAATGACTTGCCTTTCTTGTTTTTTATTCCATAAATTGTTGGTGAAATTTTTGCTTTGATAAAAAATGGACCTTCAAAATTTTTATTAAATTTTTTCGCTATATAATCTGCTTTATTTGATAATGTTTTTTTGCTTCTCAGTATCTGTTCCCCAATTTCATAACTAATTGGTCTATGCCTTAAGTTATTAGGTCCGCAACTAAGCTCTCGCTGTTTTTTTTTTATAAAAATGCAACTTTATTGTAAAAAAATGATTACAAATGAATCATTCAAAGTATTGCCCATCGTTAGCTACAACTTTTGCCAATCTTTCTGCTAGAGTTTGAATACCGTTACGGTAAAAGTGTTCACCTTTTAAGGCTATTCACGAATCAAGCCATTTTATGATGTCAGCATATGAGCGGAACTGCTGATTAGCTACACCTTGTGCCATCGACCGGAACAAGTAATAATCGGACGGCGCAATATCTGGGGAATACGGCGGGTGGAGTAGGACTTCCCATTTGAGCGTTTCCAGGTAGGTTTTAACGGGTTTGGCAACGTGAGGCCTATCGTTGTCATGCTGTTCTACAGAATCACTTTTTCGTGCCTCTGCTTGTATTGTGGCCGTTTTTCGCGCAGTGCTCGGCTCAAACGCATCAATTGCGTTCGATACCGTTCACCAGTGATGATTTCGTTCTGTTTTAACAGCTCATAATAAATAACATCACCGTCTTCGAAGTGACGGAACCAATCACGGCACGTTGTTTCACTTAGAGCAGCATCTCCGTAAGCTTGTTGGAGCTCACCATACGCTTCAGCCACCATTTTCTATGAATGAAAGAAGAAAATGAACACTTCCCGCAAATGACAATTATTTAGCGCAAAATCATACATTTTCACACAACCAAAAGTATATGACGCCAAAACAAAATCAATAATGTGTCAAAACGCTTTTTTTACCATATGTCTAAGCTTGATCGATGACGTTTTGGATAGGTCAAAATCGACCAGTACTTACTACTGGTGCCATCTATTGTCAAACAGCGGGAACTTAGTAGCGCACCTAATATAATATTTTGCCTGCTTTTCGTTTGCTACTTCTAAATTTTTTTGTATCTCGTCTTTTATTATTTCCAACCTATTTAGTCTCTACCCATTTACCTATTTCCTGTGATTCTATTTCCTCTATGTTTACTAAATCTTTGTTTAATGTTTGTATTGGTTCTAATTCCCTCCCAAAGTTTAAAAACGATGGTGTAAAACCTGTTGGCGTGTGCTTACTCGTATTCAGCGCAAATTGTGAGTCGTTTATTCTTTTCTAGGAATGCCTTTATTACCTCAACAGTGGGCCTATTATATCTGCCGCCACTACTGTCCATAGTTCTTCAATTATTCTTTTCCCCAATAGTCTTACTTGGTTGTTAATCTTTGGCTTAATTATCTGGCATGTATCGCATTCTTTCACATATTTTAATGTTTCGAAGTACATTCCTGGCCAAAAATAATTTTCTGCGATCCTTGCATATGTTTCTTCCGTGTCCTGCTTGTTTACGATCGTGATTTTCTCTAAATACTTGATCTCTTAATTCTTTCGGAATTGTTAGCTTCGACGGGTTATTATCTAGGTTTAAGCTTGTTTCAGCGGGTCTGGTCTGAAAAAATATAGCTGGTCATCTCCTGTTCGTCAGTTTGGGTTTTCCGATGGTTTGTTTTTGATTTGCAGCATTTTGTGCTTGTATCATTCGTCTTTGACTTCGTCTAGCTTTTCTTTGCCTTTTTCTCCTACTAATGATAACGTACTTGCTATTGAATTTAATTTTTCGCTTGTTCTTGATAGAGCGTTGGGTGCATAATTTAAAGAGCTTTTTCTATATATGATTTCGTAATCGTATTCCATCAGTTCTAGTGCCCATCTTGCCAGTCGTCCGGTTGTATTTTTAAAACTATGCAGTCATTTCAGCGCGATGTGGTCCGTTATCACTTTCAAAGAGTAGCCCTCTAAATAAGGTGTGAATTTGCGTATTGCACATATTACTGCTAGGTACTTTTCCTCTGCCTCGTTGAGGCCTCTGCTTGCGAATGCTATGACATGGTTATTACCGTCTATGTTTTGGGTTAAGACGGCTCCTAACCCTGTATCGCTTACGTCGGTTTCGAGTTGAAATGGGTGTTTAAAGTCAGGACATGTTAGTATCAGTCCCGTCGTCAGTAATTCTTTTACTTTTATTAACGCCTGTTCTTGTTGAATGTCCCATTCCCATTCTACTCCTTTTATCAATAGTCATTGTAGGAATTCTATTATTTCCACAAATTTTGGTATGAATCTTCTGTACCACGATGTCATTCCTATTATTCTTTGCAGTTGTTTTACATTTTTTGGTGTTGGGAATTCCAGTATAGATTTTATTTTCTCTTCGTCTATTTGTAGTCCTTTTACATTAAGTATGAATACGAAATATTTTACTTCTGAACACCCGAATTCGCATTTTTCTAGACTGATTCTTAAGTTTGCTTTATATATATATTCATTTATTATAAATACATTCGGTTTTAAGTTTGGTGTTATTATTTTGTCCATTAAGCGATGGAATGTAGCAGGGACGTTTGTTAATCCAAATGGCATTCTCTTAAATTGATACATTTTTTTTTCTGGTACTGTAAACACTGTTGTTTGTCTAGATTCTTCTTCTAGTGGTAGTTGATGGTATGCTGAACGGAGACCAATTTTTGATATGTATTTTGCTGGCCTTAACCCTTTAACGCCCAGATGTGCAGAATTTTCACGTTGACTAAAATGTCGTACCATTTATAGAAAAAAGATGAAAAAGGATCGGAAACTCCATATCCTACCGTTTTTGGGATCGCTCTTTCGAACGGCACAGTCAGAATTCTCAAGAAATGACGCTAAACTCTTTATTTTCCCAAAAATACCTAAAAAAACGCTATTTTTGGGGTACGATTTTTTTTTTAATTTAAATTTTCACTATGTTCCCGACACTTAAGCAACTTCTAACTTATCAGAAACGTGTTCTCGGGACTTGTACTTTTAAAATATGTATTGAAATATTTTGTTTTTCTTTGTTCTCTAATTCAAAATGGCGTCTAGACGTTTGTAATGTTTTGAAATTGAGAATATTGATCCTATTTCGGATTTTCCAGGTTTCTTCGCAGTGTGATCATACAAATAAGTTATTACGAGTTTTCTCTCACCGATTGTGATTAGCGGAAGCAATATTAGCCCATAAAATTAAAATTCAAGATGGCGTCTGCCATGAAGCTAGTAGAAATACGTATATTTCGAGTTTTATTACAAACCAGGATGGTGTAAAATTTGCCAATTAGCAATCTCATAGGTTTTAGTCATCACTAAATTCGAATCTTAGGTGAGTTTTTCGAAATTTAAAATGGCTGATCCAATATGGTGGACCCGTTATGTAAAATTCGATATTCCTAAAATAAAAAATACTGCCGCATTCTACGCAAAATTTAAAATCAAAATTATTTTTGATGTTTTTTTTATTACAAGAGTTGTTTTTGAGAAAAAAATTCCAAAATTATGAGGCTTCCCGAAATTATTCAAAATTTACATATATCTATATTTTTTGTCTCCGACTTTGCTCAAATTTCATAAAATAATGTTCATATGAATCATGCATGAAACTTACTTATAATAATACATATGTCAATCTGATGCTGGTGTAACTTACTAATTATGCTATAGAAGTAGATGAACATTTACAGATAAATGGTAGGGTGTGAAAGAGACACTAATAAATGTTGGGGAATTAGTAAATTCGCCTGCATTTTATATTTGCTGATACTCTATTTTACCATAAAAATCCATAAATGTCGATTTGTCATACATACTCAAATTTCTAAGAATTTCGGGAAGCCTCATAATTTAGGGATTTTTTTCTCGAAAACAACTCTTGTAATAAAAAAAACATCAAAAATAATTTTGATTTTAAATTTTGCGTAGAATGCGGCAGTATTTTTTTATTTCAGGAATATAAAATTTTACATAACGGGTCCACCATATTGGATCAGCCATTTTAAATTTCGAAAAACTCACCTAAATTGCTCAAGTGTCGGGAACATAGTGAAAATTTAAGTCAACGTGAAAATTCTGCACATCTGGGCGTTAAAGGGTTAATGCATCCAAAATTTCTGCCATAATTGGTATTAGGTATAAATCCTTTTTTGTTATTTTATTTACCTTTCTGAAATCTAGACAGAACCTATATTTTCCATTTCGTTTCTTGATCATAACTACCGGATTCGACCAATCACTATTTGATGGCTCGATTAGGTCTTCTTCTAGCATTTTATCTATTCCATCGTACATGTACTCTTCTATTTTGGGTGAAACGTAGTAATATCTTTGATTAATTGGCTCGTGGCCTTGTACGTCTATTTTGTGTTTTGTCAAATGTGTGGGTTCCAATTTTATTCCTGTTCTGTTCCCCTTTCTCTCGATTAATTTTCTCAAATGTTGTCCTTGGTATTCGTTTAATTCTGTTGTTCCTTCACACGTTTCGTTTTTCGTTTTGTCGAACGCTTCTTTGTTTATTTGAACCTCTTTAATGTTCTTTTTAATCATTGCATTGCTTTTGATCTTACCCCAATGTGTTTGTTTTGTCCTTCCTAATTCTTCCACCGATGATTTTTTCTTTCCGATTCCTTCGTTCTCTTCTCTTTTCCGTTTCAATTTATTCTGCTTTTCCTTTCCAGGTTTTTCCAATATTTCATTTTTTATTTGTTTGTCACCACGCTTGGCTTTTGCGCTGACAGCTGCTTGTACTGCATTGTCTTTTTCTATGGAACTAGAACTAGGGGCTTCCTCCCTCTGTTCTTTATTTTCTCGCGGACTCAGATTCCTCTGTCTCACTGGTAATTTGGACCATTTTGTGTCAGTTATCTGACCGACTTTTGGTAGGGCATGGTTGGTTGTGGTGATAGTGGGTATTTTTCCCACTAGTCCACTGGTCTTTCTTCTTTATTTCGCAACTTAATTTTATTTCCTACTCTCATTCTTCCTTCTTGTCTATCCTTTTTTGGCTCTCTTCTTTGTTTATCGTCTTTCAAGTTGTATGTTAGTTCTGGTAATTTTGAGTCCCTTTCTATTTTTTGTTCATTACTGTTTCTGGATATTTGATTTTCAGTTTTTCCAAACATTATTTTGGAATTCATTAATACCTTGAGTCTGCGGGTATGTATTTTGAATTCTCTGATTATTATATAAATATCTTGTGATTTTGTTAGCATATCTTGGCTGGAATTGTGGTTTATTTTGTGTGCTCTGTAATTCGTATTTAAAATTATTTTGTCTCATAATTATATTCATAGTTTCGACTTTGTTGTTGTTCTTGGTTTCTATTTTGTTCTCTTATCTCCATTCTGTAATATCTGTCATTTCTATCATTTTCCAGTATATCTCTTGTATAAACTCTTCTAAGTTGTGCCAATTTCTTTTATTTACTTGATACCATGTTTGAGCTTCTCCTATTAAAATGGCATCTTAATTTTCTAAGATATCTTGTTTGTTAATTTTATACCCTCTTTTGAATATTAATAAATTACTTTAAAAACGTGTTGGGCTATCATTTATATCATTTCTGAATTTAACTGGCTAATTCGACATGATTTGGAAAGGTGTTTGAATCATTCGAAATGGTAAAAGTGATGCTTGAATTGCTTATGATTCGTCACCCTGTATATTTTCATCGCTTAGATTATAATTACCTCTATTTTGAAAAGTATAACATTAAAACTCTAGTTAGAACAGATATGTATTTAAATCTGCGCATTCGACAGTTAGGTAGAAGGTATTAAATAAGAATTTGATTTTGCACAACTTATACGTCATTACTGCACACAGGCGTTGGCTATAAAACAAAATACAATAAAATAGAATACGAGCATGCTGAAAGCTTAGAGATCAAAAAACAAAAAATTTTATTAAGTAGGCGGTAATATAGTATTAACAGCCCCCATTCTACACACTAATAAGGGTCAATGGTACTACAGAATAATTGTGAGCATGTAAACAGTGGTTTGTTCTTTTATTTTTATACAAGAATAGATATTAACATGCAATCATACCAAGTATCGAAAATTCTTTCTTCTAGATTTAAACCTGATTCTTAAGAGTGGATACAGAATGACGATATTGCCAACTTCAGAGGCATTCACGTGAATGTTCGTTATCGTTGGTTTCATTTCAGTCGCGCTGCTCGGCTGGGCATTTCGCGCGCGTTAGCCTGAGCTTATGCGGATTCGCGATCTGAACGATTCAAACAATTTGCTGAAATATAATATTTGTACTGAGCAGCTATTTATTCTAATTTACAATAACTCACATAAAAGAGATAGCTTGCTGAATTTTTAGTAATTACTAATTACAAAAGAATATTATTTATTTAGTTTTTATTTTTTATTTATTTTTTTTTGTGAGGAGGAAAAATGGCAAAATCTTTTATAGACGTTGTACAGGACTCTCCTAGGACGGGTCTAGGCATACCTGTTAAAACCAAAAAACCCCCTCTCTCGAACCAATTCACCACCCGCGGAACCGCCTTTCGGCTTTAAACTTCACGGGTGGTTATATAAGCTTGTTTCTTGATCTCCCTCTTAAGAATGGGGCAATGATTTACCTTACTAACTCACCTCACTCTTGAAAGGGTTGCAATGGATCACTCCTTCTCGTTCGATGATTTCTAATCACGTTCGTGGGTGCATGTAATATATATGCTCAAATTTGAGAAAAATGTTTGTGCAGGTTCGTTGTAGTTGGCGGAAGTCTTATCTGTGAACAAACTTAAGAAAAGTTAGTGATGTTCTAATATTCAGTCATCCGAAGAGTCATGGTAATAATGTGTTATATGAGAGCATGGCATGAGGAAGAAAGGTGTCCCAGTTGTCATTATTTCTCAGGTAGTGTTTCAAATAATCCGACAACACCTGATGACTCTGCTCGAGACTTCCTTTTGTTTGCGGGTGGTATCCGGATGTCGTCAACTAATTGATTTTAAATATTTTCGTTAGCCTCCCGAGTAATTTATTCAAGAAGCTAATTCTACGGTCGGACAGAATAGCTCTTGGACATCCGAAAACCGCGCTAAACTCCCGCGCGAAGTATTTCCCGCACGTATGTCAGGCACTGCTACTGCGAGGGAGTATTTCGTGAGTTTACACTGCTTCGTCAGGATGTGCCGATTTCCATTTGGCGTGGGGGTTAGAGATCCTACGGCAGTGTTCGCAGAACGTGGACGTAAACGGCCCCCACCATGGACCCTACCAGCTCATGGTTTCTTTCTCGCTCCGCTGCCATAGGTTGGTTGAATGAGGAAGACACAATGAGCTCGAAGCATCTATGGTGGGGGCTGTTTACGTCCACGTTCTGCGAACACTGTCCTACGGTATCCAGACATACCTTGTCGAAAGCGTCAGCTGGCGTATCGGTAAGTACCATGGGCTGTCTTGTTTTTATTCGGACAAGCTTATTCAACTGGCAGCTTCGACAGGTCTTCAGGATTTCCTGGATTTCTCTAACCATATCGGGCCAGTAGAATCGTTCACGTACTCTACGATAGGTTTTTCTGCATCCTTTGTGACCGCCCGCGAGGCTTCGATGGAGCTCCTGGACGATTTCCTTTCTTTTCTCGGGTGGTGGTGTTTCCACTTTTCCAAGGCACAATATTACACTAAGATCGGTTCCCGAGAAAACCCTTCGAATTATATTCCGAAGTGCGTTCTCCGGGAGCTTGTTGAGACCGTTATCGTTTCCTGGAATTCTGACGGACCTGGTTTTCGTTTGATACATCGCTTCCTTCAGTCCATTCATCGCAATGTAGAGATCATCTTCAGTGATCAAATCGTAAAATTGATCTTGGCAAATCAAGCTGAAAATTTTAATCTCCCCACACTGCGAAACAATGACTGATCCTTTATGAGGTTGTTGTTCTCGAAGGTTTATCTCGTTGATATACCCTAAATCCGATAAGAGGCGTCCCATTGGGGTTGACAGATTACAGTCGGCCGAAATAAAATGACTATAGTTGTCACGGGCGATCGCGAGAGAATCATTCGTGACACAAATTTGTCCTCTAGTGAATTCGCGTGGTGGTGGAATTATTGACCTGTCATCATATGACGAAACTATCGGCTCAGGTGGAATTGTTTCGTACAATCCGAGCGTCACAATCTGCTTTTCTCTACGCTTACGTGGGGGTCGAAGGGGTGAGTCCACTGTTTCTTTATTCATTTTTCTTACTGAATTCTTTGTGACTGGAGGTTCAATAGGAGTTGACTGTGAATTGCTAGGATGATATGAAAGGTCAGATTCTAAATCGGAAGGATTGGGTTCTCTGGGATGAATTTTAATAGGGGAGCTACCTTCCTTCTCGCAGTCTGCTGAGCGAAGAGTTTCTGTTACAATATATTCCGATTTAAGTTTCCTAAGCGTCACTCTGAATCAGTACCAATATCGAGAGAAATATTTTACTTTTGAGACTCGTTTTCGTTAGACGTGTCTGAAGATTGCTCAAGCAAGGAAGGTGGATCGAAATTAATGATCATTTCCACCGGAAAAAGATCGTCGGATTTGTGTTCCTCGAACATACTCTCGATACAGATGGATTGATTCCGGACAGATATAGGTGGGGTGTAATCATCATCGTCCTCATAACGCAATGTCCGTTTGCGGAAGGTTCGTGGTCTTCTCGGCGGTTGTTTTATTTGACACACTGAATCAGAGTCAGAATCTGAAGTCCAGTGCGCAAGGCCATGGTACGGTGTAAGGGTTGGTTCCTTGCAGTTCCGCCTGAGCCTTGATTGGTTTCGCATTCGAATAAAGAGAGGTGATTCCCGGCTCGTCAGACTTGGTTTCAGGAGGAATGCGGTCAGACATCTCCGAAGAGTGTTTAACTTTTCTTTTGGGTCGACGACGCTTCCTTCGCTCTTTTACAGAGTCTACCAGATTTAGTGGCAAAATTCTGATTTCATATACACACGCTTCATTCCTTTCTTCATTCCTTTCATTCTTGTTGGTTTTTCTGGATTTATAAACTATTTCGTATTGAAAGTCTCCAAGCTTTAATCTCCAGCGCATCTATCTCGAAGATGCGTCTTCGATCGAGTGGAGCCATCTCAGGGCCTGATGATCTGTGTCCATCATGAAATTTTTTCCCTATAAGTAATGTGGAAAGTGTAAGACATATTCTACAACAGCCAGATATTCTCTTTCGGTAGCTGAATAATAATGTCCAGCTTTTTTTAACAATCGAGACGCGTATGCAACTGGTAAATCATGGCCCATTTTTCCCTAACTCAACACTGCACTGATTGCATAGTCGGAAGCATCCGTAGTCCGTATCCGACCAGTCCGAGAAGCTACGCGGCTTCTATCTTAGATGGGTCTGGACGAACACCATCCTCAGAGATAATATGTCGAAGGAATTTTATCTTGGTCGAAAGGAAGGCACGTTTCTCGGGTTGTAGACGAAGACCTGCGGCAGATAAACGAGTGAAGAGACGACTCACTCTACCAGATTGTTTTTCGATAGAGGCTGTGAAAATAACTACGTCGTCCAAGTAGACGAACAGTTCTGTTTCTTGAAGGCCAGTCAACACTCGATCCATACGGCGTTAGAAAGTAGCTGGAGTTTCCTTGAGACCAAAAGGTATTCTCAGGTACTCATAATGGCGACGATCAGTAGAAAACGCGGTCTTTGGCCCGTCAGCGGGATCCATCGGAATTTGATGGAATCCACTGGCAAGATCAAACACAGAGAAGTAATTCGCCTTGCTCAGGTTATCGAGTATTTCCGCTATGTTGGGGAGTGGATACGCGTCTCCGTCGGTCTTAGCATTTAAGGCTCGAAAATCAATAACCATTCGCCAGCTCCGATTTCCATTTGCATCAGCTTTTTTAGGAATACTATGCTGCTCCAGGGTGGTACCTGGGAACTCATCACCGGGTAGGAAAAGCAAATCAGGAAACTCCTTGATGAGCTCGATTATACTTTCCTTTCCTTTGGGTACCACCTACACCTACACCTACAAGTTCGCAAATGCGATTCACGCGTTGTCGCTTGGATAGTTTTCAATAGGTCACGGGACTTGTTCGGTCTAAAGAGTTAAAACTCACCTTGCTTATGGAAGAAGATGAGGGAAAAGAATAGTCACAAGACTAAAGTATGAAGTAAAGAATAATGTTAATAAAATGGAGTAGATTTAATAAAGTAAATACATATATAGTGAACATACATTAGTCTTATAATTGATGTAGTCCAAAGTTGAGTACAAAATTATATTTTCCTTAAAACTACCGCAGTTTAGGCCACGGGTGAAGATGGTTCTTTATAAGTTGCACCACTCGAGGAGATTAAACTATTATCCCGGAAACGCGTTTTCAGCCCAAGCGGGGGCTGCAAAGTAGTGAAAGGTGGTGACTCGAGATCGACACTTGATAAGACGAGCTCTAACTTAAAACTGAGGACAGGCCGTGCAAACCTAATGCATAGATGGACGATTAGAAACTAGCGCTGCGTACAACAATGCATATGAACTATCATTATATGTGCATGTGTTAATGCACATACATGCATACGTAGGCTCTTTAAATGTGTTACAGAGAATATAATTGAAAGGAAATTGGAGAATTAATGCAAAATTGTGAAAATGTAATTCAAGAGTGAGAAGTTGATATTAACTTCTCACTTCTCACTCTTGAATTACATTTTCACAATTTTGCATTGAATCTTGGTTTTGTCGTAATAAGTAAAAATCTAAAATATCTGTAATTTGTATTTTTATTTCCAGAATATAAACAGAATATTTTCCTATGCAACGAACTGCAAACCTTGAAAGCATGTGATACTTAGGAAATTAGAGAATTTTATTGTTTCAGGTTTCTATAAGTTTGTGTATAAAGTACATAAAATTTTGTTTCCAAAATTTGGAAAATGGTAGAAAAGATAAAAACGGACGTAGATAGACAACTTTTGATTTCAAAATTGAAAAAAAAACCGCACTTTAAAAAGAGAGGCACCATTTCTCTTTTGTTAGTAATTGTTCATAGAAGTGTCGATAACAAACAAAATATTGCTTTTCAACTACTTGTAGGTATTCTTACTTCGTCAAGTACGAGCTCGTGCTAGCTTCTATCCATCGTTGTCCAGCATCTTCTCTCTTCAGAAACCGATGAATGGGCACACTTCTGACGCTTTTTGATGATATACACCCATCAAAAAGTGTGCTGTTTAACACCCATGAATAGCACACTCAATTACGTATTTTTATCCATGATAACGCACAATCATGCAGAATGAATTTTTAAATACTCTAAATGACTTGTAAATAACAATGGCGGGACTCATACGAAGGTAGTTCCCCTTGTCGCACTTGCGACAACTAGCGCTGCGTACAACTATGCACATGAACTAAGCTACACCTAGTGGAACTGCCTTACGGCTGAAATGATTACAAATTATTTAGTTGATTTCGAAATTTTTGCAGTCAAAAGCGTCTTTTTTCCTCAGCAAGATTTCAAATTCTTCAAGTATTAGGTAAAAATTTACGCGACATTTCACGAATGAATTCAAATCGACTTAAAAAGCCCTTTTGGTACAAGAGCATGTCTTCTTGTAGAAAGTGTTCTGTCTCTAAAAAGTTTCGCCTTTTGCTTCTGAAACTGCTCATTTGTGTATAAGTATAAATCTGTACTTCCTTCAGAGTTTCAATAATTTCAATAAAAGTAAAAATATTACTCGTCCCATAATCCTGTTAAAACATTATAAATTAAATTATTTTATAATTTCTCTCATACGATAGTGTATTTGTCGGGAGAGACAGAAGTGACCCCACCCTGCGAATTAGTTCCAGATGGAATCTGCAAGGGTCCACATGACTCACTTTTATACTGATCAGAGTCAGAAAGAGCTGATTAAATCCATAACCTAAAAATCATTTTTAGAGAAAAATTAATTATATTGTTCCAAATCACAACGAATCTTCACAATAATACATTTTTCACGCAAATATTCATGTATGACGTTTTAAAACATACTTTATTACGATTAGGGTTTGTTGTCAACTATCAATAACTTCGAACAGGCAAATCATGAAAAACGGTTTTTTCAAAATCGGTTCTGTGCGAGACATTTTATTTTCTTACAGAAATCATACATAGGTCTTGGACTACACGCCATAATAATGAAAAAAAGAATGAAATTTCAAATTACTGAAATCGCTATATATTTTTTACGTTATAATTTTTACGCAGCAAAATTGGTAAATTTATGAATTTTGTTTCAAATACATCAAAATGTGCCATTTTGCTTCAAATATTTTCATATTACATAGTAAATACAAGTTTCAATCAAATAAATGTAAATCGCTGAATTTAAGAAAAATTCTACAGGAGAGTGATTATAGGTATACTTACAGAACAGTATTTCCTGCGTTCTATTCCTTTTTTTCCATGAAGGAAAAATGAGTTCGAATAAATCTGCTATCTTTACGAAATCATACAGCTTTGCTATGAATAGATAAGACTGCACATTTCTTCCTGTTACAAATAAAAAATGTCCTTATTCAATCAATTTACTAATTAAATTCGGTTACCATAGTTATTATTTCCAGGAACATTACATAGTACCAAGGAGACTAGAGACAAGGAGACTTAACTCCCGTGGTAGGGATACACTTTTCGTGGGACGGTATAGTGTATTAGTGTTTTAGTATAGCGATTGTTTGCGCAGTAGACCAAAGTTGGCCCTTTGCGCATCCTGTGAAGTGCTCAGAGATGTAAGAAATGGTCACGAGACGAAGAACGTGCGCAGTAGCATCAAAGTTGCTCACTGAGCAAAGCAGCGGTATCAAGAGGAGAGAAAAAGTTACTTCACTATTTTATCCCACCCCTACCACGGGAATTGAGTCTCCTAGTCTCCTTGCTGTGCATTGAACTTTTTTTGATAGAGCCGCGGAAAATGAATAGCGTGTTTTGCTGCTTAACGGATTCAGTGTGATCTTTTTTTCAAGTCGGCGAACCAAGCACATGTAAACAAACTTAAATAAACGAGAAAAATGGAGCTGTCACCTCATATATCTCCAGGCTCCACCAAATAGTGGAGCCTGGAGATATATTGCATTCCTCACTGTTCTTTGATGAGAGCATGGGCATATCTCCGTTTCTTTCTAACCACGTGCTAACACGCACACCGCTTAAAAAGAGAGATGTTACGCTCAATTCTTAAGCAGTAAAACACGCTCATTATGTGCGGCTACCATAAAAAATATATTATTTAACGAAACGGACATGTGTTATGAAGGTAAATATCTTCACAGTATTTTATGAATTATAAATAGACATAACTTTCAATTTAACTGCATTTTGGAATATTCCTCATCATCAATAATGTACTGCATATTGATACGTTTGAATGGCAAAGAAGAAAAGAACCATGTCATTTAGTTTAAGGTTATGTCGAAGTTGTTTCTTGAGGATGGTAAACGGTAGAGTTTTTCAGGTTTTTACTAAAATATCGTCTTTTCAAGCTTGCTAAATATCTGGAAATGTATTTCATGAAATTCATCATGTTACACTACCGCCATGAATTTCGTAAATGCCGCGTCGACACGAATAAATTCAAACTTCAAAATAACGTTGCCAAACAGAGCATTTTCAAAGCTTTATAAGGAAAAACCAGATTAATAGTAGTTTTAAATATCTGTGTGTGCCAAAAGGTATTTTTGAATCTTTTGTAAGACCTAGTTTTAAGAGACTAGCGCCCCAATGTTTGTATACCAGGGCGGGAAAGTGCTGTGACTCTCACGGAAGAGGTATAGTCATAAACGGCTTAGGCCTCTGGCAATTTAAAAACGGAATCTGGTCGCAGTGTGCGGAGGATGCATTTTGAGCGTTACAAGTGAAAAGGGTGGAAAACTGGAGAGAGTATTGTACTTAGTAAGTCAGTTCTTAGGTAGATTGGAGAAGAGCTTGTCGTGCCTCTTAGCAATTCTGGAGTCACCCCCGTGTAGTACTATCGCGGCACAGTTCTTGTAAACCTCAAGCTTCCTCGATTTGGTCACTTTGCCAAAGTTGTAATGTTTTTAGCAAATTCCCATAAATAAAGTCTTTTTGAGCTTTCAATTTGAGTGCAGTGTGTCTCATTTCACAATTAAAAACTTACCCAAGCCCCTAAATCTCAAGTGATGAAAATACTGTGAAAAAATGTTTGCAGCCCCCAACCTGACATATGACATCCAAATTCATAAAATACTGTTACCTGAGGCACATTTTTCAAAAATTCGATACGCGCGAATACTTTTCACTAGCTAATGTACAGTCTTAACCATTCATTACAGTTATACAGAAGTGTGTTTTTTTTATCGGGAATTATTTTGTTAAAAAACAATTTTTGCCTCTACTTGTTACATAAACATGTATGTTAAAACCGTGAGGAATTTTAAAAACAACCTTAGTAGTTTTGTTAACAATTAAACTTTTTCCTATTCGAAAGAAAAAAATGTTAATTACCAATATGAATGAATTCTAAAAAACATCAGAATTTTGCTATTAAATGTTTTGAAACAAATGCTCACAGTACTAATTTGTTATTTATAAAAATATAGTTCTTTCAAATCGTCATCATTCAGAATGATTTTTAAAAAATTCATTTGTTTAGATTTGTAACGTAATGTTTACAATATTCGATATATGTATAAATTGGCTTTAGGGTCCAGAAATAATAAAAGCACAGTTTTACATTCTTTCAAATGTTTTGACTCGAATTGAAGTTCTCTTCAGTGAATGTTTATTTCTAAAAAAGGTATAAGATCGAGATCTCAGAATACCATACTGTGAGGCGTATAAGGAATTCTTACATACTTAAAATCCACTAAACTTATTTGACATATGATATAAAAAAATATTAGACTCATAAAAAATTGCACATAAGTATTGTATATTTTGGAGAGCCGTATAAAGGTGTACATGAAGAGCCGCATAAAGATCTGACCTTTCTCGACCCACCCGCGACCGCTGAGGGGTGCCACATGTCATCTCTTCATTGAGAGACCATTTGTCGCCATCGAATATCACCCACCTGTCGCTCAAATAGTCATCTATCATTCGCAACAGATTGCCTGGAACCTTTTTCCGCATAATCGCCTCGATGCAGATATTCCACTTCGCGGAATTGAACGCATTGCGTATATCAATGCTGATCAACGCGCAGAATCCCTTACGTTTACCAGTTCCTTTTCTTGCATTTGTGGCGATGTTAACCACAGCTTAGATAGCGTCCACAGTGGACCTGCCTTTTCTGAATCCGAACTGGTTTTCCGAGTGACCGTTCACTCCGACCAAGAGAGTCTGAAGCCGTTGTAGAATCTCCAGAACTTCGCCTTCATTTTCGTCAAGATGTCGGCGTAGGACTGGCCGTCCTTCACCGACACCTTGATGGCGTCGCCCGGCCTGGCGGGAATGGAGCGCTTCAACCTCGGTTTAGGCGACAGTTCCCTGTTCTTTTTGCACAGGTTCCGTCTCCTTCTCCTTTTTCTTTTTTTCCTGCTCTTCCTTGTGACCACATACCATTCCCCTTCTTCAGTCGGGGCTTGGCTCTTGGCCACCTGAGCATACGAGGATGACGGGCCTCCCACTTTTCACCCTTAGCCTGGTTTTTTGGGATATCTCCCAGAGACGCCGAGTGTGGTCTCCGGAAGATCCCCATATTTTTGATGGCGGGTTGGGATTCCAGTCTCTTTTGGATTTCCACCCCGCTTTCAAGGAGGCAGTTATGGCCCAACACCTCAGTGGCCTCATTCACACCGTTTGTAACATGGCAAGGGTTGTTTCTCAGCATACCCTGTTGTATAATGCTGAGAGACCTTGCCAACCTCTTCATTTTTTATTCTGCTCCTTCAGAAGCTGAAGGACGTCCTTCCATCCCTCAGCTCCTGAAGAAGCACCCAAGTCTACTTTCCCCACAGCTATTTCTTTTGAATCCATAAATTATCTTACCAGCGGATCGTGCGTAGAGGAGCGGGTCGGAATAGTTGGGAACGGGTGTACCCTCGGACCGAGGTCCTACCCCAGTTCCCTGACGCCCAACCTTCGCGCATCCGGTCCCGGATTACATGGACAGACCGGACTTGCTCGAAGCAACATAGGCTCCGACACCTGTGTCCAATACCTACTACCTGATCAAGGTCCCGAAGGGGCTGGCTCCTGATCCCGCATGGCACACCACCTTGGCAGAGCTAGGCTCGAATTAGCCTCGCCTCCTCGTGGGCCGGGGAAGACACCACTCAACGACGAAGCACTCCCAGTGGGATGCCATACGGAAACGGATCGTTTGGACTGTTCTTGGTCACAGACTGCGGAGGCTTTGCAGCAGTGTTCGCAGAACGTGGACGTAAACGGCCCCCACCATGGACCCTACCAGCTCATGGTTTCTTTCTCGCTCCGCTGCCATAGGTTGGTTGAATGAGGAAGACACAATGAGCTCGAAGCATCTATGGTGGGGGCCGTTTACGTCCACGTTCTGCAAACACTGCTTTGCAGTGTCCCCCAGGAGGTTCCATATACTAATTTGCTCTTTCCCTCACTCAAGAGAGAGAGCGCGTCTATCGAGTCTTCTCTCACATTCGAAGGACGCATATCACAGTCAAGCGGCGCTGCCATTCATTCAGTTCACTATTCCCTCGTAGGCACTCGCAAACTCATTCTCAGCGCCGCTGCCTGGTGCATACATCCTTCTTCATGCATGGGGATAGACGCGTCTATAGCGTCCCCTGCTTTCAACCTGGGACAGACCCGTATATAGGGCACCCTTCACGCAATGGGAAGATGCCCGTCTATAGAGCCCCCTGTACTTGTTCACCGATTCATCGGGGCACTACAACCTCCATGGCTCGAGGGCCATCTGCTAAGACTTCCCACGCGTCCTTTTTTGACATAGCCAAGAGAAGGACTTCGTCAAGGTACTAGTCCAAAAGGAGGAGATAAATTTGTTTATAATAATCTTTCTTTGGTAAATTGCATTAAAAAATAAAACATAAAAAAGGAATGTAAAAGGAGTTGTTAAGTTCGAGGTCAAATTAGAAGGACAAAGTGGAATGTAGTGGGAGGGGAGGTAGGTGTCCTTTAGAATACATCTCAGTGTTTAGATTAAAGGAAATAGAAAAAACTGGAAGGGTGCTAGCAAGATGACCGGAGTGCATTGGCAAAGGAAGGTTGGAAAATGTGGCATGTTTTAGTGTGGGTAATTATTTACAGATTTTTCGATGCTGTTGACAATTTCGTAAACACTCAAATTTGTTTTTTAAAAGAGGGAGGTAAAAAACCGATAGATTCTCTGTGTCTGTTCTTTAATTGATTGCATGGGGATGCTGACAATGTGAGTCATTTCGAGAATCATGCGTTTTTTATAATTGCTGGATCTGTCAATTATTTTTACTCGATCAAAATTGAATTTATGATCCTGGCGCCATGTGTGTTTAGTAAGGGCGGTCCATTTTTCTAGGGGGTTGTATACATCTTTTTTGTGTTCCTGGATTCTGGTCTTTAGAGGTCTTTTGGTTGTGCCTATATAATTTGCTGTACAATCAATGCAAGGGATATTGTAGACATATGTTGTATCAAGTTTTGGTGTGGGATATTTTGCTGATTTGGGAAAATGTGATAGGTCATTGATATTACGGGGAGCAATTTTTACATTGAAAGGTTTGACGATACTTGAAAGTTTTTCGGATAATCCTTTCACATAGGGAAGTGACAAATATTTTTTTGTTTCGCTTGCTGGGTTTTGTGTAAGGGTGAGTGGATGCCTCGCTTTCCCTCGCAGGTAGAAGGTGTATGTGGGGTCTGGTTGTAGAAGATTTGTGTGACAGATAATTAAGTCTTTGTTTTATGGTGGAGTTAATCATTGTTATTGGATAATTGTTTTGTGATAGGATATTTCTGATTTTTTTAATGTTTTCTGTGTGGAAGTTTTTGTGTGCTAGGATGATGCCTTTGACGATTAGGTTGTTGATTACACTAATTTTGTAATGTAAAGGGTGATGAGAATGAAAGTTAAGAATATGGCCTAAGTACTCAGGTTTTTGTTACCAGTTTGTGCGCAGAATTTTAAACAACAATGAGTGAATTTATTATTCAGATACACAAGTGTGAATAGTTGCAAATTGGAATCAAGTGTGACAGCAAGAAGCTCACCTTTTTAGTGTTTTTATTTCACTTTCAATGATATTATTGAAAAGAGACGTTTTCTTTGTGAAAAGTTTTTTTTCTTTTTCAGAAAGTCAGATTTTTTTTTTTAAACGATTTTTTCTGTGAAAAAAAGAACGCTTCCACTCCGCTGGGTATCGAGCCCAGGACCTTTCGATTGCCGGTCGAATGCTCTATCATCTGAGCTACGGAGGTTCCACAAAACTTTTCTCACAGAATCTATTTACGCCAATTTGGCCACGGATATATCATGAACTATATACAAATTTTTCTAAATCATTTCAGTCGATTATGTCGATAATTAGAAGAGTGTATTATTCACCATGATAACCGAACTCTACCATATCGACCCTATCAACCTGAGATTTAGAATTAATGTTTCTTATAAGTTTCAGTAGCAAAAGCACATACATAATAATGTAACAATAGTTTGAAATATCTTAAGGGGGGAGACTCGTTTAGGACGCCTAAATTTAGGACAAATAGAAATTTTGCGTGTATGAGTATATTACAAATATCGATAAAGTAACTTTACAGGTACATTCCAGAGGATAAAGACCTAAGAAAAAAAAATTTGTTACTGTCAAATTATCATGCTTTATAACACAAAAGCATTGTTGTTTACAGCACTGCGCTGCCAGACGACCTTCATTGCGGGCGTGATAGCGCTCGCAATTTTGATCTGAGACACATAAACCAAAAATTATTGAAAAAAAATATTATTGAAATTATCAAAATTTGAAAATTTGGTGGTTTTTGAAATAAAAGTTCCATTTTTTAAGCAAAATTATAAAGTTTATATGCTTTAAAAAACTATTTATCATAACTTTTGATGTAATTTTTTTAGTCCAAACAGAAACTCTATTAATAAGCTTTTGAAAATGCCCTGGTTCGATTAAATCTATTGATAAAAATTCTTCTAATCACGCCCGCAGTTTTCAAAAATACGGTTTCGAGAAAAAGGCCTTCAAAGATCCCGAGCGCGTTCACCTGGCCTTTTGTATGCTCGGTGTGCCAAAGGCTGAAGTTAAGGAAGTATTTCAAATTTTGATCTGAAACTTCATAAAAATATTTTTAGATATTTCTACTAACGATTAAGACTATTTGCAAAATATGCATTTTTTTACCCTCTAAACGAGTCTCCCACCTTAAATTTATCATTCTGGAAAAAATATCAAAACACTAACTGATGTTTATGGAGTCAAATTCTCGATAGCCATTGATTATTGTAAAAATTGTTCCTGGGACTAGAATAAAGGTTTCAAAATTCTGCAAACTGGCTCAGGAGTCTACGTTCATGTATTCTGTTAGTTCTTATACTAAAAAGTTGTAAAAAATTATTTTTACAGATCTTCAATACAGATCTTCAATGGCCGGTCTATAGTGGCCAAGTTCCAAATAAACACAAAATATTAAGTAAATCTTTGACTGTAACTAAAATAATTGCTCTAAATTCTTTCAACTTGGTTCTCAAGTAGCTATTCCTGTCGCTCATCAGTTCCTAATGCTAAACTTTATAATATTTTTTTTTATTTTATTTTTTTTTAAAGTGACATGTTTGATAACATGTCTGTTATTGTATTGACCCAAAATTCATAGAATTTTTTTCATTTCTCGTTATTTTGGCATAGGGTCAGATTTTTTTTATTTTCTTCGATTAAAATTTTCACTATTAGATATAAAAATACTCAAAAAGAAAGCAAGGCAAACGTCTCGGCCATATATGGGGGCCCTCTTCAGTGCCATAAATTCAAAGATTAATGCAAAATTTCTGTAAAACGGAGATAATTAAAATAAGGATTATCATAAAATTGAAAAACTTATCTCATAGCTTGCAATTTAAAATGAAGTAGTCCAGTATGCAGCATCACGAATTGAAAAAATATTTAGAGTTCACTGTGAATAAAAAACCGGATAACACTTAAAACGGAAAACATAAAAATTGTTGCACATGAACCGACCGCAATTTGAAAAAATTTTATTATTAAAGAAGGATGCCAAATTGGTTATCAATGGCAAAACGCGAACAAGGTTTACATTTTTAAAAACTTTTCGTGAACGCACTTTCTACATCATACAAAGGGCTTGAATTCCACGGTTTCTGCGATGCGTCAGAGATCGCATACGGTGCTTGTATTTGCATCTGCTCAATAAATAAGGACGGCACGCGAAAGGTGCAAATATTATATGCAAAATCACGAGTTGCTCCGTTAAAGGCTACGTCAATCCCACGACTTGAATTATTAGGCGCTTTATTATTAGCGCAAATTTTGCATAAAGTATCAACAGCATGCAACGCCAATAAAAATCAATGGCACTTTTGGGCTGATTCTATGGTGGTACTAGCCTGGATAAAGTCAACATGGAAGAAGTGGAAAACATTCGTCGTAAACCGGACAGCAGAAATTCAAGAACGAACGATGGAAACACGTAGAATCAGCACACAACCCTGCCGATCTCATATCGCGAGGTGTGAGCACAAATAATTTGCGTGAATTTGATAAGAATGATTGGCCAGTATCGTCAACAGATGATATATAGGATACCTCACAGCAACGAAAAATAGTACATAGTTTTATTTTGAAGCAAATCAGCGAAGAACGGGTAGACGAAGCTCCTGTCAATCAATTGAGCAGTGAATACTTTGATAGATTTTCTTCATTTACACGAATAGTAAGGACTACTTCATACAGTTTTAGATCTTATAATGTAAAGGTAAAACAAGCATTAAAACTACTACGGATTCAAATTCAAAAACGCACGAGATAATTGAAAAAAGGGTACCATTATGCACCTCTGAACTTGAATACGCAAGGCTTTATTTATTTAAAATTGCTCAAAATCAAACATTTTATAAAGAAATTTCAGAGTTAAAAATTCAAGGAAAAATGTATTCACTGCATGCAGGCTGTCAAGCAGTAATTAATTCTCTTCGTAAAAGGTATTGGCCATTAACAGGGAAAAATATAGTTAAGAAAATTCTACGTGAATGCGTAATTTGTTGCAAGGTTCGACCGAGCGAATCAACTTATATAATGGGAGACTTATCGTCAATCCGTGTGACACCAATGCGCGCATTTTACAATTGCGGCGTTGACTTCGCAGGGCCATTTTATATTAAAGAAAAGGCTCGATCTCGAGTACCTATTAAAGCATATATGTGTATTTTCGTGTGTTTAGTCACGAAGGCTGTACACATTGAACTTGTAGTCGATTTATCGTCAGAAGCATTTGTGAAGTGCTTAAAGAGATTTTTTTCTAGGCGAGGTATGTGCAAAAATTTGTATTGTGATAACGGTACGAACTTTGTTGGGGCAAAAAATGAACTGGTAGAAGTAAACCGGATGTTGAGGGACAGTAATTTTCAAAACAACGTTACGGACTTTTTATCTGATATCTAAATCGATTGGCATTTTATACCGCCACATGCATGTGGCATGTAGTAGGAGAGACACGACTTACATACGAGGAATTTTACACAGTATTAACTCAGACTGAAGCATTTTTAAATTCTAGACCCCTATCACCCCTGTCTAATGATCCAAACGACATAACTCCTCTCACTCCTGGACATTTTCTTATTGGAGACGCGCTTACAGCACACCCACGGGCAGATCTGCGTAATATTAACATGCATAGATTGAATAGATACCAATATCTTGAACAAATGACACAACATTTTTGGCAGCGGTGGCACCAAGAATATATGTCGCAATCGCAATATCGTCCAAAGAGGAAGGGTTCCAAAACGAGTACAATTAATCCAGGGACACTTGTGTTTGTCAAGGAGAATAATTCTCCGCCGCTGTCCTGGCCTCTTGGCCGCATAACTGAACTGCACCCAGGTAAAGATCCAAGTTGCACGTGGTATCATAAAGAGACCTGCTACAAAGATCTGCATTCTACTAATAAAAGCTATGGATGGATTAAACAACGATGAAGAGCCGAGCAGCTGTTGTAGTTTCCGGGCAATATGCAGTGATATCTATATCTAATCTATATCTATCTATCTATATCTATATCTAAGGAAATAGTTAGTGTGTATTTAGTTATGTACAATTTTAATTTACTTGTATTTAGTTGATATACATAAATTCATGAACTTAATGTACGATTATATTATTATTGGAGCAAAACAATCAAAAAAATAAGGACAGGTTGACAAACACTGCCTGGAATATGTGAATCCCTGACACAATACATTTTTTTATATATTCAGTCTTAGCTTTAGAGTGACAGCGTAAACACGTAGTTCAACGTGAAACAACTAGTATCTCGAAAGTGAGATCACAAAAGGCTAACATTAGCACAAAAGATAACGATACCGTATATGGGCTTGTAAAAGGACCTAGCGGTTACTACAGGGTACTAGTTTCCAGCGCATGATGTACTTCCGGGACCGTGACTTTACTTATGCTGTGAAGTCACTCATTGTAGCCTCCTTTAGGAGGACATATAGTGGATATTTGTGTATAGAATATGATCAAGTATTTGAATAATGGAAGGATAACATGAACTATAAGATACAAGGTGCAACATATCCCATTTCCAAATTTGTTCTGTTTTTCCGAAGTAGCACATATTTGGTGACTTGGTTTTTAATTTTTATATTGATAAAATTACGAAACTGCCAAACTAGGAATGCATCGTAGGTGGCTTTGTACTGTGCAAAATGCTGCTGTGTCTTATTTCACTTCTAGACGTCCCTGAAGTACAAAGAGTATGAGCAAAGTCACGGTCCCGGAAGTACACATTGCGCTTGAAACGAGTAGTAGTATCTTTTGTGCTACTTTTGGCCTTTTGTGACCTTACGTCAGAGATACTAGTTGTCTCACGCCAAACTACATATTCACGATGTAACTCTGATGTTTAGACTGAATTTATGAATATTCCGCTGTTCCAGTGATTCACATATTCCAGAAAACATTTTCCTACCCTTCCTCATGTTTGCAACATTTTCGCATAACAGTGATTGGAATAAGATAGAAATATACCGTTTCCTTTTCACCTGTCACACGAAATTGCCTAACCTTGTATGCGTCGCAGGTGATCTTGTACTATCCAACATACTTTCGCTCCTTATTCCGCACAATTTATGATACAATTTTTAACTTCCCTAAGGTACACTCAGAATAAGCGTGGCACTGTGTCCCGGAAGTACACCTTTCATTAGTCACTAATACTTTGCAGTTATCGCATTTGTCGTATTGTTATCTTTGTGCAACTTTTAGTCTTTCTCAATTTTTTCCCTTTTTATTTGCTTTTCTTCAGACATAATCATACTTGGTTGTTTTATTTCAATTGATTTTAACGCAACTTGTGCATTGGCTAAGTCAGAATGCGTTGAAAGTTGTTTTTCTCTGCTCAGAACATTCTAGATGCTGTTTTTAAACTTAATAAAGACTAAAATTACGAATGTCCCGGAAGTACACTTTGCATACGACACTGGCTGCAAGAATGATCATATTTATGGATGTCCTGGAACAAACCAATGCATATGAAAACCAAGTTCTCATAAATTATCATAAATTGCGTCCAGTTTCATAACAACACCCATTGAACTAAAGCGTTTTATTGGTATATTCTTCTCAACCTGGATATGAAAAATGACGTTTATGTACAAAATTGCTCCTCAAAAAGCAATAACATATTCAAAAAGACCAAAATCATGAAATAATATACGTAATGTGTACAAAATATAAAATGTCCCTGAACTGCACAATGCATATGATTTGGTGTCCCTGAAGTACACCCTGGACAAACATATATGTATATATATCTATGTATATATATATATATATATACATATATATGTGTGTGTGTGTATTTCTTCTTGACAAACGAATTCATCTTTATAAAAATTTTTTTTAGTGTTAGTTTGACCCTAAGTTAACCTGGTTAACCCTGGTTCTTTTTCAAACAAAAATTCATGTACACCTTTATACGGCTCCCCAAAGTATACTGTAACATCGATGTTACCAGTCAGTGATCCCAGAATGTGGGAGCTGGCGGCCCCCACCATAGATGCCTTGAGCACATTGCGTCTTCCTCATTCAACCAGCTTATGGCAGTCGAGCGAGGAAGAAACCATGAGATGGTGGGGTCTATGGTGGGGGCCGCCAGCTCCCACGTTCTGGGATCACTGTTACCAGTAAGTAACACGGGGCGCGATATGGTGTAGGTTGTTCGTTGTCGTCCGTCGAAGAGAGTGCTCGCTTATGATTTGTCGCCGCCTGTTAAGAGATCCTCTGCTCGCTACATCTCCGGGAGATACCGACGTTTTCGCAACCTTCACCAAGCAAAATAGTTTACCCCGTCCGCTTTGGTTTTGTTCGTTGGCGAAATAAAGACGTCGTAATTGTAAGGACAATAAAGTTTTTTAACTGTTTTTAAGTGCCTGTGTCCACTGATTTCCCCTAGTTCTCGCCCCCCCCCCCCCCCCATAACAACCTCGTTATACTTATGTGCAATTTTTTATTATTCTAATATTTTTTTCATATCATATTTCAAATAAGTTTAGTCAATTTTAAGTATGTGAGATCTCCTTATACGCCTCACAGTATGGTATTCTAAGATCTCGATTTTATACCCTTTTTAGAAATAAACGTTCACTGAAGAGGACTACAATTCGAGTCGAAACATTTGAAAGAATGTAAAACTGTGTTTTCATTATTTCTGGACCCTGAAGCCAATTTATACATATATCGAATCTTTACGAAGGGTCGATACAAGTCCTATCTACAATGTTTAAAATATTTTTATTTTGAAGTACATATTAGTATAGCGCCGGTTTCTTCGGCTCCACTGGAACAAGTCTCGCGGGTCAGGAAAACCCTTGAATTGAATCCGGCAGTTCGGCTTCCAACTAAAATTTAGTTGTAGTAACAAACGAATTTTCTTATTATGCGATTGACCAAAGTTTTGTTTGATTTGATTGAAGAATTGTTTATTCGAGCAAAGATGGTTTAATTGGATACCATTTGGTCAAATCAAATATTTCGATTGATTCAACTAAATTTTGATCAGGCCGTGTTCGCGAGCACAGGCGATAGCGGCGACTATACTTTGATCCTGTTTTGAGCTTACGCCAGATGGCGCCGAAGTATACCATAATTTCTTAAACCTCACCCCACTGACCACCGCACCGTAGTTGCATCACTAATGGTCACTAAAATGTGCTAAGATGCTAACGGATAGGAATAAACTTGGAGGTTTAATAAAACTATTTAAGTGATTATTATTAAGTAAGTATTCGAATCGCATTGATAAACTTGCTTTTTGTGATTGCAGTTTTCTGATAAGTGCATCCTTACATACATGGAGTATTATTATTTCAATGTATATATTTGTAATTTTGGGACGCTTGGGTGATCATCTCTATTTGTGTTTAGCCTGACAGTACTCTGCGATAATAATTACATACATAATTTTATTTAACCTCAAAGTTTATTCCGATTTCATTATTTCCTGAATTATCTGAATATGATCTGAACATGATCTGAACAGTCATATATTATCTTCTTTTAGGGTTTTGAGCTTATGCCAGATGGCTCTGACGAAATCTATGTTGGGCCACCACTAAAGCATTGCGTGGGCATGGCCTGATTTTGATTGAATCAATCAAAATAGTTATAAACTTCCTACAAAAAACAATTTTTTGTTTTGACAAATACTTTGTCAAAATTATTTCCTTGAAATAAGTGAATTCTCAAATTTATAATACCGATAACACCATTTCTACATAATAACTTATTTCTTTTTACATAAAGCAAAATTTTACTTCATATGTTTTCTTCAGTCTTTTTCGTGATCTTTCAACTGGTTGTAACCATTTTTGAAAAAAATCAAAATTTGACCTCCATTTTCGAAAATCAAAAATAAATTAGACTTTTCCTCAAATTTGGACTCATTTTTTTTTATATCATCTAGTTAAGAAGCTGAGATTTTTTCCTATAAAATAGTAAAATTTCAGGATGGCATTTTTTTTGTTTTCGAGCAATTGTGCGATGAACAATCGGATGCTCCTCCGGAGCTGAGACCGCGCGACCGTTCGCCACCGTCTTCACGCCGGGGAACCCGTAGAACACCCTCAAGCTAATTTTTTACATTTTTTTTTTTTTTTTTTTTTTTTGGTGAGGAGGAAAAATGGCAAAATTTTTTATAGACGTTGTACAGGACTCTCCTAGGACGGGTCTAGGCATACCTGTTAAAACCAAAAAACCCCCTCTCTCGAACCAACACACCACCCGCGGAACCGCCTTTCGGCTTTAAACTTCACGGGTGGTTGGTTCCATTAAAGTCGCGTACGACTCTTCCGTCATCCGTTCGCTCGGAACTTCCATCCGCGGCTACACGCTCACTAGGATAACCGACTAGCCGCGCCACCCAGGGGAGAAATAAACAGATTCCTCCCCCGAACGACGCGGACAGTCAAGTCTACCCGAGACGCAGGACCGCGGGTGCAGGCCCCGATGCGATTTCTACTGGCCCTCCCCGTTGTTTCGCTCTCGTCGCCCATCAAGTTCTCTCGTCTTCATCACAAGTGTGACGAATGACTCGATGAGCGTCCAGAACCGTTCAGACTGGAGCATGAGAGGGACCATCGTGTCAGGAGTAAGTTTGGAACCCACCGCCTGACCAAGGACCTCCCTAGCCACACTCCATTTTGCGCAGACGAAGAGTGCGTTCTCTGCGTTATCCACCGGGAAATCGCAGTAGCAACACGTCTCCTCGTCTCTCTTCTTAACTCTTAAAGGGCCAAACTGGCATAAACGATACACCGGTATTTGAGGCCGTATAACTTATGCTATTCGCGACTGAAAAAATTGAGAGGGACATATTTGTGAAGTTCAAGACGTGCCCTTTCCGATGGTAAATACGAAATTGATCTAAAAAACTATTAATTATATATATATATGAGAGATATATATATATTTATTTATTGTGTAGGGAAGTGATGTTTCTGTTTATCTGGGTAAATTATTTGAATGTGAGTATGATGGATTTTGTTTTTTTGGAACCTTCTGCTTTTCGTAGAATAGGTTTTCTTGGAGATTTTTTTCGCTTTTGGAGGTAATTTCGCGGGCCTCTTCTGCGGTTTCTTTTTTTGGCCTTTTAGGAAGATGTCATACTTTTCAGAAGATAAATTTGAAGATTTCGATATCCCAGCAGAATAGCACTTCCATGGTACAGCTAATGGCAAAGGTGCGTGTGATGGCATAGGAGCAAATATAAAGAGATTTGCAGCTTTTTCTAGCTTACAACGTTCTTCAAAACATCACATTCTCACCCCTCAAGCTTTATTCCAGTGGACAAAGAGTAATTGCAAAGAAATCGAAATTGTCTTCAGCAGCAAAGAAAGTTACGCCATAGCTACCGAGATTCTGGAAGGACGATTTGACCAAGCAGTAACAATTCCGGATACACTGCAATACCACGCTTTCATTTCTACTCAGGATAGAAAACTTTTAATGAAAAAGTTTTCATCTTCTGAAAAGTATGACATCTTCCTTAAAGGCCAAAAAAAGAAACCGCAGAAAAGGCCCGCGAAATTACCTCCGAAAGCGAAAAAAATCGCCAAGAAACACAATTCTACGAAAAACAGAAGGTTCCAAAAAAACAAAATCCATCAAACTCACATTCAAATAATTCACCCAGATAAACTGAAACATCACTTTCTTACACATTCAATCAATAGATTTAATTTTCAAAACATATTCCAAATTAATCTTACACAAACTGTAATTCAGGCATTGTAACTTGTAACTTAACAATGACAGTCCCAACTCTGTAACCGCTTATGATATTATCAGATGCAAAAAATTGTTCTAAAGGTTTCCCGGCGTGAAAACGGTAGCGAACGGTCACGCGGCCTGAGATCCGGTAGAGCATCATTATTCATCGCACAAGTGCTCGAAAACAAAAAAGACGCCATCTTGAAATTTTACTATTTTATAGGAAAAAATCGCAGGTTTTTTAACTAGATGATTTTTTAAAAAAATGGGTTCAAATTTGAGAAAAAGTCAAATTTATTTTTGATTTTTGAAAATGGAGGTCAAATTTTGATATTCTTTAGAAATGGTTACAACCAGTTGAAAGATCAGTTGAAGTAAAATTTTGCTTTATGCAAAAAGAAATAAGTTATATTCGTTTGAAGAAGAGGCTTCCCATCAAAAGTCTTACCCCCCCCCCCCCCCCCCCCATTTCAGCAAATATTTGTTAAAACGAAAAAAAAATTTCTGTAGGAAGTACCATGAAATGGGACTCTAATCAGCCGAACTTGAAGCCCGATCGGACGACTTTGTTTTTTGGGGTGGTATCACTTGAGAAATTATGCCCCATATGTGGATCGGAAGAAGATTGATATTTTAAAATTTATACAAAATTATACCACTTTATGAAAAGAGTCAGAAAGAATGACCTGTTTTCATATTCTGAAATAATGAAATGCAACATTCAAATTACAGATTGGTGCGGCAAAAAAAATTTATAGAGCAGGAAAAAATTCAGCAAATAGCAATGATTCCTGCAAAAGAAACGAAACATTTGACTTACACATTGCTGCAGGAAAACTACTTACAGCTACAAGAATTGAGAAAACCAGGACTTTCGGCAGCGCCAATGAAAACTTTTTTTCTGTTTCACATTGATCTGGATCAGGTCGTGAGGATGGAAGTTGAACATTGTTATCATGCTTTATATAATACTATTCAGAGACGTGAGCATGAAAATTTTATTAATAAGAGAATGATAGATAAACACTTGCGGATACAGACGCTCACTTCTCATTTAAAGGAGAATGGTGCCACTGAGGAACAATTAGCGGAGGTATATTTATTAAGAATTATCATTTTGAAAAATTAAATCTTTTAATAAAGTTAATACATTTTTTAATTTAATTGTTATTAGATTGATGACATGATGACACTGCCAGAAAAGATTCAACTCGAGAAAGTGCAATACATGATTAAACAATTGGGTATGGGTGAACTTGAAATCGACGATACTCTTTTTTTATTAACAACATATTTACGTTATAATCAAAAGAGTAGTTAATTTGTTTAAGAATAGTTATGTATGATGGTAAAATAATACAATCATAAACCCTAGTTTTATTAAAATCTAAAATCAAACTAAGCCGCAAAAGGTGCGGAATGAAAAGAAAAAACAAGTGTGTCATTTATATAGGCATTTATTTATATGTAATAATAATAATGAGTACGCTTGTAAAATACAAACAACAAAGAGTACCTAGATTTTAAATTATTATAATAAATATAATAATATATCTATGTTTACAATGATGCTGTTCTCTATGTGATAAAGTATGTTTAATGTCACTATCCTCGGAAAGGGGGGAAAAGTCACATTCAGAACCGTCGAATAATTTTGATTTACGTAAACCAGTCAATATACACTAAAGCAGCTGAAAGCATGAAACCATCACTTTTTCGCGAAACAATCCTTGAGCTTAATTTCAACACATAGATTTGGTATTCGCATTATCAGTGCTCAAGTTTTATTTGTTTAATATTAATAATATTCATAAAATTTGCATTTTTCCTTATTTTTCAATATTATCCGCCAATTAAGATTAATTTTCTTTCACCTAATTTTAATATTTTAATGCTTTTTCAACTACAGTAAGATGAAGTAAAGATGATTACATTCATAGAATTTTTTAACTTTAGCTGAAAATAAACCATGTCACGCTTGAAATTGATTTTTCATATAAAGAAGATGTTTACATGACATTAAACATGTTTTTCTTTTAGATGAAGGATTAGATTCCTTTAAACAGACTATATTTTTTATAAACAAAATCCAAATAACGTTTTTTCAAACATATAAAAAAGAGAAATTATTTGTTCAAATGTTTTTTGAGAACAAAATTATATTATAAATTGACAAATTTACGGTTCTTCCAGACAAATAATTAAAGGATGAGAAAAAATCTACCTTGACCCAGATTCAAACCGGTGTCCACACTTTTATGAGTAGTACTCTAACCGATTACGCCACCGAGGCAGATATTTTCTCATTCTTCAATTATTTGTCCGGAAGATCCGTGAATATTTAGTTTTTTAAATATCAATATATAGGAACCTAATATCAATCAAATTTGCTAATTTCCTATGTATCACATTCAAGGTGCTAAAAAGGGTTAGTCTCAAAATATGTCAAATAATATGAAAAAAATGTCAAGAACTTTCATAAGTATGTGTAAACCAGATTTCAAGAGTGATTACCTTTCGTGATGCCGCGTTTCTTTGATTTATGGTGAAGAAATTTTATACTAGAAATAGGAATTTGCAGATTTAAATTAATTTTTTTCTTTTTTTTTTTTTTTAAGGCAAAGAACAATCTCTTTTTTTTTACTATAATGTATGCTACCATAAGCATTTTCCCTTTGTTTTAGGTAAGAATTGGACAGATAGTTAAAGAATGTTCTTCTATCAAGTTTTATTAATGAAAGTGTGAAAAAATTTTATCTCGAATAAAATGAGCCATTAAAAGTTTCAATCAGATCATTTAAAAAATTGAGAAAATTGACGTTTTGAATTATTTTCTACCTGACTATGCCTAATTCATCTTTACAATATAGAGTAGTAATTTGTAAACAATTTTGTTTCATGCAATGTAATTCTAACTTAAAGTGTGTTTGCATTAAAAGTTGTGCTTTTTTATTATTCTTGTGAAATGAATAATTGAGCAATTACTGTTTGAAAGTTTTCAACATCTCAAAAACGCTTCTAAATAAAGTTTTATGTAACAAAAATGTAAAAACACGGCATGATAATGCGATCAACTTCCACCGTATTCATTCTCGCTAATTTTTTTTCATTTACCCTATAAAATATATACAACTTTGTCAGACATTCAACTTATATTCAAACTAGTTCTAGAAATAACATCTTACACCTACAACTAAGATTGAATTTCGATAAAGCATTACTTCCTTATTATATTTTTTTATCATTAACAACAACGTACATGTAAACAAAGTGAATGTCTGGAATATTGAGACTGAGTGTTAACTGGCGCGTGAAGCGCGCCTATTTTTTCTTTTTTAATGTTAGATAAGCATATTATAATATTAGTAGTGTATTCCACTTTTACAATTCGCTATTCTTATGTTTTGAGTTTCCTGTGGTAGCGTTGGAAGTCTTTTAAGGGTTAATCAAAACTTGCTTTGATTTGGAAGCTGAGCTTCTCTGGTTGAAAAGCGCAAGCTGTCACAAGCAAGATATGGCAAAAGATCGATTGAAGCAATTGAAAAAGCGAAAACGTGGCGTCCATATTTTTATAACAAGTTTTTGCTTATCCAATGAAAATAGTATGTAAATAAAAAATTGTATGGCACGTTTCGAGAGATAAAAACTGATTTTCTGACTGTAAACGTTCCTGTATTATTTCAGAGTACGGAGTATAGATAAAAGTAATAATACCCTTTTAAGATTGTAGATCTTTGGAGGTCACAACTGGCTGGAGAACATAACGGGAGACTTAGCTTGTTTGAATGTTTGTTTACAATTGATTGTCAGACGAATGGTGAAAATAGGAAAGAGTATCAATATCGGACCTCCCCTCCCCCACCTTACACACAGACATACATACACAAACATACATACATACGTTTACGCGCACCCTCTACCATAGCGAATGATAAAATAATAAAATCGCTTAAATAATAAGATCGCTTTAAATAAAAAGATAATGACTTACAGTAATGTCAATAATAGAAGATATAGTTTACGTAATGTATGCTAATGTAGGCGCATCTATTTTCGATTAATTACACATAGAGCTACGTAGGTACATCACAATTAATATAGTTACACTGTACATTAATAATGTATAATATTAACACGTGCATCAGCAGTCGCTTGAAGCGCGTGGCCCGCTGCCTTGTACAAATTCATTATATACATAAAATAAATTATTATTAACATTAAGCTATCTCCAAGTCACCGTCTCTTTAGCGAGTGACTACGATGCCACCGAGAAATGGGAATTAAAGGGACCACGAGAGGGGTAGCATCGGGCTATACCGAGGATACTGGCTCTTTTTGTAAAATTATATTAGGTACCTTGTATTCGTAATTGCACTGATCATGAATTAACAAAAAATTCGAACAGCGTGAAAACGGTTGAGACGCAACAATAAAAGATTTAAATTTCACGTAGAGCCAACGATGTGACTTTAAACACGCAGGACTGCCTACATTTTGACCTCCTGTACACGAAAACACTATTTGGCACATAAGTATTATCACATCAAGCTCCTGATATCCTCGTTTTCTAAAGAACACTAATATCGGACGTTGCTGACTCTTTTATATTTATATCCTAGATAATCTTAGTGCTGCTTAACCCTTTGTGAACGAGCCATTTCTATCATAATAAAATTGTAAATTGCCTTTCGAAAATGAAGAAAAATTCCTCCACAGTTATCATTAAATTTATATTTAAAAAATGAAATTTTTTAATCCTCCAAGTTCCCTGAGAAATTTTAGTTTTTCTAAATTTCTAAATTCTTTAGAATTTCAAAATGAGAAAAAGCAAAGTAAATCTTTGAACTTAAGATACCTCATCACAAGTAAAAAATGTAGACATTTTTGGTTTATAATTGAGGGCTTTCATGCAAGAAGGGAACATAGATTCTGAATTAACGTGGAGAGTTGGCCCCTTGACATGGAAATTTCAAATTAGAAATTTTGTAAAATTTTAAAGAATTTGAAATCTTTCTGTGGAAAAAAAGACGCTTTCGATTGCGCTGGGATTCGAGCCCAGGTCTTTCGATTGCCGGTCGACTGCATAATGTAGGCAGTGACAAAAATTTCAATCTCAACTAATTAGTTTTAAAAAATACCTTAGTTTAGGAAATGAAAATCCGCATTTTTTTTCCTCTTTTAAAGAATTTTGTGAGTCAGTTTTTAATTTATTTTTTGTTTCCAAAACCAGAAACCGCTCAGCTCGGCGCAATACTCATATGGAAGGTATGTTAAGTCGCGCGGTCAATGTTTTTCACCAAATTATTTTTGAGACAAAACGCTTCACAGAAAAATTCTTTGCAGTTTTCTGAGCAATTTCTTAGCATCAAATTCTTGTTTACTTAAATTAACACCTACTGAATAAATAATTCTTTAGTTTGTAACAAATGGAGGTAATAATTTGTAATTTATAGTAATTTATATTGAGAGTAGTTTCTGTGAATTTTAACAGAAGATGAAGGCAAAAAAACCATCAAGAATTAATTTACGAGAAAAACGTATTTTCTTACATTTAATTAACTTTTTAGAAGAGAAAAAGAAGATGCGGCTTTTTATTTACTATATTAAGATATTTTTCAAAATTAAAAATTTACAATTTGAATTTTCTATTTCAAGGGGCCAACTGTCCACCTTAATTCAGAATCTATGTCTGCCTGCCGTCAATTGAGCGTCTCGACATCGTGTTAAAGTATTGCACAAACGTCTCGGTTGAATGGAAATTTTGGAAATCAAACAAATTAATTTTTTTAAGTATAGGGTTGTAAAGAATGACGAAATGAAACTTTTCCTATTTACTGTTTTTTCATCCGATAATTATTTTTAATAATTTCAAACTAATTAGTTGAGTTTGAAATTTTTTGTCACTGCCTACATTATCGGAGGATCACTAGTCGCGTATCAGATAGGATACGTTGTCGACAGGTATCGAATCCCAGCGCAGTCGAAAGCGTCATTTTTTCCACCGAAAGATTTTCAAATTCTTTAAATATTTTTAATAATACACGTGAAAAACTGAAAAATTGTTGTCTCGAAATTCAATCAGTTTTTAAGAAATAAATCGTCATAAGTTGACGTAATTATTGTTGCCATAATAAGTTGACGGAAATGTGCATTTTACAAGAAAGCATGCCACGCCGCCAATGGTACAGCTTCACGAGCATTGAGTACCATCAGGCAAGGTGCTCGCCATTTGATTTTCCGGAACTCGATTTTAAGTAATGTTTGAACGATCCCCCGGAAGTATCGAAATGAGAATCTATTACTTATGCGTTTCCTTGATAAAATACTTTTATTTAATAAAAAGGAATTATATTAACCCTCAATAATATTCACTAGTTACTTTTTTCATATTTTAGAAATAAACACGGAGAAAAATGGATATTGAAAAGTAGATATTCAAATAGGAGATATTCAAATAGGAGATATTCATCCATAATATCTAGATATTGATACGCAATATTAAAATTTTTTTTTTCCATATATAAGATTTTGCCGAGAAGTAACATTTGATATTCAGATTCAATAGTTTAGATATTCAAGCATGAAGTGCGCGCGCATATATATAAAGGTCATGTGATCACTTTTTCGCTCTCATCGAAATCTAAGTGAATCTAAGATTGACATGCTTGCAGCGTTCCGGAAAGATAAATTTCCTTAAATTCTAATAAGTGTTTCTAATGGAATAAAAGTGATCGGATCTTTAACTTGAGATGCAGTAAGTAAAACATATAAGTTATATATTTTCTCTATATGTGGTTTATAGCCGAGACTGAATTCTAACCTTAGTGTTGAGCTTAAGTTTCTAACACGAACATTAAATTAATTTTAGACATGCCAGATAATGAAAATTTGGTTCAAGCATCTACATTACTTTTATAGAAAAGAAAATAATAAAATATAATTTGACTTTTTTCTAAAAACTGAATATGAAGTTATTTTATAACCTTTAAAATAATTTTTTGAGTATCTTAGACATTGAGCTGTAACATCTATAACTTACCTTTTCAGTATACCTGATATTGATGTTAAATATCTGAGATATTCAACTCTAGTACCTCAGACATTCAAGTTTACTAACGAGGATATTCAGAAGTTTAGTATCTTGAATATTCATTCTTAATATCTGAGATAATCAAGCTCAACATCTGAGATACTGGTGGTTAATATCTTTTTTTCAATATCTGCAGGCATTGAAGTAGAATATCTAAATGTTTGTCACATAGTTGAATGCTACTGACATTGTGCCTCAATATCTAGATATTATGGGTCAATATCCATTTTTCTCTGTGAAGATCACTGATGATAACTCCAATCAGAGTCGAATCATTTGATTAAAAAAACTGTTTTTTTTTAATTAAGGGCCCTAAAGCCAATCAGTCAACATTGCAAAATACTTTTATCATTATTATTATTTATGACACGAATATTTCAATTACACTCCGGAGAAACAGTTTCCAGGATGACAGTAATATTTATTAAATAACTGTAGTTAATAATATTATTTATTATTAATATTATTCTACGACTAGTTTATTATATTATTATTGGCGGCGTCACATACTTGTTAAATGCACATTTCTGCCAATTTTTAATTAATCAATCTGAAAATTTCAAGAAGCCTTCCTTCAATTGTAAAGAACTGAGTTATATCAGCTTCAAAGTTCCCTCGACATGTTATGTTGGCGAAATTGAAAAACCGTAATTACAAAAATTTTTCAGTTTTTCATGTGAAACGTTTAAATTTAAATATTCTTAACTTGTCAAGGTTTTAGAATCAAATGATTTACAAGGTGATTCATTTTTTCAAGGCACTGAAATTTCAGAAAATAAAATTAAAAAATACTTTTTGATAAATCTTTACTATTTTGGAACATGATAAAGGACATATGAACGGAGGGTTATAAACTATAATTGGCATTTAACAATTAAAAAATTTCTGCTGTCGGTAAAACTCCGTTAATACGTCCTTTTTAATGTTCTAGAGTATCAGCTGAAAATATTCATTTTTATAAAAAAATGTTAGGAGAAACTCGAATTGATTCCTTCGTAATGTGACCTACTTTCTTCATGCTCTTAACCCTTTGCGGTCGTATTAAGTTTATACATAACGTGTGTCGGTGGCTGAGAGTAGACATACGACCGCAAAGGGTTAATTCAATTAATTCCCTGCTATTAGTCTATTTTTACTTTTGATTAGATTAAATCTCACTTTGATCACTAATGTAAAATGTTCTTGTGTTATTTCGTTCTATTTTTAATTTTCGCAATAACCCTTTTTATGCCCTTTTATCACTTTAATATATTTAATACATTAAATTTACTAAAATTGTTCTACTCATTTATGTGAAAAATTTCTCGGTTTGCAAAATAGATGGATGGAAAAATATACAAAAATTTTTCATACTTGTGTCTGCCATTTCGAGTTTTGAATTCTCCACACATTAGGGCAAATGTCTAAAAAACTAAATGTCCGTCTGCAAAGGGTTAATTAGAAAATTTTTAGTCACCTTCGATATTTGTCCTCTACTTTCTACAAATCGTTTTGATTCTATTCAGTTCCATTTACTTTTATTTAAATTCTTCACCATGATGTAATAATCAATCAATTCAATGGATGTATGTCCCCTGTAAAACTGTGCACATATTTAACTACAATGATTATAAAATTTAGAGTTTCAAAATTATTACATCACTGATAACACAGGATCACAAAAAAAAATTTCGTTATAAACTGGAATGTGACAAGGTAAATTTTTCAGGTTTTCAGCCGCTAAATCTGAATCCGAAAGCCAAATTTTTCTATCACGTCAGGTTACTAAGTAAATTGAAGTAAAAGTTTTAAAAAACGCATTTTTGGGAATTTTTGAAATAACAAAGTAGGCGAACCTGACGTATTAGAAAATTCTGATATGGTTCAAATTGAAGCTTGAATTTTGTATTTTAAAAATATTATCATGTGAAAGAAGTCGCAATAGTCTGTAACACAGTGCAACACGATTTTTATTTCGTAGACAAAGAGTTTACAACTGAAAAGTTATTTTTGTGATCATGTGTACTGAACCGAGGATATCTTTATTCTCTAATAGAAATGTATCTCTTACCTCTTACGCGTCCACTCGGCCATTTGCTTACTCTCACCACGAACACAACATCTGACGATATAAAAAAAGAAAAATGTAACACTATCCTCTCCAAAGTATAAAAACAATATAACCTCTGTATAATATAATTTGATTGTTAACTTATGCTCGATTAATAAATAACATTAATCATTTTCGTAATTTTACAACTGTAACACTTTTCCAAAATTGTCGCAATCTTGCTCTTTTTTTTTCTCTTTTTGGCAGGCACTCCAATCAGTGATGTTAAAAATCTACTCCATTTTTTACTATGCAAACAAGAGAAAGAGGAAGAAGAAGAGGAGAGAAGCGAGGAGCAAATGAAATTTTGAGAATAATGATTTTTAATTTATTAATTATCTATTTTACGTATTTTTAGAATTTTAAATTAGTCTGACAAATAATATGTGATTTCCTCCTCGCTTTTCTTTCTTCGAATCTTTCTCACACTTGTGCAGTATGAAATGGAGCAGGCTTTTAGCTTTACTGAATTCTAGAATTCAAAGATTAAGAATACCAAATGCTAAATAATATTTCTGAATGCCGCCTTGTTATTTCGATTGATCATCTGGCCAAAATTTCAGTGTAAAAAATTATTTATAAAGTAGCGCAACATTTGAAAGAATACTTTTTCCGTTTTCTTCTTACTCATTAACGCCCCCCCTTGCTCTCGCTCTCTATCTCTCCCTTTAGAATTGTCAGGTTCAATAAATTAATGATGAAAATACTACGAGTAGAAAGTGTTTAGATTGCGGAGCAACCCTTGCTAAAATACATGGAATCGTAGTTGATTTGCTCTATCAAGATCATCCCCTTTCCGCAATCAGAAGTGGAAGTGCAAATCGGCAATATAAGTATTTCTAGGCAAAGAAGTTTAATATCGTGCATATTTTTATAATATTGTATCGCATGCAATACTCTGAGTATGACACAGTTTTGATATAACCTACAGTGCAAATAATTCGTAGCAAAGTCATACTAGAATTTATAGGAACAAGTCTCTTGCCTTACTTAATTTATTCATTTATCTAGTAAAACTTCTTGACGATCGGCACAGTTCTTTGAGAGAGTTCCGCTGCGATATAACTTAAACCACGACAGGACCTTATCACACGTACATTTCTTATTGGTTGCACTTTTGATTATTAGAGAGTGTCGTCTAAAGTCTAAAGTATTTTAATTATCAACCTAAGCATTCCTCGACGACGTGGTCAGTGTCGTGACATCTACTGAGTATTTTTCGACCTTGGGGGCGCTTGAGCGAGGACACGACAAAAATCTGGTCGCTGATCTCGCGCAATGGCACAGAGATGAATTTTTAATATATCACAACCAAGATTCAAGACTGAAAGTAACTGTTGATTCACCGACTTTTCCTATTCTTCTCGACACGAACTCCTGCAGGAGCTGGAACGTTTGGAACTTAGTTGACATGGCGCGTTCCAATTACCAGAACAATTCATGGGCAAGTCTTGATGCTCCGGGTTGCCAAATGTTTGGCTGACCCGGAGCCATGGTTCAATCCTCGTCATGATGCCGCGGACTTACATCATAGCCACCCATCGAGCCAGAGTTATCAGGGGAGAAGTTCATCACGTCTGTGGGTGAAAGACTATCCTGGGGATAGTAAAAAGATTGATGATCCGAACTAGGACCTGCCCCATTAAGCATCGTCGCTGGTGGTGACACCGATGGTCTTGCAGATGGACCGGCTCCTGAGTGATGTGAGCTCATTTCGGAATTCACTGGAGATAGGAAGCCCATTTCCGGACCTCCATCTCGACACCACAATTGCCGCATCTCCTGCCGTCGCTGTCGCATCAAAGATTTATACTCAGAGATCCTCATCTTTTTCCCATCCACGATACAGGTTCGTTTTGGACGTGGCCTATACCTATAATCTGGGTGCTTCTCCATGTGTAACTTTGATAGTCGAGATTGCTCCTCATAGTAAGGCTGCTTTTCAGAGTTAGACATTGATTTCCATCGAGCTCCTGAAATGTCAAAAGATGATAATTTATGAAATTAATTTATAATAACTTCCAAACTATATATTATCAAACCATAGAACCAAATTTAACAAAATTTAAATATCTTAAATCTTATCTTACCAATTAAATAGTTATGTAATTTCACAATTTAATGATTAAATATAGTTATTTCTAAGTTTTAAATATTAAAATAGTCAAGACTTAACTATTAATGAAATATTAATAGTTTCAATAATAAAAAAACGTAAAAGTGCAAAACTTTTCGCTTCAATAAGATCTACAAATTTTTTCTGACACAGTTTCTGATAAAATATATATTTTTCGTTTTAATTTTAAAAAATACCATAAAAATCCGAAAATTCCATTTTTTAAATAAAATATGTGAAATACGCAAAAAACTTTGAGATAACAAATTAGTATATTAGGTGCCTGGGCGCACAATGAGGGTTGTCGCGAGTCTCGTAATTTACCGAATTGTGTGCATTGGCACGTATTCTATTTTATGTGACTCCGGTGCGTATACGAGTTTATGTGCCATCGGCGCGCAAACTCGTTTTTTCGCTACAGTTAACAGTAGCGCAATGTAGTACATTTCGCCAGAAAGGAATGAAATGTAAAAATTGAACTGCGCATTCGCCCATAGCCATGAAACGAAGCTCAATTCTTCTTATTCTTCTTCTTCGTACAGCGTTAGCATCTTACTGGCAAAGCCTTGTACATTTGAACTGCGCATGCGTCTACTAAAATCCATTACTACTACACAAGATCGATAAAATCAAAATGGCCGGGACTAGTCGTGACATATTAAGTGTAGTGACTAGCGCCGCAAACAACTACAATACTAGTTTAGATTCCAGTGTACGCATAAAAACTCGTATACGCACCGAAGTCACATAAAATAGAATACGTGCCAATGCACACAATTCGGGTAATTCCGAGACTCGCGACAATGCTCGTCCCGCAATGACCTGGGCACGTAATGTACTATTTTATGCGTACTCTTGAATCTAATCTAGTATTGTAGTTGTTTGCGGCGCTAGTCATTATACTTGATATGTCACGACTAGTCCCGGCCATTTTGATTTTATCGATCTTGTGTAGTACTAATGGATTTTAGTAGACGCATGCGCAGTTAAAATGTACAAGGCTTTGCCAGTAAGATGTTAACGCTGTACGAAGAAGAAGAAGGATTGAGTTTCGTTTCATGGCTATGGGCGCATGCGCAGTTCAATTTTTACATTTACAATGTACTACATTGCGTTACTGTTAACTGTAGCGAAAAAACGAGTTTGCGCGCCAGTGGCACATAAAATTTATTTAAATGAGGTCTAATAAAAATTCTCATTAGGATAAATGACTTCCATAACTTCCTTTCTACAAGAGCTAATTGAATTTTATAGAAGTAATTTTGAAAGGATTTTTCATGCCCTTTCATTCAATTAGATCTGTTTTTGAAAATTGTATTAAAAGAAAGCTTGGTCTTCACTGTTCAAAAAAGTATACATCCTTCAATACCATTTTATGACTATTCTAGAACTATCAAAACGTAAACAATTCTAATAATAAGCAGTTTCTTTATTATATACAAATATAGTGAACAAATTCACAGCTTGAGTGTGAAAAGTCACAATAGAATGCGAAAAGTCATGGAAATTTGAAAATTAATGCGTTCAATTGAATTCAAGTTTTTTTATTTTAATTCAATCCGCTGATCCGTAAAAATCAATATCGTTGACTGGAATTAAAAATGAAACAAAGCCAATGCGATTCAATACTGTAAAGTGACTTTACAATGCGTTTTAAAAATCAATTCTTGAGTTTCAATTTCATCAAAGAATCGATCCTAACAATTCGATTTAGCATCGATTCTCAGAGAGATTTGAACATCTCTAGTTTTGTTCCATTTCTATATCCTTAGAGTTCGATAATTCTTGGTAATATAAAACTGGAAAAGGTAACAAAGAAAATTACGGCATATTACGAGAATTTATGAAGAAAATATGAGATTCTTTTTTAGCATTTATTTCTCATTGTTCTTTATTTAAATAACATCCACTTGCAATTTTATGCACGACAAATAATAAATATTTATTATACAACAGAGTAGATAATTTTATTTTATATCTTCATAAAAAAATATAAAAAGGTTTTACAAAACAGAATATAAACGAAGAATGGATTTTTGTATGTAGGACCTCATTAAACTGAACTCTGTGGGAATTGGACAATCTATATCTTTTACTTCAATTGCAATCATGTTTTTTAGTTGCTGCAAAAGCAACTGTGGGCATAAACAATATAAAGTCTACTAATGAAACGTAAACTATGCAATAGAATATTGATGAATAAGCCATTTTCATCCAAATGATGTTCACAACTCCTCACATTATCTGGTATATAAATATTCGTTTCTATAAAGACCTAAACTTTGTTTTGTATTGATAATCTATGTACATTGTTTTGAGCATTACAAATAAAGCAAGTCTTGGATTCTGTTTGAGCCATAACATCCAGTATTAGATAAGTAGGATTTGCTTCAGTCATAGCGGTTTCATCAATTATTAATCTATTACAATTAAGGCATTGTCTTGAATCATCGTTCATCACGCCATTTGATATCTATTTTTCGTTTATTTATATTCTCATCACCATTCATAAGAGCCAATTGACGAATATTAAATGAACTGTTACATGTATAACATAGTGGTTATACCTTTGGCGGACCCAGTCCAGCGAGCGGTCAACAAATTCGCTGAGCGTTCACTTACCATTCGCTGACTCCGTAATAATATAAATAAGAGGAGCATAATAAACATTTAAATTGTTGCTATTATGATTCTGCGGTACATTTTGAGTTTGAAGGTATCGAAATAAATATGATAATTTTATTTTTTTTCGTTAAAAATTAAAAAAACATAATACCTGTCTTGAAGTCAATACTGATATTTTATCATGGCAACCTGCATGCAAGCAACATGCATGCCATGGTATGAACGTACCCTTACAAGTTAATACACTCGCGATTCCTTATTTGGTACTTTAAAACTTTAAAATATCTTAAAATAATTTAAAGAATTTGAAATCTTTCTGTGGAGAAAAGACGCTTTCGACTGCGCTGGGATTAGAGTCCAGGTCTTTCGATTGTCGGTCGACTACTCTAACGACTGAGCTACACAGGCGTCCGCTATCTCCTTTTCCATAGGAAGATCTCCTTATATCGCCTAGTGGCTCAGCCTTACGGCTATAAATTATTGCAAATTAATTAGTTGAGTTTGAAATTTCTGCCACTGACTACATTATCGGAGAATCACTAGTCGCGTATAAGATGGGATACGTTGCCGACAGGTGTCGTCGTAGACAATTCCAAACTCTTATATCGCAAATAAATGCAAATTAAATTCAAATTTTTATTTAAAATTGTTACCTATCTGTTACGCGACTAGTGATTCTCCAATCATGTAGTCAGTGACAGAAATTTCAAACTCAACTAATTAATCTTAAAATAATACTTAAAACTATTTATTCAATATTTATTAATTGAGATAAATAAATAAATATTCATAAAGGGTTTTCCAATAGGGACATAGCAATTTTTAAACTTTTTTAATGAACTGTCAATGTCAAAACGTTAGTTAAAGTCAACATTTACATCATGGTAAAATTCACGAACCAGCAACGTTTGGAAATTATTAAAAATTACTACCGAAATTCTGAGTCGGTGGTCGCATCTTTAAGAGCGCTTACTCCAATTTTCGGCCATAATAATTGTCCCATCCGACAGGCTGTGCGTGGTGCTATAGTGAATAAATTTGAGACCAAATTTACACTATTGGATGTTCCGGTGCCAAAAAGACGTCGTATTGCTCGAAGCGAAGAAATAATTGCAGCCGTAAGTGCATCGATTCAAAATGAGCCAAATCAGTCGATTCCACGTCGTTCTCAAGAATTGGGCATCGCTCAAACGGCACTGTGGTGTATTATGCGAAAAGATCATGGCCTACATGCTTTCAAAATTAAATTGACTCAAAAACTAAAGCCACTTGATCATTTGAAACGCCAAAACTTCTCCAATTGGGATCTGGCAAAACTTGAAGAAAATGAAGAATTTCATCGAAAAAATATTTTCATCGATGAAGCTCATTTCTGGCTCAATGGCTTTGTTAATAAGCTTCTTGAGACACCGTTGCATCCGCAAAAAGTGACTGTTTAGTGCGGTAAACATCCAATCGCGAAATTGACAACGTTCCGGTCGAAATATGTGCCAGACTGGTGGAAAGTTGGGTCCAAAGAATCGATCGCTGTAAACGGGCTCGTGGTGGTCATATGACCGATATCGAATTTCATTCATAAAATGTAATGCTTGCACTACACCCACAATAAATTTGAACTCAATATCTCAAATATTTCTGTGTTTTATTCATAGATAAAACTGTTATTTCCCTATTAGAAAACCCATTATAACAAAAATAGTAGAGCTTTCCACACATAACAAATTTTTAATATGAAAAACGTGTTGAATTTTCAGCATACTGATGTTCCGATTTTGAAAATTCATCGTACATTTTTTGTATATGTCATTCACTTGAAGCGTAAACAACAATAATTTTTTTCCACTCAAATATGTCATCGTATTTTGGTGGAAGTTTATGGTGAACATGCTCTAGCTGAACGAACGTGCCAAAAATGGTTTGAACGATTTAAAAGTGGTGATTTTGGCTTGGAAGACGAAGAACGTCCTGGGCAGCCAAAAAAGTTTGAAGATGAAGAACTGGAAGCATTACTCGATGAAGATTGTTGCCAAACACAAGAAGAGCTCGCAGAATCTTTGGGAGTCACTCAAGCAGCCATTTCAAAACGTTTAAAAGCAGCCGGTTACATTCAAAAGCAAGGAAATTAGGTTCCACATGAACTCAAGCCGAGAGACGTTGAAAGGCGGTTTTGCATGTCCGAAATGCTGCTGGAACGCCACAAAAAGAAGTCATTTTTGCATCGGATTGTTACTGGTGATGAAAAATGGATCCTTTACGACAACCCCAAGCGCAGAATAGTAGATTGTGTACCAAGGGCGGCATGGTGGCGATTATGACGAGTGCGAAGTGTACCCGCCCGAGCGTAGCGAGGGCGGTATTCACACGAGTCACATCGCTACCATGTCGCTCGAGGTGCACACGACGTTTTGTGTCCAAATTGGTGGAAAAAGTCGCGTTGCTTGCGAGTGCGTAGTTAGCCGCGGACAGTCAAGTTTCGGGCGGTATGAACATTTGGCCCGATTTTGACGCCGAGGCACAATTGACTCCATGCTGCTCTACGCACAAGCATGCAATGCGACTTTTTCCGCCCGTTTGGACACAAAATCATATGTGAAACCCGTCCAACCAGCCAAATCAACGGCAAAGCCGAATATCCATGGCGCGAAGGTAATGCTCTGTATTAGGTGGGATCAGAAGGGTGTGCTGTATTATGAGCTGCTAAAACCGGGTGAAACCATCAATGGAGAACGCTACCGAACACAATTAATCCGTTTGAAGAGAGCAATAGCCGAAAAACGTCCCGAATATGCGACCAGACACGAGGCAATAATTTTCCATCATGACAACGCTCGGCCCCATGTTGCTATTCCGGTTAAGAACTATTTGGAAAATAGTTTTTAAAATTAAAATTAATTAATAAAAAATAATTATTAAAATAGTTTTAATTTTGAACTATTTGGGAAGTTTTACCCCACCCGCCTTATAGCCCAGACCTTGTCCCTTCTGACTACCATTTGTTTCGGCACTGGAATACGGTTCATATCAGAACAGGGTATCAAAAATTGGCTTGATTCATTCTTGGCTGCCAAGCCGGCGCAGTTCTTTTGGGATGGAATCCACAAATTGCCACAAAGATAGGAAAAGTCATAGCTTCAGGTGGGCAATACTTTGAATAATACTATTGTACATGTTTTTCTTAAATAAACGTTCAAATTTTGAAAAAAAAACCGCACAAATTAAGTTACAGATCCAATATATAAAATTATTATTGTATTTCCTCCTCGAATTTACTTGGTGCTGGTAATCACTCCAGTGCTGTAATTCGTTATTCCCAGTTTTAACCCTTCCTTAAAAAGGCTCTAAATGTTTTGCGTGCTCCTTATTATAGCAAGTACGAACATTTAACCTTTACCTCCTTTTTTCTAAATTCATATATCCCGTTTAGGAAAATAAAAAATAATAAGACAACATCCCACAGCTTTTGTTTCCCGAACTATTGGAACGAAAGTTCTAGGTTCTAATAAGATTCATGTGAAGTTTTTCTTTGTTTTTTTTTTGGATCTCATACTTCCCTAGAGATGAAAATGCAATAAGAATGTCATTGTATCTAAATGTAGCATGTCATGTAGACAAATACAGTCAAGATCTACAAGAATGCTCTTAACGTAGCGTTTAAAAGTATGGGCTACGTTGCGCAATCCAAACGTCTTGTGTATATATTCAGAGGTCAAACAGCGTGATCACTGTTGCTTTGAGAAAGTCGACAGAAGCAACCGGAGAGAATGTTTTTTTTTCATAAAGATCTGTGCAAAAATCTAAAAGGTGCGCAACAGGATACCTATCAGAATTAGTAAGGGGATTCAAACGCTCGTAATCGCAAAAAAACAACAGTCAAGACTCGTTTATTGCAAGGCTCCGAAACGAGCGAGACTCGTTTATTGCAAGACGAGAGAGTCTCCCCACTAGCGCAAATATCGGTAAGGTTTGTTTTCAGAGCAAGCAGTGGATTGGTTGCCGTCCCAACCACAGAGTTGCGTATACGGCAAAGGTGGGAGTTGAGGGAACGCTTGGGCCTTGAAATAAACGAGTCTTGAGTGTATTCACTCTTCATTTTTTTCATTCATAATATGTATGAGACTAACCCACGGACTGCTTTTCTAGCCTGCAGGTCCAGAGTTTAGCTAGCTTTTTAAATTTGGCTTAAGGGGGTAGTCAGGTACTTTTTTTTTTGTTTCGATTTTTTTTTTTTTGCATTTTCGGACACTTTATACATAAAATTACCAATATGAGAGTACAAGCAAAATTATGTCGCATGCACAATGTCAAAGTTTATCTTCGATTTTCACCTATTTGGTATGAATTCCTTGAAAATTATAATTAAATGCTGAAATCCATGCTAGTTTTTAATTAGTTCATTAAAAAAGAGTAATTTTTTTGGTTCGTTTATTCTTTTTATAAAATTAAAATATTAATTTCATGCATAAAAATGTGGAAAAAAAGTCATTCTACACAACATTAACTAATACAAATAGCATATGAACCACATTAATCTAACAGTGACAATGTCAGACTTAACCCAGAAAGGCTTAAAGTTTACTGTTGCCCAATGTTTTATATCCTTCTATATGGAAAATCTACGAGGGTCGTTCAATAAGTCCTTAGAAAAAAAAAGAAAAACAAATTTTTTGTGTACATTTTTTTAAATCTTTCAACATAATCTCCTTTTAACTCTTTACACTTTTCCAAGCGTTTCTCCAACTTTTTTAAGCCGTCCAAAAAGTAAGATTTCGGAAGGTCCTAAAAATAGGCATCTGTTTGGACGAAGTCCTCCTCGTTTGACGTGAAACGTTGTCCGCCGAGCTATTTTTCCATGCTTGGAAATAAAAAGAAGTGAATGGGGGCCAAATCCGGCGAATACGGTATATGTTGTAATAATTCGAATTTTAATTCCATAATTTAGGACATCGAAACTGCGCATGTGTGCACCCGTGCATTGAAAAAGGAAAAGATCCTCATCTTTTCCTTTTTCAAATGAGGACGTTTTTTCTTGATTTCATCGCTCAACCGGTGCAATAACGACGCATAATACGGTTTAGTTATTGTTTGTCCTTTTTCCAAACAATCGGTGTAAATGATTCCACGTGCATCCCAAAAAACCTTTTCGGCCAATTTCACCGTCTTCGCCTTCTTCGGAGCTTGCTCGCCTTCAAAAACCCACTGTTTTGACTGTTCCTTTGTCTCTGGAGTGTAGTAGTGTATCCAGGTTTCCTCCGCTGACTTTCCTTTCCTGACGCAGAAACTCGTCAGGATTGTGTCGGAAAAGCGCCAAAATAGCCTCAGAGTCAGTCACGATTGCATTTATTCTCCTCTGAGAGCAAACTCGTCACCCATTTTGCCGAGATTTTTTTCACAGCCAATTTTTCCTGCAAAATTTAAAACACTGTACCTTGCGATATGCCTGAGGCCTCAACTATTTCACGCACTTTGATTCGTCGACAACTCAAAACCATATCATCGACTTTCTCAATCATTTCGTGGGTAGTCAATTCATTTACCTAATTGTAAACAGTTGCAAACACAGGAGCAGATGTTCCATGAACTGCAGCTATCTCAGCTGTGATCTTTTTCGGTGTTAATCCTTTTAAATATAAGTGTTTAATCATCGCTCGAAAACTGTAGATTTTTGTTGTTCAAGTAGCTAAGGTGGGGTGGGATGTTAGTTTCTTGATTTTTTCGTATGATTAATTCGGTTTTACTCATTAATATCAACCACTGAAATTTTTTAATCACAATATAGTGAGTATCAGTAATTAATTGCTTGTTAACCTTCATCTGTACACTGAGAGACTTTTTGTTAGAGTAGATGATAAAAATGAATTAAATTTTAGTATAATAATGTTCTAAAACGGGGAAAGCCGAGGTTTTATTACACTTATTCATATTATGGCATCGAAATTCAATAAACTCTCAACAGTCTTTAAAACATATACAGGGTTTTCCAATTAGAGGTTTCATTTTGAATAGCCACTTATTTTGGCAGCTGTCATAATGAAAATTTTGAAATGAAAAATAATGAAAAATGATTGCATATGTCCATTACCTTTTAACGTTATTTTTAACGTAGAATAAGGATGAAAACATTTTGAATATTTATTTTGCCTCATTCATGAGTTATAGTTCGCTAGGGTAGGTCTATCGCTAGAACTATTTATAAAAATACTTTGACTACTGGTTGGGGGGCTACAGATAGTATGAGAAAGATTTTCGAGTTTTGGTCTCTTGTATCAGGTGTACAAATAAGTTTCCAGCGTTTGACGAAAGTTGGCGCCACCAGTAAGTTTTGATTGAAATTGACAAATGTAAAACGTCACTGTCGTAAGGTTGGACATCTGTCAACAACATAAACTTGAAATATTAGTGAATTTTTATCAGTATAATATATTCATTTGTGTGCGAAAATGTCGAGTTTTGAGCCGAAATAAGCGTCAGTTGCGGGAACTTTTGATTTACTTCTTCAATTTACATAAATCTGCAGCTGAGGCGCATCGATTGCTTGTAGAAAGATATGGTGAGGCTGCCTTAAATAAGAGAAGTTGGCATTAGTGGTTTCAAAAGTTTAAGAACGGTAAATTTGACATCGAAGACAAGGAACGTAGCGGAAGGCAAGCGATGGATAATACTTCAAATAAAACATAAGGTTTCGTTTTTCTACAAAAATACCCAATTTTGTATAATTTTTTTCATCATTTCGCTTGTCAAATATAGGTACTTATGTTCGTATGTACATACACATATATAAATTACAAAATAATTCTTACCGAGTATTTTAGATATGTTAGAATTGTGCATGTCAGGACACGCTTTGAGTATCTTTCTTCGCTCATCTTTCGCCCACACCATGAACGCATTCATGGGTCGCTTGATATGTGGCTTGTTTTCACCTTCTCTCTTCTGTTGCCTCACCATTTTTGCTGCAAAAGAGAAAAGAATTCATTTAATAGAAACAGTTTCCAATATATTTATTAATAGTATTTCTTTTGCAACCTCTTGAAATTAAAATTCAAGTAATACCTTTTTCCGTTATGTCTTCCGGAACCTTATACCCCGAATCTCGCCACACTGGAAATTTAATGATAACTTAAAAATATGTATCTTGACTATAAACTGTATAATTTCATAATATATAAGAATCATGCGCCGCATTAGGTTTGCTAAAATTGATGTTTGGCATGAAATTAGATTATTTTATTGGATCTATAACTTAATTCGTGCGGTTTTTTTTTCAAAATTTGAACGTTTATTTAAGAAAAACATGTATTGCCCATCTAAAGCTATGACTTTTTCCCATGTTTTTAGCAGTTTACTCTGTTCTGATGTGAACCGTATTCCAGTGAGGGCGTTCTGCATCAAACAGATTAATTGTGTTCGGTAGCGTTCTCCATTGATGGTTTCACCCGGTTTTAGCAGCTCATAATACAGCACACCCTCTGATCCCACCAAATACAGAGCATTAACTCCGCGCCATGGATATTCGTCTTTCAAGCCAAAATCACCACATTTAAATCGTGCAAACCACTTTTGGCACGTTCGCTCAGCTAGAGCATGTTCACCATAAACTTCCACCAAAATACGATGACTTTCGGCAGCAGTTTTCTTCACATTAAAGTAATGAAGAAGAACTCCCCGCAAAAACTCTTCGTCAGGCACAAAGTTCGACATATTTGAGTGAAAAAACATTATTGTTATTTACGCTTCAAATGAATGACATATACTGAAAAAGACACACAATGACAGTAGCTTTCCAACGCATGTTCGGAATATTGGAACGATGGAATAATAATCAAGTTACGCCATCTCTTAGCAAACCGCACGAATTAAGTTATAGATCCAATACATGAATTTAAAAAAAACAAATGTTTTTATTGTAAATAGGTTCATTTTCAGTGCTGATCTGAAAATCTAGAATCAAGTCTTTTCCATTATAAAATTCTCAAGGCGGGTGGACATTAATGTGTTCTTTTTGTGTTGAAAACATGCTAAAATGACTTATTTATTTCTGAATATTAAATATATAAAAAGAATAAGGGTTTTTGTTTACAATTCGAGATTCTGAATTTTTTAATTAGCACTGAGTAGGATTTGCATTTGCAATCGAAATGTTTGCCATCTTTTCCTGTATCATAAAGTAATCTGACCCCATGCTATAATTTTTTATTCATAAGAATACTCTACTCACTGTGAGGTGTGTTAAGGAAGTCTTGATCATCCTGAGGAGTCTCTTCTCGATTAGTTAAGTGCTTAGCAGGCCGTTGAGTTTGAGGTGATGGTGGCATTGAACCCGAAGTTGGTTGGAGCCCATAGAGTCCATGCATCGCAAAATGCTTTTCTACTGCAGCGGCTGCTGCCTGTGCTACTGAACTGGCCGACTCGTCTTTGGCCATCACCTTGCCCACTGGAAAAAACAAATTGTTCATTTTTGTCTGAGCAATATTAACCCTTTCTATTTATCTTAGTTTGAAAAATTTCTTAGAAAATTGACCCTGCTTTCTCACAGATACATCACTCATCGGAGCTATGACAGACCGTGCAAGAGTTCACATGTCCAAGTTTGTTTGTCTAAAACTAGGGGGTTTAGAACGCTTGTTTGCAGAAGATCTAGGTCAGTCAGAAACTATTAAAATCAGTGATATGAAGATTAACCATAACCCTCTTTTGATTGCGTAACTAAGAGGAAATTGTTGTGATAACTTTTTTCAAAGTTCAGGCCTTGATTTAAACTTTAAACTCATGCATAACTCCTCGTCCTTGTAGAAATGAAATTTGAGAAACTGGAAAAATAAACACAATGCACTTACATGGTGATGTGAGAGAACCCAGATGAGGTGGAAGCCCTGCATAAGATAGACTCGGAAGGTAATTCCTCGGCATTGTTAGTCCTGGAGGAAATAGTTTAGGAGCAGCAGCCGTTAGCGGTTGCTCCTGATGACCACTTATTCCCGCCCCATTAGACTGCAAGTCTAATGAGGATGCCGTCGCACTAGCAGACGAGGATTTGGGCTTCGTCAAATTCAACGGCGTATCCGGATCTGGAAGTTGAACTGCTGTTGAAGTTACGGTGGTAGAGACGGGCGTTGGGGATGACTCTTTCTCCATCTGAGTCGTCATCTGAGCCAGATGCGCCGTTGCCCAACTTGGACCATCTCGATGACTGCTGATCATCTGCAACAATAAAATAAAACGTATATAACTTGGTCGTCGAGTGAACACATTAGAGAGACAATTAAGTGTTAAAATATACTTACGTTGGCGATAGAATTAATATGCTTATTTCCGCCAGATGCCGTTGATGTCGGAGGTGGCATCGTCGATGAAACGGGCATGCCTCTTAGTTGTTCAAAGAGAGGAAGAAACATTAAGGACTGTGGACCTGACATACTTAGCTGGCCTTTTGTTAATTGCGCCTGCAGCTCCTGGATGTTGTGCTGCCGTTTTAAGTGTTCCGTTTGTAACCGCTGCATCTCGATTTGCTTCTGAGAGTCCACCGACATGTGCGTGGGATAGGTCTGTAATACAGAAAGAGATTTGAGCTTCAAGTACAATAGATTGTCACTCGGACCTTTAAAATTACTCTGCCTTTTCGAGGCCACCCTGACTCTCCTTTCTGAACTCAAAAAACTAATTAGAAAAGTTTTTACATAGATATTATATTTCGTACATATCTTGTTTCGTGATTACATTTCTGATAATACACGTAATACCAAGAATATTCCAAGAGCATTGCTGAAAGAGGTGGACAGGATTTGATAAACAAAAATTCAATAAGTTTCACATTCAGTGAAAAATTTCTCTGATGTACGCGAAAAAAAAATTTCCTTTAATTTGATAAAAATTTTGATGATTCAAAGAAATTATTATCCGTCTAAGTTCCTACAAATGGAATGATCTTTGAACTTTCTATCGAATTCTGTTTGTCTAAAGGTTTTATACTTCTCTATCATAAAATTTTCTTTAAAACTTGAACAAATTTTATTCGCGTAAGACTTATGTGAAATTCTAAGTTTACATATCAACAAGCTTGGAACTCTCAATCAAGTTAGGGATGTTCGATCTCGATTGAATTCTGACAAGATCGATCCAAAGGGGCAGATTAATCGATCTTTTGACTAGATTTTTTGGTAGGGTGTACTTTAGACCGTATATCGATTCTCCAAAGCATTAATTCTCCCAAGCGCAATGAACTTCACGCTGGAAATTCTAAGAATTTTCAGGCGCGCATTATAATTCACAAGAAAGGCGCCTCAAAATTCTTAGGATTTCCAGCGTGAAGTTCAGTGCACCTGGGAGAATTCATGCTTTGGAGAACCGATATACGGTCCAAAGTACACCCTACCGATTTTTTATCTTTGACCTTTTGTATGAGCATCCTTCATGCTCATAATCGATGCCTCGATTCTTTGATATTTCCACGGAGAATAGATATCAGGAGACAAAACTAATGTAATAAAAAATGAGCGAATTTTACTCGAGAGCTAATAGTTATGAAACTTTCCGAGTATAGTGCTAGTGCTGCAGTGGCAGGAAATGGCAGCCATTGTTGTATAGATTTACGCTATCCATGACGGCGGCCATTTTCTGCCACTGAAATACAAGCGCTGCGTTCGGGAAGATTTATCATTTCAATGCATTATGAACAGCCGAAACTAAAAAAAAATTTGTGTGTGCAATATAAGGAGATAAATAAATCTTGAAAGTGTCTAAAAAATCTATTGTTGCCTCGTCTTCAAAATCATCCGACAAAATCACACTCATTTTCTGTCATCTACACCAGACGCCCCCTTAGAGTATATTAAATTCCGAGTTATTCTAACGGAGCACATTTTTGTCAACTTTCAGTCCAAACAAAAAATTTAATCGAAAATTATTACAAAAAGATCAATGCCTATAAGCAGGAATGTGTTGAACATTTGTCCGAAATTATTTTTCATTAATAAATTTTAGATTTTCCACATTATATACTTGTATCAATAAAGAAATACAGAACTTTTACTCAAAATGTGTGTTTTATTTAAAATTTAAAAACAAAATCTCTGTTGAAAAAACCTGTATTATCTGCAAAAGACTCGTATAAAATTTCAAGTTAAAACTTTAAAATTGAAACCTTGTTGTGGATTAAAGACGCTTCGGACCGTGCCGGGATTCGAGCCCGGGTCTTCCCATTGCCGATCGATTGCTTGAAATAACTTAACTACCCAGACGTCCGACATTGTTCATTCCACAGGAAGACTTCGTTATATCATTTTTCAGCACACGCTTACAGCTGTAATAATTTCAAATTCGATGGTGAAATTTAAAAGTTTTGTGGCAATCGAATGACCTGGTCTTGAATTCTAGCACACTTGAAAGCGTCTCCGTTTCCACAGAAAGATTTCAAATTCTTTAAATTTAAATATTAACACATTCTTGGAAGTTTCTATAAAAATGTATCCGTCGAAGATTCTTTCGATGAGAAGTTGACGATAGAAAAGTATTAGAGTTTGGAAGAATAGAATTTGATAAAAATCTGCGGAACTCAGTAACATAGGATTTGATATAAGTTTCGTACGAATTGGATTTGATAATCTAACACACACACACACTACGTTGAAGAATAAATGAAAATTTTCTCAAAAAAATGTTGTTTCATTACTGGGGCTCGGGACTTTTCAAACGACCTAGTATGAATACTAAATGCGACAAATCATTAAAGTACGTGTACAGAGGTAGGGTTATAGGTACATACAAATTTTGTAGAGGGGGTGTCAAAGACCTTTTACGAGAAGCCATTGAGGATAGCTTACATTTCAGGTTGGCTAACGATATCATATAAATAGATGCTCCTGCCCTAGACAAAAACCTTGGTGCATATACCTAATTGAATTTAAATGAATTGTTGAAAAAAGCGAAGACCTGTATATAAATATAATTGAGGTTATTTTGGTTTTTCATAAAAGTTATGCTCATTGAAACTTTAATAGCCATTCTCATTTATTACTATTTCACTATTTCAAATGCTTAAGATATTTATAACAGTCCTTTCTAGCTATAAATTGGTCTCTACTAATGCCTAGTTCCAGAGTTCTGACGGTTTATAATAATAGAATGATTTAAGAAATAGAAAAAATTCCATAGAATTTCTATCAAGTTTTATGATCGAATTTGATTAAAGTTAACAATTATGATAGAATTTGATTGGATTTGATTCAATTTTTTCTGGATAAAAAGTCTATCAAAATCTATAATTCTAGATACTTTTTTTCAACAGGGAGTCGAGTCAATTTTGGAAAGTACTAAAGGCGATTTTCTGTTTATCTTTACATAAAATCATGATTTTAATCATATAAAATTTCAATTTAATTTTAATTTATTTATAATTTGATGCGGTTAGCATCATTGTGCGATTATGTGGCCTGGCTGTGGTCCAGGTATGCTTGAAGTTTAAAGGCTATTTTAGACGATAAGGAAGACGTTTATTATTATTAATTATTTATCAAATAAATACACCAGCTGATGCGTCACACACGCAAGATATTACATGTAACTTTACTTTCATTTTTTCTTCCTTTCATCGCCTTATTGCATTCCAAATGCAAACAAGCCGCGGGACAGAAGGGTCTATCAAGAAATTGTGTAAATTCGGGCATATCTGACCGCAAATTTTCATTTTTTGCATTAAATGATTTTTGATCATATTTTTTTTATTATATAATGATCAACACTGGCAAAAAACACATTTATCAGGTCTACTCTTAATAGTATGTATATATTGACCCAAAGAATTGTCATTATCTGTTTAAATGAAATGTGGATCAGAATATTGCTATCAGTGGGTACGTAATGGACATCAGGTATTGGTTTGCTAAACAAATGAAAGTTCATTATTCATTTGCAAAGCTCATGCAGTTATGCCAATGATACGTATTCATGACAGCTATACCGCCCACTGTGGCTAAATATAAACAGGCGTGGTGCCAGCAAGTTCCATTCACATTCACATCTACAAGCGTCGTTGGGGCCCCACTACTTCGTGAGTGAACGCATAAGAATATGAGGAGACCGTTCTGAATATGCATCCGCGCATTCACGCCAACTGCACCGCCTAAACTTAGCAACGCAATTACCGAAACATACCTACCAACTTTATATATTTTAATTCACTTTGCCGACTTTCGCTGGAATAGGTAGCCGACGTTTTTGATTCGTTAAAACTTTTTTCTTCCACAAAAATTATTGTTTTCTATATATTTTGTTTTCTTATAGATAAAGTTTAGTAACGATCGAAATTTTTCATTTTTAAAATAAGTTTTTCAAAAATAAAGAGTTTATGCCCATGTCCTAGGTAGTAATCAATTTTTTTTTGTCTATATAACTTTTTTTGTAATGAAAATACCATTCTAAAACATTGAGAAATGGTAGAGAGATTTGAAACTTGGAGAAATTGAATATAAGATAATAAAGAAGGTTTATCTGGTCCTAAATATTTATAAATGTAAAAAAAAAATGTCAATAAATAAACATAGTTGTGCGAACACCAAACGTCTCTATAGAACTCTGTATGCGGACGTTCTAGCAAGATCTTTTATGGTAATGCAGATTGCTTGATTGACGTTTTTCCACTTTATTTCAGCTTTTAATTTCAAACGTGGACAAAAAAATATCGGTCCTAGGACTGACTTGGTCACGTGGCCCACCTAGGACATGGACTTAAAAACGCGAGTTAAGTATAGAGAAAGTGTAAGTGTGGGTAAGCGAAACACATCATCAGAGAGGCATAAGAATATTCATAAACAAAGAAACAGTGCCGAGTTAAAAAAACTGTCGCACAACGTCGCGCGATCACGTGGGGCGCTTTGAGCACGAGCGCTAGCAAGTTTCGACCTGTTGAGTATTCTCGAAGGTTTTTCTCTGTTTTCACCTACTTATTCGGAGATTGTTTTAAACTTTATAGTTCAAATATAAAAATGAATTTATTTACACAAATCCGACTTGTATTTCGTATAATAATCTATACATAATTTACACTTCTGTTTTATTATTTCCAGTAATAACGACGACACATAATTAAATTAAACAATTGTTTAATTTATAATAATTATGTGTCTTCATTATGGCAAAAGTTTGTGAATTTAGGATTAAGAAAGATATCGATAATACGAAATTCGTGTTCAATATAATGTGAAGAGAATAAAACTCATATGAATAATATAAATGTTATTACTGAAAATATTAAAACAGGAGTATCATTACTGAGTATTAAAATACAAAAACATGGATAATACTATGCTGCATTCATGCAAATTATGTATAGATTACATGGGTCTACATGGTTTTGTTATGGAGTAGCTGAGGTACAGTTTCGAAGCAATTTTGGGCGCAGAAATCAAATCCGGGCTCAGAATTGCTCCATCACGTCAGCTTTTTAAGTAATCCTAACCTAAAAGTGCGAAAAACACGGTTTTTCGCTAAATTTGAGCATCGATAACTTCGCGAATTCTTATTATTTTTTAAATATGAGGAAACCATAAAAAAAAGCCACTTTTCAGCTTTCAATTTCACTATTTACATGTATTATTTTAATTTTTCTAACTGAAGATATCGCCAATTGAAAAAGAAAAATTGCAGGTTTCGCAATGACCGATATATGTCAGGAAAAAATGATAGGACGTCAAATTTGTTTTTTCATTCTTATTTCTGATGAACGAGGCATAATATGAACAACGATCATTATCCGGTCCTAAGAAGGGTTCTAAATGGATACAAAAATTGTGCGACTATCGGGTTTTACACAGGTTGGAACCAGGTTGTACCAGCTTGTCTGAATGGTTCCAAAAATTGTGCGCCAAACAGGTTCTATATGGCTGTTAAGCAGGTTCTAAGAAGGGCTTTAAAGGGTTTCATCTGGGTTTTATGCGGGACCTGAAATTGTTCCACGTATATGGTCCTAAACGGGTATTCAGCAGGTCGTATCCAACCCTAAGAAAGGTTCTATATGTCCATAACAGATTCTATACGCAACCAAACATTGTTACACTAGGTCCTTTTAGACACGCAGAGCGCACTTGACCAAACTTGTCAATCTATGTCCCCGCTATGACCCGTTCAGACCCTGTTAGACGCCCATACTTTCGATTCAAGAGAACCCTGATAGAACCACGGTAGACCCGTTCAAACACCCAGAGCGCACAGCCTAATTTGTCAATCGATTTCTCCGCAATGACCCGCTTAGATCCCGCTACACGCGTACACCTTCAATTTATGGGATCCCTGCTAGAACTACGCTAGGCCCTTTTAGACACCCAGAGCGCACTCGACCAAATTTGTCAATCTATATCCGCGCTATGACCCGTTCAGACCCTGTTAGACGCCCATACTTTCTATTCGAGAGATCCCTTATTTCTACCATAGACCCGTTTATCTATGTCCCCATTATACCATAACCCGTTTCGATCCTGTTAGACGCCAATACCTTCAATTCAAGAGATCCCTGATAGAACCACGGTAGACCCGTTTAGACACCCAGAGTGCTCTTTGACCAAATTTGTCCATCTATGTCCCCGCTAGGGACCGTTTAGACCCTGATAGACGCCCACACCTGTGATTTTTTAGATACCTGATACAACCACGCTTGACCCGTTTAAACAGCCAAAGTGCACTTTGGAAGAATAATTTTCATATACAAATCCCGGACGGTAGCCAGGTATACCCTGTTAGGTCCCGTTTTCCAATTAAAATAATATAATTTGATTACCAATTACTCATATAGAACTCGCTTACACCCGGATAGCAATCCACAATTATGTTATAATTTCGCGGTAGAACCCAGGTAGATCCGGATAAAGTACCGGAGCCTATGATGGGAACCTAATTGAGTTCTAAATCGCGTTTTACCCGGTTCCAACCATGGTTCTAACGGTTTTTTTAAGCAGGGATGCTTTCCTTATGGCTACTTGGCTCACGCCCTTACTGTATTTGTGTGTATGTATGTACTGATTATGAAAAAAAATAGACAGTACTCTTCAATATCTTGGATGTGTTGCTATGGCATGACGACGTAAGATATCGTGGTTCCGTTACACTATCAGTACCAAATATCTCATTTAATGAGACAAATTTAAAAAAGCCTTTATAAGTAAATGGCATGAAAATGATTTTTTTTTTTAATTTAAATTTAAATTCTTGTGAATTGTATTTCTGAAATTTTAATTGTTTAGACTCATTTTTGCATGTCTTTGAACTGCTATGCTGTATGTTTTCCTTTTAAAGTGCTTTACGTATATTGTAAGCGTAATTATATTATTGTTCATATTCTTGTTTCGGGTACAGTTTCGGATGTAGGGGAGTCAATATTCGTGCCTGCGACATAGTTTTCGAACCAAGTCGCTTATTGTGTTAGTGCTATTTCCGTTTCCAGTGTACCCGCTTGCTTGTCTGTGGCTTGATTTTGATTGTCAGCGATCGAACAAACAAGTGACTTTTGTTACGCGCGTGACTGCAAGTTCGCCGGTTTGGTTAAGACTTTATAATAACCTCTCCAAAAAGAATAAGTCAAGACAGACAATTTCTAAAAATAAATAATTTCTTTGTATTTTCTCATATTTGAGTGTAATCATAAATGTTCTATTATGATGATTTGCCTCCAGATTAACTATTTCTTGCATTATGAAAGATGGAGAAAAGTGAAAACTCATATCATCAATATGAATTCTTTTTTTTTTAATTTTTTTTTGTTGACTTGTTTGCAAAAAATAACTCTGTGAGCAATTTTTAGAGTTATTTTAGGCCGAAAAAGTAATAAATGTAGACTTAGCTTGCAAACTGGACGTGCTTTATTCGAGTTATCTGAGGGCTGCAAAATTAGAAACTTAAGAATTTTATGATGGAAAAATGCCAGAGACCTCGGACTATACGTACTCTTAGGTAGGCGATGAAAATGCCCAGTGGCCGACGAATTGTGATTTGAAGAGCCGTGGGAAACCTAATAGAGGGGTAAACTAGGTACGCTAGGTACGATCGGTACAAAAAGGGGAGAGGGTCCTACGCCGGCAGCGGCCAAAGGCCCTTTTTACTAAATTAGCAGAATTTGTTCGACCGACAAAGAGTGTACACCTCGTCGTCTTGTAGGGGTGGCGTAAACGCATACAGTTAGAAATCCGTCTGTGTATTTTAATTATATTTTTAATAATTATAATAAAGTTAAACAATTTATCAATACAAATCCTGACAAGTCTTATATTAAATTTACCACAATTATTAAAAAAAAATGAAACATTTTAACGTCACGCTCGGACTTATGTGATTTTCGTGGACATTCAGATTTATTCCTCGAGGCTTGATATCGTAACCGTAATTGAATCTCGTGCTTTAGGGATAGATTAAAAATGTAGCCAAAGTTCCCATTATCTCGATAAATGATGCGAGACAAAAAAAGGACAAGGCATTACATTTTTTCACTGCAAATGTTTTACAAAAGTGATTCTCAAAAACCTTTTCGCTATCTCTTGTCGTTTCCAAATAAAAATGAATATTTTTTACTTAAAAAATTTAAAAAAGGTAATATGTTATTTTTATAACAAATTTTTAAATTTTTTTCATGCATCGAATAGTTTGGCTGAAAAATATGATTTTTCATTTTTAATTGTATTTTTGAAATTAAAATGAAAACTATACGTTTCATAAAGAAATTTTTGGAATGAAAATTTGTAGATCTGTTTTGGAGAAACAATTTTACTTCTTAAGTGGCATTTCTATTTCGAAGGGTCGATAAAGTCGTTTTTTTGGGAATTGAGTGGGAAGAAACCATTAAAGTTACACCGATAAAAGTCTAGGAAATATTGAACACGTTTCTCTCAAAAACACGTGTAATTTCTACGACTGCTTCCTATCAAGCTTTAATTATTTAATGACCATGCCATAGAGACATATTTTCTGAACATGGACTAAGGGCTAACACCCTGGACTAAGGGCCAAGCAGATCACATGACAAAAATTATATGTTAATCTAACTATGCTAGATAACTTTTTCTGTTTATAACATATCTTGCTCAAAATTTGATAAATGTATCAGAAGATAATAAGGAACGTCTGTTAACTTCATTTTAGTGAACATTCTGCAATCTTTTTCATTCTAAAATATAAAACTAAAGTGTTCTCGACAATTAAAGCTCTGTGACTAGATTTCCATGGAGAATGAAATATTGTCTTGAAATTTCGAGAAATGGATTAAAATTTACTGGAACAGGTCTGTTATGTCTTGAATATTCATAACAATATCAAAAAATTCTGATAAAAATAAGTAATTTTAGAAAATTTACAGAGTATATTACCGACAATAATAGAAAAGTTTAACAGAACTCAAGACACATAGTTGGTATTATTAAAAAATTAATTAGTTGAGTTTGAAATTTTTGTCACTGCCTGCATTATAGGAGGATCACTAGTGCTCACTCTGAATATGATGAACATGTATCAAGTAAATTTAATAAATTGAATATTGTTTGAAATTTCTTTTTCTAATTAATCATTAGTCAAAAAATTCTTTGTCTTAGAGCAACGATGTCTTTAAATTTAAGCATTCTATAGAGAGAAAAGCTTTTCATAAATAAGTTAAAAACAGTGTGTAGGCATGGGAGTCTAGAGTTGATGAAAATTCTTATCAAATGAGGCGATAGTAAATCTGTTGGTTAATCACATTAACAATAAATAATAGACGTTGTAGCAATCTGCTTGTAGAATGAATTGAGAAGAAATTAATTATTTTAGACAGACATCGTATTCTTCTCAAAAGACGAGAGTCGGGGGCTGAGATTATTACGTGACTTACGATAAGACTTTATTCACAATGTGGAACGATATAGCGATTTTTCAAAGAAAAAGTTGCGATCGCCGTCGCTCCATTGAACCGTTGAACTGCAACGACGTCGCGGAATCCATAATCGTAGATTCGAAGGCGTTTGCACGAGATGAGATGTTGCACACAGATATTTTTGGCTATCTTTATTGGCTGGTATTAATAAATAAATCGTTTTCATATTCTTGTAAATAAACAAATTGCGCGATTAATCAAAGCAAAAGATATCAACTTCGGAAAATTTATACTCGTATTATATCAATTGATTGTCATGAATTAAAAAGTTTTAGAATAAAATGATGCAAGTGTTTTTAATAATATATCACTTCTTTTAATAGTTTTTGGAGAATGAATAAAAAAAAGTAAAAGTTTTTTTATTTCCTGGATACATTGCTGACCAGGGTTGCTGTCAAGCTGGCTTCTGGTTAGCTATATACAAAAGAGACTTTGTTTCGTTTCGAGATCACGTCATCATGTGTCTGCCTCTCGATTGTGATAATAACTCGAGAACAAACGTTAGCGAACATTTTTCTCCCAGTTGCCTTTTGTCCATTGATATACGTGCTCAATATCGTTCTAACACAAGCTGCCACTGTGTCAATTTCGCAGTGACGTTCTCTATGAGCTAAACGATGACGTTGATGACGCAATCTAAACGAATTTGTCACCATCAAATACTATTCCGGAATCTGTATTAAATATATTTTACTTTAGAATACAATTAATTAATTAATACACGAACGAAACATACAATTTTTCGCGCAGCGGCGCGGCGGGTAGGGCTCCTGCCCAACAGAAATCGATATTGGAAATTTTACATTTTTAAATATGGTTTTATATAGAGTTTTCATATTATATTTCGCATCTATTTTTTATAAAATGTTGAGCCAATACGCTTTAAAGTAAGCTTACAACGAATTTCAAAGTTAAACGTTCTATCTTTATTTATAACAAAGCAAAATTTTTTTTTTCTAAGCGATTCCATAATTCGTTGCATATAATGTTCAAGCGCTTCGTTTTTCAAACGAAGTTTAAGCAAATAAATACTTTATGTCGAGAAGTTTTTCAGAAAAACTTTTTTGTGGAAGCATTTTTTAAATAAATTAAAGTGAAGAATTATGAACGTTAAACTCAGAGATCCCAACGGTGGCTCTTTTTACTGAGCTTTCTAGATTAGATGATTCAACGAATAGTTGCATAAAAATTAATGCTGTCTGTTATAGGATGTAATGTATGAGAATTCGGTGTAATATTAGTAATTAAATTAATTAGTAATATAGTGATAATTCTATAAAATCTGAAACTAAAAGCAATAGATAATCTATTGGAGTAGCCTCATAGCTTTATAAAAATGTTTATTAAAATGATGACTCATTTTTAAACGGAAAAAAATATTCTTCGTATTATTATCAATTAGTACTTAATTTATTTTCAAGTACACACTAACTCACTATTGCAAACACTTACTAAACATATAATTGCTTGTTCAAACGATATCGAAGTTATTCCTAATCGCTGCGGGTTAGAACCCTCTATACTTATAACTAATGCATACTAAGGTATCAATTAAGCCTATCGGCTACTCACGCTTAGAGTAATAAAAATAAAATAGCTGTTATAAGCTGCATGGACAGTTGAGACACGTGGTGCGGTGGCATGGTGAATAACCTTTCAAATTCTACTAATCACGAAAGCTCAAGGCACATTAGCTTATGCATCGTCTTCTAGAAGTATAGGACTGATGACTAAACGTTTTGAAGTGTGCGCAAAATGACATTTACAAACTCCACAGTGCGTTCCACAATTTATATTGTGACGCATTAATAGAACACAAAACTTTGGATTACGATTACATTTTGTAACTAAATACAATGATAAGATATCTTCAGCATTACTTTCTTCAACAAAACGTATAGAACTATGACATATAATGATAATAGTCGCCGAGGGCCAGGTCTGGAGAACACGGTGGATGCGGAAGCGATTCAAAACTTAATTCATGCTTTTTTGCCTGTGCAATATTCGATGTGTAAGATGGTGCATTGTCATCATGAAAAAGGATTTTTTTTTCTTTAAATGTAGCCGTTTCTTCCTAATTTCCCCAAACAATCGATCCAATAATGCAGCATAATATGCTCCAGTAATCGTCCTTCCTTTCTCAAGGTGGCCGATGAAGATTACTCCATGTGCATCCCAAAAAACACTAGCCATAACTTTGCCAGCCGACTGTTGCATTTTCGGACATGATTCCGGAGTATAGTGATGGATCCATGTTTCATCTATCGTCATAAATCGACGCAAAAAATTTTGCAACGAAGTGGTCACTCTGTTTTTGGGCCATTGAGAGCAATCGCGGCACCCATCTAATGAATGGATTTGGCTCAAATTTTGACAGAAGAGGTTTGAAGGATGGAACTTGTCAACAATGATAGCCGTTATTTATTAGTGGCGACCTCTCATAGAAATATCACTTCAATATCAAACACCCTAGTAAGTATCGTCTTCTGGAAATATGAGTATAGGACTGACTACTAAACGTTTTGAAGTATGTGGAAAATGACACAAACTCCATTTTATAATTACAGTTGCAATGATTAAACCTTAAAAAGTATTTCTAACTTTGATAGCACTTTTTAAAAAAGTTTGACATTATTCCCGAAACCGAAATTTTCATTTTTCTATGTGTAAATCTAACACTAGTACATACAATATTACGCCCCTATATGTTTAAATATCGCTCACTTCTCGCCGAGACTGAAGGTTTAAACTGTCTTTATATACTAACTGGGAAAATATATCGCCGCTTGTGGGAAATTTGAATTACCTGATTAAATATTCTAGGTGCTCCGAAGTCTACCAGTAAAGGATCAAAAATTTTAAAGGCCCCGAGGAAATCAATAAAAATTAACTTTTAAGATTTAATTTTATCCAATGAAAAATGAAATAAGTCATTCTCAAAATAAATTAAAATATCTAATATTATTCGGATGTTTGATTGTAGGAAAGGAATTGACTAAAGTGTATTTATAGTGAAAATAATGCAAAATTTTTTTGACGTGTTTTAACACGTTGATTACGTGATTTTAGAATTTTACTAGACTAGGGGTGTCACCGACATTTCATGGGCCCTTCCGTATAAATTTTGCTTATTTAATAGATCGTGTTTTTGTTTCATAAATTCTTAACTAATATCTATTGTTAGTCAAGATATCAAGAATAGCTAATATCGATAATCATTATGTTAAGTTTAAAATAATATAAAATACATACGGGAGTTTGAGTTTTACATTCGATCCTGGGAGTGGTGACGATAGACACGCGATCACGAACTTCCGTTTACCTGAACTTTTGACTAAATCGTAACAAACCCTAGATCAAAAGCTAGTGGATGAAGCGTAAATTTTCATATAATATAATTGACATAATATTCAAACTCACAGTACACTTTCACCTGCAATTTGGTTTAAACTTTATAATTGTGTAATGTAATAAATGGCATTTTTTCGAAAAAATTCACAAACATTTTGTGTTCTTTGATTTAATCTAAATGCAGGATTAATATTCTGCAATTGGAAACCAAAAGTATATTACGTGCCTAGGCGCACAATGAGGGTTATTGCGTGACGAGCGACAATGCTCGCAGGAGATCGAAGCCGAGACAAAGCCGAGGCGCGATCAGTCCTGCGAGCATTGTCGCGAGTCTCGTAATTTCCCGAATTGTGTGCATTGGCACGTATTCTATTTTATGTGACTTCGGTACGGATACGAGTTTTTATGCGTACACTCGAATCTAATCTAGTATTGTAGTTGTTTGCGGCGCTAGTCATTAAACTTGATATTTCGCGACTAGTCCCAGCCATTTTGATTTTATCGATCTTGTGTAGTAGTAGCTTGTTGTAATAGAGCATGCGCAGTTCAAATGTACAAGGCTTTGTCAGTAGGGTGCTAACGCTGTACGAAGAAGAAGAAGAAGAAGAATAAGAAGAAGATTCTGCTCCGCTGTAAGACTATATGCGCACGCGCAGTTAAATGTTTACATTATATTCCTCTGTAACGGAATACACAACATGCCGTTACTCTCAGCTGTAACGGAAAAACGAGTTTCCGCGCCGGAGGCACATAAAAATCTTTTTTCAGAACAAATTTTACTCAACTTGGGTGGAAACTTCAATTTTTTTATGTTACTTTCTGACATATTGTTTACAAATAATACTCTCCTCATATCAAGTATTACAATCCTTAATTTTTGCTCTACGGTTTGAAAAATTACCCAACTACTCGAGTATTATTTAGAATTTGTTTTTGAATAAACACGCGACATTATTTAAAATTTTTTCCAAATGTCTCTATGTCCCTGTTTTCCTTAACTTTTGGGTAAGCTTTATCAAATAAATGTTCTCCTTGTACAATGATACTAGTGTATAATCATCTTAATAGATGAATCCACTTTTGTAAACATAGATACATATTTTTTTTGTTATTGTTATATCTAAGGAAGTTTTAGGTATTTTATCGATGCTTTCTGTACAATTTTATGTAAATTTCCTCACACTTTTTTCCATTTTTTCATATTACCAAAGTTTACTCCAAAATAGGGCTCATATATGCAATAATTTATTTATTGCTTTCATATTTTAGAAATAAAGATTACTGATGAGGACTCCAATCAGAGTTGAAACGTTTGAAAGTATGTAACGTTCTGAGTTATTATTTGTAGACCCTAAAGCTAAAACAACATCTTATGAAAATTATTTCTTTTAAATAGCCTATAAAAATTATAAAGAAATAGGTACAATCGAGATTCCCTATAAAGAGAAGCTCGAGTATCGGAGACCTCTCTGCATCGAGCGCGAGAGGGATTCCCTCCATATCCTACTTGTTGCTATGCGCTGTTATGCGCATTATATGTTGCGTGCAGTCAGTCTGTCAGTTATGCCATGTGAATAATTGTATGTACATAGTAAAAAAGCGTATAAAAAAGACTTTTGCGAGTATTCAACATGGAATTGACTTATTTGACGGTATGTACTGAAAATACTAAAAATATAATAATACAATAATAAAAATATCTATGCTCATCAGGTGTATTTTTGAATATTACCAGAATAAAAGAAAAGTCTTGATGGTAAATGTAATAAACAGTAATATAAATGTTAAAATGTTGCTGTTGGTTTTCATTTATAAAAAATGCGTTTCGAAACATAGTATTACACATGTAGTATTGATCACAATAATAAACTGCGCAAAAATTATACATACGGATTAATTGTAATTATATAAAATTTTCATACATATTGTTTAAAAAGAGAGAATTTTACTTATCTACAGTAATGTGTGAATATCAAAATTTCCAAAAAAAACTTATGCAATTTTAATGTTTGATAACCGACTTTACTCTAAAATATTGAAAACTCCAGATTGGAAAAATTAAATATTAAATTTTTCATTTCAAATACTGTAAAATTACACAATTAAGTAATTTTTCAACAATTAACCAATTATTTCAAATTCGAGCGTGCTTCATTCCGTAGTAGTGGGGGAAGAGGGGTCGATCGTCTGCTCGTTATGGGGAACCGTGACGCGCTCGTAAAAGGGAGGTCTTGTTACAGGGGATCTCGTTATAGGGAATCTCGAGTGTATATAATTATAGAACATAAAAGCGCCAAAAGAGGGGTGATAAATGTTGACTACATTTTTTTGAACTTTTCATGGTGTTTAAATTGTAGGCGGTAAATTGATTTTTATGAACTAGACGCTGATTGATTGTTAAAAATGACCCAATCTAAAATTGCGTTACCGAAAATCATTGAAATCATTTTTAAAGTAACATAAAGCGAAACATTCAATAAAGTTTAATTTCAATTAAAAAAATGTATAATTTTCATCATAAAAAAAAGGAATTCGAGAAAATGTGGTGAATGTCCTATGGAAAAGGAGAGATTATCTGACATGTGCATTAAAGCAGCCACGTATGACAGCGGATGAAGCATCTTAAGGGCAAAGCTCACACTGATCTTAAGAAATAAGCTGCGACAGCGAGCCGACTGTCAAGAGGATTATTGTCTTCGAATTCTTATCTCAGCTAAAAGTTTTACTGAGAACGTATAAGAGAACGAGGCTGCTGCAATATCCCCAGAGACCCTGGGGGATGCTGGGACACATCCACACTACCCCGTCACCTTCAAGCAACCGACTTGTGTCTCCTTTTCCTTCTTCTTCTTCTTCTCCTTCTTCTTCTTCTTCTTCTTATTATTATTATTATTATTATTCCATTTCCTTAGCATTGTCGCATTCATGTTACCAGTTTCATTTCAGCATCTAGCTCTATATTACATCACCCTCTCTACACAATCTTGGTGTCTCATGTTTATAGCCTGAATCTCGATGAGAAAATGGCAAGAGTAGAAAAACAAGATTCCTTTCAGTATAATTAACTTCATGAATGTAAGAATCTCAAAGGTCTTTTATAACATTTTCAGAATCTTGATTGAGAATAAAATTATTATAATTTAAATGTAAAGTTCCAACCTGAATTGGTCTGTGTTTGTTTATTATTTATTCTAAAGTAGCGAAGGTGTGAGTTATTCGGTTATCAAAAATTGTGAATAATTTTTTTCTACACTTTGATTCTACAAAGGGAAATTCTATTGATATTTTTTCTTCGTAGAACTTGCATCCTTATTTTTCTAGTCTCGCGTTGTACACTTTGAGAATTTCCGTCAACTCTCATCATTCTCTCGCGTGACTGGCACCCTCCGATAACAAAACTCATGTCGGTTGACGTTAACGCATACCACCACCTTCTGATTGGCATCAAACTTCACCTACTTTGACACCTTGATAGTGAGAATTCTCCAGAGAGCTTTAAATTTAGTTTAGAATAGATAAATTTATACGAAATTTAAAAAAAAACACGGAGTAAAATAAATCGTCAAGTAGTCTGACTTTCATAATATGAAAAAAATAATTTGTCAATTAGTAACCCAATTACTTCTGGGATCTATCATATATTATTAGCCTCTTCATTTCTTTTGAAGCTTGAATTTACGTTTGAAGGTTTTAAATTAACCAGCCTTCCTGTACAGAAATTGCCCGATTTGTTCTCATTTAACTTAGAGCTACGAATAGGCCCTTCCCAGAAAAACTTGACTAGGGAGTTCTAGCCGGGCTATTGTGAGGCGTTTACGAGGTTCTCCCTATTTGATTTCTAGAAAAATTATCTGGTATACAAATAAGTTTCCGCCGTTTTTCATCAAAAATTGGGCATTTATTAGAAAAGAACGGAACCGTATGTTTTATTCAAAGTATTGTCCATCGTATTGTTCTTCTTGCGTTTGGCACGAATATTGATCCAATAATGCTTCCAATTCCGCGTGTTCATACACTTTCGGCCTTCCGTTACGTTATTTGTCTTCGATATCAAATTTACCGTTCTTAAACTTTTGAAACCACTCACGACAACTTCTCTCACTTAAGGCAGCCTCACCATATCTTTCTACAAGCAATCAATGCGCCTCAGCTGCAGATTTCTTCAAATTGAAGAAGTAAATTAAAAGTTCCTGCAAATGACGCTTATTCAGGTCAAAACTCGACATATTCGCACACAAAAGAATATATTATACTGATAAAAATTCACTAATATTTCAAGGTTATGTTGTTGACAGATGTCCAACCTTACGACAGTGACGTTTTACATCTGTCAATTTCAACCAAAACTTACTGGTGACGCCAACTTTCGTCAAACGGCGGAAACTTATTTGTACATCTGATAATTCCCTTAAGACGGGCCATAATTTCGGTTTTTAGTCAGGCCCTGGTAAGTTCCTAATTTGGATAAAAAGCTTAGATATTCCTGACTGCGCATACTTAAAAAAATCGTTTGTCCAAGGCATATGTAAATGCTTTATTTTCTACTTGAACATTTTTTATTGCTACAAAAAACTTCAGGAATAATTCGTGGAAAAGTATTCAAACGGACCAGACTGTGTGAAGCGTAAATTAGAAGTTATTGTTGTGTGTTTTTCTCTGGCATAAATATGTTTTGGAGGGCAGAGAGAGTTAGATAAATAATAATAGTAATAATAATAATAGTTAGAAGATAATAATCGTGAAGGAAGGCCAATTTCAGCAATTCTCATTACATTTTTCGACAGCAAAGGAATTATCCACAGAGAATTCGTTCCAACTGGCGAAACAATTAATGTCGCATATTTTATAGAAGTTTTGAAGCGTCTCATGACCAGAATCCGTCGTATTCGACCCGAATATCGTGATCCAGAGACCTAGTCTCTATTGCTACGATAATGCACCGTGTCACGCCTCACTCATTTTTCCTCAATTTTTGGCACGAAATCATGTCTGTGTGTTGAATCATCCGCCGTATTTACTTGATTTGGCCCCGTGTGATTTCTCTCTATTGCAAAAATTGAAATTAAAGTTGAAAGGATGTTTTTTTAATGACATTTCGACCATCAAAACAGCTACAAAACTAGCATTAGAGGCAATTCCACAAAATGAGCTAGAACATACATTTGAATCACTATTGAATAGCTGTAACAAAGGTATTGAAACTGGAGGAGAATATTTTGAATAAAAAAATTGAAAAATATTCAGATATCTTGTTTCAATGATGTTTTCCACGACCAGTCTCGAAACTTATTTGTCACACTGTGTATTGTAGAGTTAGGCAATGGACATGTATTCGAATCAGGGCCCGACTAGACGCCCTAATAACTAGAGCCTTCCTAAAGTAGCGTTACAACTAGACGGGGCTTGACTAGATGTACGGGAAATATTTGTTCATGAAAAAGTCAAGAATTTATACCGAAGCTTAGGATTGGAGATGCACCCTGGTGGACCCAGTCCAGTGAACCACCAGCAAATTCGCAGACCGTTCACCAACCGTTCGCTGACCTCGTAATAATATGAATAAGAGGAGAATAAAAAACATTTGAATTGATGCTATTATAATTTTGTGGTACGTTTTGAGTTGATACAATAATTTTATATTTTAGCGTTAAAAACTGAAAAAACATAGTACCTGCCATCAAAGGCAGTGCAGTGGTTCACCATTTTCGGAACGTCTCCACCGTCAGGATTGACTATTTGTTAGAGTGAGACGAAAGTAGGTGTGTCTCACTCCAACCAATAGTCAACTCTAAATGTGGAGACGTTCCACAAATGGTGAAGCACTGCACTGCCTTTGATGGAAGGTACTATATTTTTTCAGTTTTTAACGCTAAAAAATAAAATTATTGTATCAACTTTGATACCTTCAAACTCAAAATTTACCACAGAATCATAATTAAAACAATTTGAATGTCTTTTGTTCCCTTCTTATTCATATTATTACATGGTCAGCGAACGGTTAGTGAACGGTCAGCAAACTACGCTGACCGATTACTGGACTGGGTCCGCCAGGGCAGTTCGTAAGTCGTTCATGAATTTTCAGTAAATTGTACAAAACTCTTAACATAAATTCCTAAACTGAAGGTAAAAGTTCTAAAACGATTCACTGATTCTCTCCTATAATTATCAGGTACATTCATCGTTTATAATGTTTCATTAATCCAAAAAGTAGAGGATACAGTTAGTTAGATGTGGTTAGCTTTGGTGGTGTAGGATAATTTCTAAATGATCTTCATTTTCCAATTCAGGAGAATGAAAAGATGCCCTATTTTTGGGTCGGAGACCCGGGTTTGATTCGATAAATATAATTCTATGCCTATGTGAATCTGTGCACATTTCCAGTGAAATAGGGTAAAAAGTACAGAGAGAAAGGAGAAACACATTTTATTTATTTTTTTTCAATTATTTTCAGATCTTCAACAAATTGTCCATCATATTTTCGATTGCAATTTCAATTGAATTTTAAGAATTTACAGTTAGTTCCACATTAAAATCAACTTTTTTACATCAACCAAAAGGCAGATAAAATATTTATTGTTAGAATATAGTCTAAGGTATATTTGTATGTAGGTTTCGTGTGAAGTATAATTAGAAAGTATCTCAATAAAACCAGAAGAACAATGGAAAGTTATAATCTCTGGAAAAAGTAGAGAGACTTAAAAGATTGACTACTTCTACAGATATAAAGCTCTCTTTTTTCTTTTATACGAATAATTCTGCCATACCTTATAATTCCTGAGTCTCTAGAGTTCCTTGCCTTTTTGTTGATTCGCTCTCAGTAATTTGGTTACAATTAAAGCAAAAATCCCGTCCCCGTGGTTTCAGCCGCTATAGGTGGTGATTTATTCTTAACAAGGCAAGGTTTGCTGGGTACTTGAACGTTCACGCGGTCTGCGTGAAACAGTTGGGGGGACTTAGGATGAGAGTGAAGGAAAAAAGCAAAATGCGGTAAAAGGTAACAGATGGAGGGGGATGTGAAAAAGAGGAGCATTAGAATATACGTACGCATTGCCAACCCAACCCGCTGCACTGCGTTGCGCTGCGTCGCACGCGCCGCGCCGTAGCAATGTATAGTCTGCGTTCATTGACACCCTCTTTTTTAGCAGACGATTGAGAGGTACAATAAACACCCCCTTGGAATCCGCTGATATTAATTAATTTTATGTGTGTAGCTCGTGTAGAAAGAATAAAGTCGTGGATTATGGGTGCAAGAAAGAGAGCTTGGAGAAATAAAAAAGAATGAGAGAAAGAGAGCAAAAGAACGACTTGTGTTCACTGGGATCCACTTCAGGCGAGAATAATACCAGCGATGCACATGACTCAGTTTCTTTCTCTTCCAAACCTCTTGATTTTTCTCCTACCAATCTCACTGTCTTTCTATCTCACTCCACCCCCTTAGTAAATCCTCGTTCCTTCGTACTATGTGTCCGTCACATCACTCACACTTGTACTAATTTAATAGATGACAAGTAGAATTTATTATTATGAATCTGTTTGCGGTCAACGACACTTGTGTGACGCAAGTTTCCTGAAATTGCAGATCAAGGTGGTAGCAGACATTAATTGAAGGAACGGATGGAAGAACGGGATGCGCGCGTGACTCAGAGCTGAGTAGCCCCTGAAAGTAGGCAATTACCGATGGGAACGGGCGAACTGCGTTTTCAACAAAATGCCGCGCCAAATATTTGTCATCTAGAAAACTTCCAGCGATAAAGTTGGGCCAACATATCTCCCGAGTACACTTGCAAAATTGTTAAATGTGATCAGTTTCATTATTTTATTATCTTATGAGGATCGCTCCAGTTTGGCGAAACTTTCACTTTTAAGATTTTAATTACTTCCTCAATCATATGCAGTGTGTTTTTCTAGCGGCAGAAGATTTTTCAATAGGGATAACTTTTAAATGATATTTGTGAAAGTGACATTTTTTTTGCCATTTGCGTTAAGTAAAGTTTGCCATTTAATCGTGAATCGTTTAACACTTTAACAATGCTTCCAAATTGTGGAAATTTATTTTCAAAATCAAAATTCCGTTCGCGAAACTTATAGAGCTCTTCGTCCATTTTCAGATCCGGCGCGAGTTAGGTGCGAACTATGCACATGCACAGGGCGGCATTAGAACGCGGAACTAGGGAACGGAATTTTGGAAAAGGCGCCTTAATATGTTCCAGCATAAATAGGTGGCAAAAACTGTAATTACACGTAGCGGCAAAAAACCTCGCGCCGGGCCTGTCCATTTTATGATCGATATAATCCACCTTCTGAGCAGACTATTCGTTCTGTGATGGATAAATTTCGCACCAATTATTCATTGCTTGATGCAAGACCACCAATAAGACAAAGAAATGTGCGTGCTAAAGAAGCTATCGCTTCTGTAAGTGAAAGTGTGGAAGAGGACCCAGGCATGTCAATTTGCCATCATGCTTAACAACTTGGGCTTTTTCCGTGCACCACATGAAAGATATTAGGTAAAAATCTTGGTTTGCAAACTTGCAAGATCCATTTGGTCCAAGAATTAAAGCCCAACGATCATCGTTTGCGTTGTGCATTCACAGATTGGGCTCACAATCGATTGGAAGTTTTGATCCATTTTTTTACCATAAAATTTTGTTCACTGACGAGGCGAATTTCTGGTTGAATGGGTATGTGAACAAGTAAAATTGCTGTATATGAAGTAAGTCCAATCCAAGACAATATCTTGAGATCCTATTGCATCAATTAAATTTGATTGATTGATACACGCCAATGGCATTATCGGTCCATATTTCTTTCGAAATGAGGAAGGGGTAGCCACCGAAACCATTAATTTATTGAAAAGACAATTTCGTGACAACATTATTTTAGGAAATAATCCAGTCAATTTTCCTCCAAAATCGTTTGATTTGACGCCTCCAGATTTTATGCTTTTTATGCTCACAGCTCAACAACTCTGGAAGCATGGGAGGTCACAATATCAACCGAGCCATTGATGAAATAAGCCCAAAAATATTGGGAAAAGTGGTCAAAAATTAGACTGATTGGATGCGCTTCGTAACGATTAGACTCGGTAGTCACATGCCGTAAATTATTTTTAAAACATAAATGTCATTGAATTTACTTCCACAAAAAAATTTAAATTAAATTTTTCAGACAGCAGTATAGTTCTTTTATCACTCACATCAATGTTTAATCAGGGTATTCGTGACTTTTTTCTAATTTTATTTTTTCAACAAGTTCAGTTGATGCTGAACAACGATAGGCAGGGTGAAGGGTAATGAAAAGACAAGAAAGTTACAGTGAGGGTAGGAAGGAATGCAGCAGCTGCAATGCTCATTCAGATTTGAACTGAGGAATTTGTACTACACTCTACACTCGGATTCTCTTGGAAAACGTCACGTCGCACCGCACCGCGCCACACCACGCCGTCCAAGTTACAAGTATAACTTTACTCAATGCTCAACCATTCCCATTTCATTCTCGTGTCTACTGACAATTGTCATCATCTTCTACCTACAAGACGATAAAACGAAACTAAAACCAGGTTAGCTATAGATTTTTATCAAAAATATAAGAGGCAATTAGGAAAATACGCTTGCCTTTTTTTTAAATTAAAAAAAGATCTTCCTAAGATTAAACAGAAAAAACTTGAGGTTACGGCTCTGATAGAAAATTGTTTTTCTCCCAAAGAGGTAATTATGGTGGCTTCTTGTTTCTGCGCTTGCGTCAGTTTTACACAAGAGTGAAGCAAAGAAACACGTAATTTGAAAATTAAATTCATGTAAAAGTCCTTTTATTGTTTATTTTAGCGATAAAAACTAGGAAAACATCATATACCTGTCATTGAAGGCAGTGCAGTGGTTCACCAGATGCGGAACATCTTCACTGTCAGAATTGGCTATTCGTAGAAGTGAGATAAAAGTATTTGCGTCTCACTTCAACCAATGGTCAACCCTGACGGTGGAGACGTTCCGCAAATGGTGAACCACTGCATTGCCTTCATTGACAGGTATATGATGTATTCCCAGTTTTTATCGCTAAAAAGTAAAATTATTGTATTTATTCCTAGACCTTCTATTCCAAATTCTACCACAGAATCATAATTGCAATACTTTAAATGTTTTTTATCGTTCTTAGTCATAATAATGTGAGGTCAGAGAACGGTCCGCTAGGGGTTGTATATTTAAGTGTATTTGTGATAGAAAATATGATTGGCTGCGACTGACTGATGTGAATGTATTTTCATGATGCACGGAGAAAAATAGTTGAAGTAATTTTACTCAACTCTGTCGATTAAACTTGGGACATAAGGACATTTGAACATTTATTAAATCCTAGTCGGGTAAAATAAATTTGATAAATACCTAATTCACCCAAAGTGAATAACAATAAGTGTTACATAGGAAATAGTAAGGAGTTGAGACGACAGGGCATCAACATTGTTAACATGTTAACATGAAATGTATAAGTATATCACTGACGTTTGAGGAGCTTCAAACCGTAGTTGAGTAAAATAAGCATCGGGCGTATTATTTCAACTGGCAATGGTATGGTTCTCTTAAATAAAAAAAAATTCTTACATCAACCCTGCCATTACTCATCCGATGCATACATACATACCTAAACAACATACAATTACATTCACAGCATTCAGTCCTAGCCAATCATATTTTAAATCACAAATACACTTAAACATATAACATTACATATGTAAACCTAATATAACTACACTTATATATAAGTAAGATACGCTTTCGTCGAATCACGTACACCCTCGCTTACAATGCTGAGACATAAAATTTGGAACTTTCTTATATAGTGACTGCCTGAGTTATTCAGAGCTTGTGGAACAGTGTCGTGACTAGAGTTCTTGAGCCTCACTCAAATAAAAATAAATCAACTTTTTTCATAAATTATTCATAAAATATTTAAAAAAATTAATATTATATATATATATTAATATATTATATATATTAATCAATTATTATAACTATGATTATTGATATATATATATATATATATATATATATATATATATATATAATATAATTATTAAATTATATTTAGTATACATTTTGATTATAACTACGTATGAAGTTTAATGAAACTAAATTTTCAAATGTATATTAAAAAATTGCATTATTATCAAAAAGTATCTTGTGTAAAAACATTTAAAAGAAGATTGTTTTATTTTTTGTGTTCTATATTTTAAAAATATGTATTTTATAATTGCGAATTCCAAATTATTATTGTGACTAAAAAATTAATGTGAAATCTAAATCCTGTGTAGATTTTTCAAATTTTATGTAATACACTTATCAAGACTTTGGATGTTTAAATTTTCATTAAATCAATTTAATTTAATTAACTTAAGTGAAAAAGAAAGAAGTAGTTATAAATAAATGAAGAAAAAATTATGAATCAAGAATTTATTAAACTTATAGAATCTATGTGACTAGATTATGTGAACCTTTTAAATAAATTATATAAACTAGTGGATAATCATCAAAGTACGATGAATGTTTAAAATCACTAATCTATAATTATATAGAATCCACTATTAAGTAAGTGGTGCATTAGCCACTAAATAAAACAGTGGCTATTCCAGTATTTTGGATTTAGAGAGTACTAAAATAAACTGTGAGTGTATTTTGTATGTTTTAAATTGATTTTTATTATTAAATATAATAACGTGGAACATCAGTATGTCGAAAATTCAACACCTTTTTGAAATTAAAAAATGTTTATGTGTGTCTTAGGCGCAGATTACTTTCATTTGTTCCTGCGTGAATAGATTTAGCTGGTGGAATAAATCTTGCGATTCATGGTTTACTCAACTCTCGATTCAAGCGTAGAGCAGAATGAATGGAAAGCTCTACTATTTTTGTGATTTAATAAAAGACTGGTTTTTTATAATTATACTACGAGTAATAATATATATATATATATATTAAAGTTTCTAAATATATTTAGAAACTTTTAATGCACGCATTCAAAATTTGACATCGAATACAAAGAACGTGGCGGAAGGCCGAGAGTGTACGAACACGCGGAATTGGAAGCATTATTGGATCAATATTCGTGCCAAATGCAAGAAGAACAATACGACGGACAATACTTCGAATAAAACATACGGTTCCGTTCTTTCCCAATAAATGCCCAATTTTTGATAAAAAACGGCGGGAACTTATTTGTACACCTGATAGCCAGGATAGGTAGGGTTCAAAACCAGCTGCGTTTGAACATTTTCAACGGCGTTCAAGCGAGTGATTATGTATTGTATGAATGTCTTGTTAAAAAATATACCAATCAAATGTCAAATAATATTAAATAAAATATTGTATTATTAGCAATGAAATATTACTGGAATATTTTAAAAATTAAATCTCCATTTCTATTATAAACACTTAAGGACATGTGATCCTTAGGAAATATTATATTATATTAAATAATATTTAAAGAATTTGAAAATTTCTGATTTTCCACTATATACTAGCTTGGCATCGAATTTTTGTAAATATAAATATTATGGTACCAATCTTTACAATTTATAATAATAGCACTTTTTTTTCCTAATTTAGTTATAATGTTAGCGGACTTCTTCAAATTCTGTAAAGGGGGTTACCTAGTATAACGGGTTGTCAATATATAGGGGCCCAAATTTTCGACGATTCACTCCAACCGCTTGCTTTCAATTGTACAGCTGTCTAGTTTTACATTTTATGGTGGTTTTGAAAAGAACTTTTAACGAGGTTTACAATAAAAATAATCATTTAACAATAGAAAAATTATTTTACTCTAATTTTTCATTTTCACAAATATTTTTGAGTTTTTCTAACAATGTGGCATTTTTTATTTTTTTAATGAAGCTAGAAAAATAGTATATTACGACCCTAGGCCAGAAAGTTTTGTAGGGGGCAGGGGGAGGTCCGCCCGACTTTTGCAAAACCGAGACGAAGCCGAGGTTTTTGCTGGTCGGGGCGGGCATTAGAAACTTTAAAATAAAATTCAATCATATAATAACTGCAACAAAAAAATTGAAAATCAAAATTTTTTTAAAAATTAACAAATACCAGAGAAAATTTATTCTTCAATAACAATATTAATTAGTTAATATTGATCAACAGTAACTTTAAAATCACACATCCAGTAATACTAATCTTCTTATAATAATTATTATTACTTTTATGAATATCATTATTAATATAAAATAAACTGTGTACATACATTTTTTGTTTTTCTTTTTAATAGTTAGTCTTTTGTGGAATTGCACGAAGTTACATTAGATACGCAATTGTTAAACGTTAAAATTAACTTGAAAGATTAGCGTACTATTTATTAATAATTTGAAGTTACATACAGATGAATTAAACAAACGAATTATACGATGAATTTAGCGGCACTACTGAGCCACAAAAGTCGTTGTTTCTGGAGTGAAATGCGGCCAGGAAGATCGTACTTTCGGCTAGGAGATCAAGAAAAAGCTTTTTTTTTCTCTTGAAAAATATCCCAAAACAAAAATGGGATGGGAAGTGTTAGTTGAGTTATAGAAGGTGTTAAGAGTGTGGGTGCCCTGCACCAACTAGCAGCAGTGCTACCAGGCGTGCTGCAGTGTCTCAGTGGTTCTAATACTTGTTAAAAATGATTTTTCTGTTAACGTGAAATGCCGATTTTATTTCACTCACACCTTTTGATAGTTGGAGAACAATTTAAATATCTTCTAAATGAAATTTTAAAAACGATTTTATTATAAGAAAACGATAGTTAATAATAGAATAATAAAAGATTGTAGTGGATGATTCTGCTCCCCTCTTACATATAGAGGTGCTTGTATTGTGGCCGTTTTTCGCGCAGTACACTGAAAAAAAAAATCGACGATACAGACATAATTGTGGTTCCTTGACCTATATTATATTGGAGATTTACCGAAAACCAAGGTTTGCTTGTATTAGTTTAGCCTGTATGTGTATTCCAAACATATGAATTACTATTGCAGCAATATTTTTGATCAACTGTCAAATATATTTTGTTGAATTACTTAAAAACAATCAGCTATATTCATATGGCTGGTAAATCCCAAGCATTTATTTTAGTGTACTCGGCTCAAACGCATTAATTGCGTTCGATTTCGTTCCCCAGTGATGTTTTCGTTCGGTTTCAACAAATCGTAATAAATAACATCAGCGTCTTCGAAGGTTTTTGGCCTTCCTTCACGCGGACAGTCGTCACATCGAAATCACTGTCTTTGAAGCAACGGAACCAATCACGGCACGTTGTTTCACTTAGAGCAGCATCTCAGTAAACTTTTTGCAGCTCTCGATGCGCTTCAGCCATCGTTTTCTTCGAATAAAAGAAGAAAATCAACACTTCCCGCAAATGATGATTATTTGGCACAAAATCAGACATTTTCACACAACCAAAAGTATATGATGCCAAAACAAAAGCACTAATGTATCAAAACTGTTGCGCACCTAATATAAAATTCATATTGTAAAATTTATATTGTAAAATTATTTTTTGACATATAATTTGACAAGTATGTTAATTTGGTTGCGAAATGAATTTTTCACAACGCTGTAACCTAAAACCTTTTTGTTACACGGAGAAGATAGTTGAAGTAATATCTATATCTATTCACGCAGGAACGAATGGAAGTAATCTGCGCCTTGGCCACACATAAAGACTTTTTAATTTCAAAAACCTGTTAAATTATCAACATACTGATGTTCCAAGTTATTATATTGTATTTAATAAACAAAATCAATTTAAAACATACAAAATACAATTACACTTTGTTTTCGTACTCTCCAAATACAAAATAATGGTTTCCACTTATAAACTAGTGATATTAAAAATTCATCGTACTGCAGTCGTGTTTGATCGTGTTTTTTCTGTTCGTCACGAAGCTTTGGTACATACTCCGCAGTATTTACCACTATTTCATTTAATGGCTATCGACTAGTTTATATAATTTATTTAAAAGTTTCATATAATCTAGTTATATGGATTCTGTAAGTTCAATAAATTCTTGATTCATCATTTTTCCTTAATTTATTTATAATTACTTCTTTTTTTTCACTTAAGTTTTTTAAATTTAATTAATTCATGAAAATTTAAACAAAAGTCTTGATAAGTATATTACATATAATTTGAAAAGTCTACACAGGATTTAGATTTCACAAAAATTTCTAAGGCAAAATAATAATTTGGAATTCGCAATTGTAAATTACATATTTATGAAAAAAGGTAATTTATTTTTACTTGAGAAAGGCTCAAAAACTCTAGTCACGACACTTACTCTCACAAGCTCTGAATAACTCTTGCAATCACTATATAAGAAAATTCCAAGTTTTATGTCTGAGGATTGTAAGCGAGCGTGTGTGTGTTTCGACGAAAGTGTATCGTCCTATATATAGGTTTTAGTTATTAGGTTTATAACTGTAAAGTTGTATATTTAAGTGTATTTGTGATAGAAAATATAATTGGCTGTGACTGAATGGTGTGAATGTATTTGTTTTTTTGTTATTTAAGAGAACCATGACAACGTTTTACTCAACTCCTTACTATTTCCTATGTAACGTTTATTCCCGTGTAGAAATTGCCCTATCTTTCCTTATTTCAAGTTGGGTTCTAGTGGGGCCCGGACTAGAATTTCCTCATCTAGAAAAAACTGGTAGGGGCCCTGTTAGCACCCGATTAGTATTTCTAGTCCAGAAAAAACTGATAGGGGCCCTGTCAGGTTCTAGTGAGGAATTCCTTGTTTCGCTTAAGTATGGAAAATCTATTTGTATCTGGCGGAGCCCCGACTAGAGAATCCCTATTTGTAATATTTGTGGTTAAGGTTAGGTCCATTAGATACAACATAACCATTATTCTTTATTCTCATTAAAATTTGATCTTATCTGATAAAAATGGAGATTTTCTGAACACGGTCTTGGATAAAATCAATACTTAAGAGGAAGCAACAACATTTAAGAAAACTTTTTCATAATTTTAACTCGAATTCGCATATAATTATAATAATCATATGCGAGCACTTATGTGTATGTGTGTGTATCTTATTGCGTCGAGGTAATAACAATAACGAAACATGTAGTTCAATTAACATGGGGTGAATAGTAATATCAATTGAAGCTTTCATAATAAACATAAGCGGTAGAAGTTACTACATAAGTGTAGTTAGAAAAACAAACTATTGATAAGTAAATAAGTGTACTATTTTTTAAATATTTTTTCGTTATTTTTTCGTTATGCGATAATTTTCTTGATTCAAAAGTTTCATCATATTTTTGGAATTGAAAAAACTCAAATTTTTTAGATTCTGAACATACGTTGATTTTACTCTTAAAAACAAAAATTAAAGGAATCATAACGTGTATAAAGTATCACTAATATACAATAATAAAAATTAATACTCCTAAAATGTATATGAAGCTTTTTATTATGTAATGTTCTTTAATTCAAAAATTTGATCTCTTTATTTCAAAAATATTTCATTTTATAGAAAATCGATTTAATAATTAAAAATTTTAATCAGAATCATAAATTGGCATAAAATTTAAAAATTCCCGATTACACGGGGCCCATACACTTCTTACACGGCCCTGCAGTAGTTGCAGGTTATAAGCGCTATTTTCTTTGTTGTATTCCAAACGTGCGCAGCCGAGAGGCTTAGTCGTTAGGTTAGTAATGCGTTAATCATAAGTAGAGAGGGTTCGAACCCGCAGCGTTAAGAATAATTTTTAAACCACCTGAACGAGCGCTTGTGTAGTGTAGAAGGGGGGGTGTGTGTTTGTAGGTGTGTATATAAAAATAGTAAGTTAGAGTCTACTTGAAAGTAAATACAGTTATGAAATGTACTAATAAGAATATTCATCGATTCAAATACTGCTCTTACTTGATTTACCCCTATGTTCCTGCGGTGCACTTAACTTCAAAAATTACACTGAGGCCTTTGTAAACTATGGAAAGTAAAGTTAAAAAGTAGTCAAACTTACTGAGATTTTTTTTCAGTGTACGTGTAATGAAAAAGTACTGTCAATTTACTCAGAAAAAAATTTCCTAGCTTGAAAACAGATTTTTTACTGTGAAAACAGTAAACTTAACCTTCCAAGCGAATATCCCTCCATTGCCGTTAAAAATGTTAAATATTAGAGACTTAACTCGAATTTCCCCTGTACTTTTTCTCTCAGTGTGGAAAATCGTTTTTATTTATTATTTTCTGAGTGAGATACCTGAACAAAATTGGTCACGCGACTCTGCTAATATATGCCCTTAAATTTAATGCGGAAGTCCAATAGAGCCCTAATGGTGTCCTTTTTTTTAGGTGGGGAAGTGTAAGGGCTGACCTCACTAAACCCCTACTAGAAAGTCTAGTAGGGCCCACCCCGACATAAGCGTTACGTTACCGACGGGGCCCTGACTAGTTTTCCACGCTAGATCCCGACTAGAGATGGGGCAAACTCGTCGGGGCCCCACTAGACCCCTATCAAAATTTCTACACGGGTGTTATTCAATTTGAGTGACTTATTAGGTATTTATCAAATTGCTTTTAGTAGACTAGGATTTAATAGATGTTCAAATGTACTTTCGGTACAGGCACAATACCATTTTCAGTAATCCCGCAGTACTGAGAGACAACTCCCAGCTGAGTGACAATTTGTACAAATGCCAGTACCGCACCGGCACAGACCTTCAGTACAGGCATACTACTATTTACATTACAAAGCCAGTACAGATTTTCGTTACAGGGACAGTACCATTTTTAGTATCGTCTCAGTACCGACAAACGACTCCCAGCCGAGTTAAATTTTGGATGAATACCAGTACCCAGCTGTTTTCCACCCGGTATTATGCCAGTACAACGCCAGTACCGACATCCACCCAGCAGTATTGGCACGATACCAAGCCAGTTGTAAATTTCCACCTGGGTGAGAGAAAATGATCACGTAATTTTACTGTTTTCGGAGGTAGCGCAAGGATATTCATTAAAACCGAGAATTTTTACTGTCCCGTAATTTTTGTTATTGTCACAATCCTTAAAATTTATCTTTTTATATTATATATGTTTTTTCTTTTAACCAGGGCAATCTAGTTCGAAAAACTACTTCCATTACGTATTTGAACTTGTCAAAAAAGTTGGTAACGTCCCTTTTTTTTGGGTGAGCTTATCATTATAAACATATACCGGGGAACGCGGAATTGAGGGTGCGCATGCAATAACCGCCTAAGCGCTCGGCCAATAGGCAGAGCGGAAGGGGGATGCGACCTCTGATTAGTTGAAATTTCCATTCGGAAAAATGCGGCTTATCAGGGGTTGCATTTCCCCTCCATTCAGCCTACTGGTCGAGCGCCTAGGCGGTTATTGCACGCGCACCCTCAATTACAAATCTACAAATTCAATCTGATGGATCCAATCCTAATCTTGCACTTGGACAAACTCAGAAATAACCAACAAGGAGGCGGCGAGTATATTTTACTACTTATTTTCCTTACATTTATTAATAACATTAAGAAACCCTAAGATCGCAAGTTTGTTCTATTGTTGTTATAAAAATTACGTTTCCATTACTTTTAATAGCCCTACAAATTTCTAGTTTCATAAAAATCAGTGATTAACAGTTCCGTAGGTTCACTTGTCAGTGCATCTCTCATTGATTCTACAAGATGTAAATTCATTTTTTATAGAGTAGTTCAGGAAGAAATGTACTCGTATTGCACTTGGTAACTCTGAAGAATATCGTATAAGGTATTGCATATTAGTTTATTTCTGACTCATTGAACATATTTGAAACTGACTAATTTTTTGCGTTAAATATTTTTAAAATACTCAGGATTTATAGTAAGATTTGAGATATATATATATATATATATATGACATAATAAGTGATAGGTTTTCACATTGCAGGTGTTTATGCAAAGTGATGTAGCATATATCTAATTTTATTAACTAATTTGAGTAGAAGGTATAGGTTTTTACTCTAATATCAAATTGAGAAGGTACAAAAATTGAAAGCACAAAATAAATAAAAATGAAAATGATTTTGGCTCTTTGTAAAAGAGAATATTTACAGTGAAATGGATTTTGAGTTGCAGCTTTGATTTGAAAGTACGAGTAACAAGTGTTGAAATAATGATTTTCAAAAAGCTGCTTTCTTGGAAGTTGGGAATTCAAAGGATTAAATCGCTCGGTAGAATAGCAATCATCGAAAGAGCGATATCCTCTGTGCGTGTGTGTGTGTGTGTATAAACATATGTAAAAAAAGGCAACTTCGAAGCTGAACCTTGAAGAAATAGGTACATTTTCTGACTCGTGATAATCGTTATAATTATATAATTGAAAGGTAGTATGTTCAATTTAGCCGAAGGCAGAGTTATTATTTTCCTTAATCTTGACGACACGCTAACGATCGTTGAAACAATGAGGAACACTGTTAATGAGAAAAGTAATTATGGAAGACTTTCCGCCTAGAAAATCGGAGCCGTCGAGGCCGAAGAAAGCGGAGGAGTTGAGAGAAGGACCAGAAGTAGGGAAGTTTGTAATATAAGTACCAAGTGTATCGTAACTCGACACGCCTTTGGAACTCTGTAACGACTCACCCCTGAACTCTACGTACCACACCGCGAGAAGCTTTCGATGCGTAAGAAGTTGCTCTAACGATGTAGTTTTTCCTCAGTCAATACAATTATAAATCGACTCGGGTAGTTTATTTACTTGTTTCAGATTAACATCCTCAATTCATATTCATGGAGATATAAGCAGATATCTGTGAAACGTTAAAAAATTCGAATAAAATGTTTAAATCTGCTTACAAAAAAAAAAATGATCGTACTGATGGGTGAATCAAGCGTTACAAAAATGGTCCTTTAACGTATACGTGATAATTTAATGAAATGATAGTACGTGACCCGACATGATTAATGGTGATTAATGGTATGCGTGATCAACAAGCTACTTTCTTCCCAATCGCTATACACTCGTATTAAAGAGTATATATTTCTCTATACAACTTTTATAGTCGTGCATTTTGTTTCCATTTTTCGTTTTCATTCCTTGATCTCCCGAAAATTTAATTTCTTGTATTTTTATAAACACGCACAAAAAGTATTCGTAAAATTCGCAGAAATTTCAGTACTTATTTTTTACTAGATTTTACAAAAAGTTTAGTTCAATCTTTCAATTGTAATCTAGATGTGTATAATTATATGCCTGCATGAAAGTGTGTATGTTTTCAGTTGATATTACTGTACAATGCCGAAAAAAATTTTAAACTATTCACCATTCATCTCATTTTCCAAGTTTGACTCCTGATTCGCAATCAACGACCCGGAAAACCCCAAGATATCGACTTTCATGCAAGTCAGATTGAATATTGCAATTTCGATTCGCCATCTTGGATTTTTGAAAATTTTAGAATATGACTTCATATTTGCATTACTGGCATGATTTTAAAATTTGTTCAGAAGGTGTTCAGTGATTTTTCCAGAGTTAGGCTTATCCATAACCTTCAAAACAAGCCCTTATTAACGAACATTCTGCGTTGATTTTTGTGCAAGTGATGAATTTCCGAAAGTACTGGTACATATATGTACCGCCAGACACGAAAGGGTTAAGTACGTTTGAATTTTTTATGGATTTTTCTCGTATCCCAGACTTCGGAACAAAGTTAGGGACTTTTTCATGAACATATTTTTTCCATGTGTATCGATCTTTATTTCGACGTTCTTTTGTTTCTCCTATATCGAGTTGTTGTTGAGTCTCTAGAAAATAAAAATGTTTATGTTTTGAATATTTGCATGAGAAAGTAAGTAATATGGGTATATTCAGAGAATGAGTGAGAAAAAGAGAAGGTAAAGGAGATTGAGGGAAGGTCGCAATTTGAGCGTGATGTAGCAGTCGGTTGGTTTAACGAGGTTAGCTGCAATTACATGCATTAGTTCGACACGAGGGTAGAGAACATGATCGACTTCGGCCTCGGGAAGAGATACCTACCTTGAATTCACGACGCGTGGAAAAGGATGGATAAAATGGAGAGTGGGAACCTGAAGTTGTGGTCGTCAGGAAAAGTGATGAAGAGGAAAAAGTGACGTAAAAAGTAAATGTAAAGGTGGGTGGTCCAGAATAGACAATTTCGAGCCGACATAAACATTGACCCTGCGTCCGACGTACGTCGTATGTTGTACTTGGATGCACGCGCATTGTATTGCCAACTGTCGCGAATTTTCGTGACGTTCACATTCCGTTTTTTTGGTAATTCAGGATAAGAAAAATGGCTGACTATAATTAATACCATTCTCCATGGTCGAAACAGTAATTACAGTCAGCCATTTTGCTTATCTTGAATTACCAACAAAAAACGGAATGTGAAAGCCACGAAAATTCGCGATAGTTGGCAATACGATGCGACGTACGTCAGATGCACGTTAATGTTATGTTTTCGTCACTCTTTCCTCTTCACCACTCTTTTCTTGACGAACCCAATTTCAGGATTCCATTCTTCAGTTTGAGTGCGTGTGCGTGTTGTTCGCTACTATGTTTTGCACAGTTGGAGGCGCGAAAATGACAATGAACATCATCGATGATGTGTGCACGCATACATCATTTGAACATAATACAGATCATCAGGATCAAACGATTCGCTTACGTCAGACACCGCCCCCTCCCCCACCATACGGGGTGATAATTCTTTGATTGATGAAAAAATACGCTGGCATTATTTTTCTGATCCTAACTAGGGTTCCATGGTTTGAAACTTTAATTGAAAACTGCAAATATAAGTACACGCTTTGGTTTAATTATCTTTAATGTCTTTTAATGTCTTAAAATCATAGAAAAACTTATTTTTCTAGAGACCTAATTCTTGGCACGATAACTACCTTAATCGAAATTTGAATACTCTGTAGAATCGTTATACAAGTAGATATCAATTTTTTCCTCATTTTGTAAAGATGTTTAAAAAAGTTGGCATAACCCCGATTTTTGTAATGAATTTATGTTATATATTTAATTTTTTTTTCTAAATCCATTATTTTTCGAGAGAAATAGCGGCTGCACCCGTTTGCGGTCGCTTTCTAGGAATCGACCAATCTGTAGTACATTTGCAGCCGGGTCCGGAGCAGGTCAGTTTATTGCACTAGACGTTTACAATCAGGTTCATTTGGAAATTTCTGCGGTAATTTTAGAAAATATCTGTTGAAAATTGTATTCAATTGCATTTTTTGAAAAATGAAGAATAATATCAGCAAATTTAATTACTTTTGCTTATATTGCAAATAAAATCCGATAATTCAAGAACACTTCTAACAATGTATTATCTGTCTTGAGAAAATTGCAACTAGGCAATTTTATTTTTTTATTTTTTTATTTTAGTTTATCCTGAGATCGCAAAGTCTGAAGTTGTTATTTATTTTCCAAGTCTCAGCCAGATGCTACATTGTGCTTCTTGGAAACTTAAAACCAATCGGCCCTTTTAAGGACCAACAAACTTCAACACAAAGGAATTCTCTTCTCGTTTTCAAATATAGTTGAACATTTTTTCATATTTTTCTTCATTTTTCTTCATTTTCCAAAAAATGTAAAGGAATAAGATTTTCAACAAATGTTTTCTAAAATTACCGCAGAAATTTCCATCTGTGTATAGCTATCCTGTTGTAAACCCGGCCGCAAACGTCCAGTCTACCTGACGAATTCCACCAGGTTCTGAAACGACCCGGATGAAGAGCCGCAACTGTCCTACGCCCAAAAATAGATATTTTTCAATTCTCAAAAAATTGTTATTAAATCATCATTTTGACAGAAAAAATTGGATGTGAATTTTAGTGTGGTTAGTTTTAAACACTTATCCCAGTAGATGGAATTTGAAGTTTACCTTGGTGATGGAGTATAATGGTGGGTGACTCTGATACAGGGGCAAAACTGAATTTTTACTTCGGAATTTAGTGTTAAAGAACGTCACTGCTTCGAACTGACAGTTTATCCAAAAAATGAGAATTGTCGATTTGCAAATGTGAATTGCATCTTTATACCTCGTAGGGGTGTCGTTCCATGGATTTACATTCGCAAATTACCAACTGTCATTTTCTGTATAAATGTACTACGGCCTGGAAAAAGTCGCTATTCTTTCATACAGCTGTACTTGCAAAAGTAGTAACAAAAAATCTTAATTGTTGATCGTCCTGTTACAAATTTAAAAATTCAGTAGTTTTTCGTTAACTACTAGGTTTTTGATAATGAATTTGTGAGTTGACAATAGTTATAGCAGACAATGTTTACGTTTACACGGACCGTTAATCAGCAGTATGTGAAAATTACCCTCAGAAGATAGATATAGAATTGTGGTGTAAAAATAACAAGAAAGGTGTGGTTTTTATTACGGGTAAATATAACACTGGATTTTGGATAAATATATAATATAACACCCTGTTTTTTCTGTTTTGAGTGTTTTAGACTTTTGATGAGCACCTTCTATATATTTTGTTATTCTAGTAAGATAACTGATGACTCGTTTAGCAAATTGAATCTCTTTTGAGAGAATTAAGCTCATCCCATTCTGTCTTAGTCTCCTCCAAATTACTTCAAATTTTTGATAAAGAATTAATAAAACTAGGCTTTTAGCAAAGTAACCGTTACAATTCAACCTTAACGGAACAATTTCTACAATTTGATAAATCATTTGATTACTGGGTGTACTGACTGTAACTGATTCTTGATTAATAATAAATCATTTTATTCTAATTGAATAACATAGCTAAAACACAATTTGAAACGTTTGATAGTGATGTGAAAGATTAAGTTTGTACTTAAAAAATGATGTCATATAAGGCAAATCAGCGCTAGATCTGAACTAGACAAGACTATCTATAGACAATGTTACACTGCAAAAAGAAGTGTCTTACCTGGTATCTTACTGTAAGATATGAGATGGGATTTTGCTATCTTCTGTCTTAAAATAAGATGTCTCACGAAGTGTCTTATTCAAAATTAAGACGACTTACGTATCTTGGTACGAATAAAGATGTAATTTCCGTCTTACAAAATAAGATACTTGATTGAGTTAGATAATGTATCTTAGTTTAAGATGTTTAGGGTGTCATAAGATGGTTCTGGCATAAGATGTTTCTGAATTGTAAGATATAGCAGGTCAATAAGTTAGCAAAAACTAAGACGCGTAAAGTGTCAAAGAAGTAGTGGTCGAAAGATAGAATCTCTCAAAGGGTTATAGTTACAGTTCATAACCTCAAAAAATGGAGCGTTTTGAGTGTTGCATGTTTTTCTTCTGTGGTGTAATATCAACACATTTAGAGGAATATATTGTTCATTTTCATCGACACGATCCTTTATTTAAACTTTAGATATGATGGATGTGGAGCTACATATAAAAATTGGGAATCGTATCAGCAACACGTAACTCGATATCAGGTATACCTTCTGTTTTAACGTAGTGGATACGTTTCCTAAGTCGCTTATCTCCTTTCCCAATAGAGCATTTTCTTGAATTAATTTTTTCAAGAAGTACATACAGCCATGTAAACCACCACACGTGTAACAGATACCGGTGTGCCGTAAGCTTTTTCTCACAGTGTAGAGGTTATAAGGGACATGAACTGTCGGTAACTTAAGTAACCTGTGTTACCGATGGTTCAACTCAAGATATTTTACGTGTCTCCAATTAATATGCTTTAGGCAACTTGAATGTGACTACCGAAACATCTTAGAAATAACTACACAAGTATCTTATATTAAGACACTTCTTTTTGCAGTGTAATGGCCCTCTGCTGCATTCGTTTTAAAATATTAGCCACGATGAGAAATAAATTATAATGCGCATGAAAATGAGCTAACCGAGCTAATTAATTTTTCTCCGCGTGAACCAGATCTGAATCCTAAACTGTGTTATAAACACTGAGATCTTCTCCGTAAAGCCAGTATGAAATTTTAGTATTTTACTAGAAACCCAATCCCGAGACCTTTTATTTAACAGTAATTTACGACTAATGCACCAGTGTACCGACAGAAAGTGCTGTGCCACCGTTAAAAGCCAGTGATGACACGGATAACTACCCGTGTAGAAATTTCGATAGGGGCCTAGTGGGGCCCTGACGAGTTTGTCCTTATTTAGTCGGGATATAGCGTGGAAAAATAGTCAGGGCCCCGTCGAAGTGGGCCCCACTAGACTTTCTAGTAGGGGTTTAGTGAGGTCAGCCCTTACACTACCCCACCTACAAAAAAGGACACCATTAGGGCCCTATTGGACCTCGGCATTGTATTTAAGGGCATATATCAGCAGAGTCACGTGACCAATTTTGTTCAGGTATCTCACTGAAAAAATAATAAATAAAAAAAAACAATATATTTTTGAAAGAAACAGATCAAATTTTTGAATTAAAGAACATTACATAATAAAAAGAATTATATAAATTTTAGAAGCTTTAATTGATTTTACTATTCACTCCATGTTAATTGAACTACATGTACATGTACATGTTTGGTTATTGTTACTACTTCGACACAACAGGTACACACACATACACATACGTGCTCGCATATAATTATTATGATTGCATGCGAATTCGAGTCAAAATGATAAAAAAGTTTTCTTAAAAGTGCTTGATTCCTCTTAAGTAATGATCTTATCTAAGACCGTGTTCAGAAAATCTCCATTTTTCTGAGGTAAGATCAAATTTTAATGGAAATAATGAATAAAGGTTATGTTGTATTTAATGGACCTAACCTTAACAACAAATATTACAAGTAGGTATTCTCTAGTCGGGGTCTCGCCAGATACAAATAGATTTTCCATACTTAAGCGGAAGAAGGAATTTATCACTGGCACCTGACAGGGCCCCTATCAGTTTTTTCTAGCCCAGAAATACTAATCGGGTGCTAACAGTATTGTGTACAGGTGGTGAATTTATATACTAAAGCTGAGAGTAGTCGACACTAATTATTATTAGAGAAAAGTATAGTACTAAACACTTTGTGACATATAGCTGGACAGTGATTATACTTGGTGATCATATCACTCGTATATAGACAAACAGCAAGAGAGATCATCTACATTCCCATTTCCTGTGTATTCCCAATACTTGCATGTCTTCTCTTCTCTCTGTATATCCAGCCCATATCGACTATCGTTCCGCTGCTGTTAGCAGCTTGTTTCCCTATCCGTTTCTGTTGCACCAGTGCACACATATCCCGCCCACTCATCAACCCACAATACACGACTAATTCCCATAAAGCACTGACCGATACGCAAATGGACAAACCGACGAACCGCACACAAACATCGACCATGTCCAACCCCCTTTATGTGTCTGCGGACGTCCCACTTTTATGCCGCCCCAATCTATACACTCTGCATGCATATATATACGTAATAACAACGGCGCGCTTGGTCAACCCGAAACCGAAATCTGTACTCACAGTCGCTGATCCATGTACACTGTACACCAATTTCACTACACCTGCAACCAAATCGAACCCCAACTCCGTCACTAACGCTGCTACTATTAGTATCATCTGTCTACATTTATGGTGATGATGCCGTTTTTCTTTTTAAATGTGTATTAAGAGTGTCTTCATACAATAAGAAAATCGGTATTATGAAAAAACACGATCCTTAATTTCAGCAAATTCATGTAATGCAAAAAAATTTTGGCTTTACAAATAATTCAAGTTTGAAGAGCGCGGCGTACGCGCTAATCGCGTTAGGCGCATCTGTAAATTATATGACAGAGAATTATTTATTCGAAAGCAATATATATTTATCCATATAAGATTATTCACAAAACAACGTTTTTGTAGTTGGCCGTAGATTTGTGTTTTGAACAAATTATTTTTTGTACACAGCTGCAACCGAACATTCATGGTTTTCCGAAAAGGTTTTTCACACGAGTTTTCTATCAGTTCCCGGCACATAGCTGTAAAATTGACGTGTTTTCGGGATCTGTGAATCTGTAAAAAGTTACAAGAATTGGCTGAATTTAAAGATCGTGTTTCAATTTAAAAAACTTGTCTCCGAGGCGCAAAAATGAAAAAAAAAATCATTTGTTTATAAACAATGGGTTTTTAAATAAATAAATAGCGTTTTTTCACAATACCGATTTTTTTATTTATGAAGACACTCTTAACACTAGAACTACCGACGATTGAGGTATACCTACTTCTAAAGGGTTTCCCAATAGGGGTGATATGATTTTGAATGTCCCTATCGGGCTCATTTGAACTGAAATTTTTGACGTCTGCTGTCAGTTGTCATCAGTAAGGTTTGCCATTTAATCATGAGTAGTTTCACGCTTCCACAACGTTTGGAAATTGTCCAATTATTTTATCAAAATTCGAGAAGTTTTGTCGGTGTTCAAAGAGCATATCGTGCAAAATATGGTCGTCATTCTGCTCCATCCGCGCTCTCAATTCGTCGAATAATCGATAAGTTGGAGAGTGAATTTACTCTATTGGATACTAAGCCTAAAAATCGTATGCGTACCGCACGTTCTACACAGAATATAGCCGGCGTACAGGCCAGTATCGAGGAAAACCGTGAATTGTCCGTGCCACGCCGATCTCAGGAATTGGGCCTGTCCAGGATGACTACCTGGCGTATTTTGCGATTGGATCTTGGCCTGCATCCCTATAAGATGATTCTGGCCCAAGAACTGAAGCCTAATGACCATCGTTTGCGTCGGGAGTTCGCGGATTGGGCTCTGGAATCAATTGAAAATCATCCCAATTTTCATCAAAAAATCATCTTTTCTGATGAGGCGCATTTTTGGCTCAAGTCTCGGGGGACATTTCGCCGATATATTGTTTAAATCATAAATGGCATAGAATATCCAATATAATAAAAAAGATTTCGATCAATTCCGAATGAATATTCAGTGTTTTTTTTCAATTTCAAAACATATCACCCTTATTGGGAAATCCTTTACCATGTCAAACAAGTCATTTTGACCCCCCTTGGTAGTTCTAGTGTTAATATACGTGTACTAATGCTAGAAAAATGGTAAAAATATTTTCATCCTTTCGAAAAAAATTCATCTACAAAGTTTTGACTCGAAATATAAGGATAACAATTAATATAAATTAAAATTTGTATTTAATTGTTTTCCTCATGGATTTGAAGTCAAATCTTTTTTTCTAAACTTTGTCCGAAAGGATATAAATGTTATTAATAAAAATAAAGTATATAGCAATTTGTAATGTTTTTTTATACAAATATTATTCAATAGGGTATATTGTAAAATAAATACAGTTGAAGTACAAAGTATTACTTTATTAAGAATTGACAAAAGTTTCAAACTCACCTAATTAATAATTATATTAAATATTTTAAAGCGGTTCAATAATTTTTTCGAGAGCTTACATTAGATTTTTTTCTTGGACGTCAAATGTTTTTAACCTTCTTTTAGCGGCCTTCGCTCTTTTGTCGGCTGAAGACAGGGAGTAATGTCAAATATGAACGGCCTCAAATGTCGATGTAGCAACTTAATTAACCACAAATTCATTGGCATGCGAGTATGCATGTTGCACGATCCGTTTAAATTGAAACGCGCTTGCTCAGATGAATGTCGTATATATATATAAATTTTAGTATACAGAAACTACGAAATTCATATACGTAAAAGAAACTTAGTGTCACTTAAAAAATTTAGTATCCATATAAGCTCACCAAAAAAAATTAGTATACCTGAGTATAGTAAAATTATAAAGTGTAATAAATTTAGTAAACATATAGGAAATTTAATATACCCGTGTATACTAAAATTGCAAACATTTCTGACAGTGCAGTCAAAATCCACGGACTTTGGATTTTAGGGGTCATCTAAGTTCAGGAATTTTTGTTCACGTGTAAATACAACGAGAACTCAGATCGGCACACTTCAAATAAACTATTATTTTGCACGTATTGCATGCGGTGGTGTTGTGATGAAATTGTTAAAAAATCACTTTAAATATATTCTAAACACAATTTCCCATAATTTTGAATCGATAAATGTTCATCCGAATGCAAAACATGAAAAAATTGAGGTGGCTCAAACCACCGAAATGATGCTACTTTTTGACGCTCAGAAAAAAAGAGCGTATGATGGGTTATCACAAAAACTCTTTTTACAGGTGAAAATACAGAAAATTGATGACATTTGAATAATATTCACCTTGAAAAATTATTAAAAACTATACACTAAACAGATCAGAAGATCTGATTCTGTCTTTTTGAATTTTAACTCTCTAACTTAGACCCTTCATTTTTCTCCCTCTTATATGACACTTTAATTATAATATGAAGCAACTTTTTGAGACACTGAATTTTATGCTTAGTTGAGCCAACTGCTTCGGTTTGTAAGAAAAGAATCCTGGGCATAGGAACGTGGTATACGTAGTTAAAATTGTCCTTCACTACTCTTTATGTTTGAATTTAAACAATTTTTGACTGCATAAAAGTATCAATGAAACTATATGTCAGTAATTGAAGTAATTGAAAATATTTCGTTACGTAAATAATGATTGAGGCACCGTTGAGACGTTCTTACCAGGTCCTAGTAACCAGATCCTATAATTGTATATTCATTAATTCCTGCGATACACTGTGAGAAAAATCTGTACTATATTTAGTATACATGTAATGGAAGCATGAATGCACAACATGAAATTAAATTTAGTTTACCGGCGTATACTAAATTTAGTATATGTGTGTACTAAATTTATTATACGCGTATATGAAATTTAGTATATGCGTATACTGAATTTAGTATACATGTATATGAAATTAAGTATACGCGTGCACTAAATTTAGTATACGTGTACATGAAATTTAGTACACACATATAGTAATTTTACTGATGGGTATACTAATTTTAATATATGTGTACTAATGCTAGAGAACCAGTAAAACTCAAAGTATAAGGAAAATAATTAATATAAATTAAAATTTGTATTTAATTGTTTTCCTTATCGATTTGAAGTGAAATATTTTTTTCTAAACTTTTTCCGAACGGATATAAATGTTACCATTAAAAATAAAGTATTTCAAATTAATTAGTTGAGTTTGAAATTTTTGTCACTGCCTACATTATCGGAGGATCACTAGTCGCGTATCAGATAGGATACGTTGTCGACAGGTGTCCTCGTAGACAATTTCAAACTCTTATATCGCAAATAATGCAAATAAATTCAATATTTAAAGAATTTGAAAATCTTTCTGTGGAAAAAAATGACGCTTTCGACTGCGCTGGGATTCGAGCCCAGGTCTTTCGATTGCCGGTCGACTGCTCTGACCACTGAGCTACACAGGCGCCCGACATCGAAAGACCTGGGCTCGAATCCCAGCGCAGTCGAAAGCGTCATTTTTTTCCACAGAAAGATTTTCAAATTCTTTAAATATTGAATTTATTTGCATTATTTGCGATATAAGAGTTTGAAATTGTCTACGAGGACACCTGTCGACAACGTATCCTATCTGATACGCGACTAGTGATCCTCCGATAATGTAGGCAGTGACAAAAATTTCAAACTCAACTAATTAATTTGAAATCATTTACAGCCGCAAGGCTGAGCCACTAGGCGATATAAGGAGATCTTCCTGTGGAGAAGGAGATGTCGGACGCCTGTGTAGCTCAGTGGTCAGAGCAGTCGACCGGCAATCGAAAGACCTGGGCTCGAATCCCAGCGCAGTCGAAAGCGTCATTTTTTTCCACAGAAAGATTTTCAAATTCTTTAAATATTGAAAAATAAAGTATATTGCGATTTGTAATGTTTTGTTTTACAATTATGATTCAATAGGGTATATTGTAAAATAAATACAGTTGAAGTACAGAGTATCACTTTATTAAAAATTATTAATAATTATCAAAGATAATGATCCTTTTAGCGCCCTTCACTCTTTTGTCACCTGGAGACAGAGGGTTAATGTCAAATATGAACCTGAAGAAATAATTTCATTTTGTAAATATGTACTTGAAAGACACGTAAAAACTACATGTATATTGAATGAATCATCAAATAATTACCTTTGAATGAACTCTTAAGATTTTGGCAATTCCGCAACGTATGAATATCCGAACACATAGTACGATGCGAAAGCAACTTGAATTCCTTCCATAACATCTTGAACTCTAATGAGTACGCGATCTAAAAAAATAGTAATAGCACTTTCAGCAGAAAATCAACTTTTTTTCGCGCGTTAATGTAACCTAAAATGCCTATCTACTTCTGGAAATTTTATTTTATTTTTTTCACATTTCACTTATGAAGCTTCGAAATTCTGGGATACGTAAATTTACATTTGTAAACGAGTAAATAAATTAAACCTACCTTTTGAAAAGAAAAACGCAGATCCAAACAATCCGAACTTTTGTCGATCCAACAACGTAGTTAACCACAAGTACATCAGCATGCGAGTCTGCATGTTGCATGATCCGCGTAACTCGAAACGCGCTTGCGCAGATGAATTTCGTATACAGATATATGAATTTTAGTATACAGAAACTACGAAATTCATATACGTAAAAGAAACTTAGTGTACACTTAAAAAATTTAGTATACCTGAGTATACTAAAATTACCAAGTGTAGTAAATTTAGTAAACATATAGGAAATTTAATATACCCCTGTATACTAAAACTGCAAACATTTCTAACAGTGTATTTATGTCTATATAATTTTTACCAGGCAGAAGTAGCATGAACTTTGCATTATTATAACTTGAATTTGTCACAATTTAAACTCTAAAGTAGAAAAATAAGGAAGTAATTATCAATCGAAGCAATTTACGAGGATTCTGAAACTGTTTCAATTACATTTTTATCCATCCAATGAATTGACATTTTTTGATCATTTTGCGGTTAGAATATACGTCAAATTTGAAATATTATTTTACATTTACATTTCTGTATAATAATATTGTGATAAATGTCATAATAATGATTCGTTAATAGTAAAAATCGACTTCCTTTGCCTGGTGATAGCGACTCCGTTGTTCTAGCCATGAAAACTCAACAAAACTTTTTAAATAATGCATGAAAAAATCTCAAATTTTGGGTTTCTGCATTATTTATGTTAGTCTAATATGAATCTTTAAAATTTCAAGTAAATCGGAAACATGGAGTCCTGAACTCGTCCGTTTTGGCATGGAACACACCATATATTCAATTATGACCCACATAATGATTTGTAGTTATACTATTTATTTCTTTTTATTTGGCTGATTGCAGTGAGTACGAGAAATTAAATATTTATATAATTTTGTTCAACTTTTTTCATATTTTTATTACGAGAAATTGAATGGTAATTTTTTTAAAACTTTATTAATATTTAAAAATAAATGCGAATGTAATTATAGTAAAAAATTTAATCTCGACTCGACTAAAACGATTTAATAATGAGTATATTTATTATGTTCTAGCTTACTGTGAATTAAAAACCTACATATGTTAAGATTATTTAATTAAAATCAATGAGAGAAAAGAAAGAGTAGCTGAGCTTGCTGACTGGGCGTGACAATGGGATGCAGGTATAAGTATAGCTATGGGTTTGTCTTCGGTTCGGCGGCGCCACGCCGCGCCGCACCGTGCTGTGCCATCCAGGTAACCAGGAATACTGTATTCAACGCCCACGCAATCGACCAGCCAGAGAGGGAGATAACTGAGAGCTAGAGAGGATGAGAGAACGTGAGATGTATATATATACATGTGTGTGTATATATACATGTGTGTGTGTATACATATTTATATGCAATTTCGTATATACACTTATGTATATATGTAGCAGAGTTGAGTATGGCATAGGTTCCCATAACTTTAACAGGTGGAAAAGCTAATACAGAGAGGGCAGATGAGTGGAAAAGAGAAGGTGAAGGTAGATGGAGGAAGGAGAAAGGAGAAAGGATGAAAGAGGAAAGAGATCCCCACTCGAGCATCTTAGCTAAGTCGAGCTTCAGCATTACTGTACGCCCTCTGCGACCCAAGAGGAGGAGAAAGACAAGACGAACGCCCTCCTCCTACGCTTATTTCTCATTTTCTCTCCCTACTTCTCTCCTATCTCCTTGCATCTTCTCGTCCATTGTTGTAATATTCATGGAAGCGCCATTTACATATAAAATTCAATAACTTTTTCCAAAAAATTACTCTTTATAACAGAGCAGAGATAAAATTATGCTAGAGTTTCCTATCAACAATATACCTAAACGCCTCATATATATCTTCTTTTAAATATACACTCAGAATTTATTTGATTTGAAAAAATTTTTATTTTGTTCAAAGTTACTTTCTCTGTATCAAACAGATTTCATTTAATTCAAATAAACCATTTTTTTAAATCAAAGAAAGTCTTCGATAGAAATAATTTTTTTTTGAATTAATCAAACCTTTTTTTGTGTGTACTATATCGGTGAAAAACATAATTCAAGAATAAATTTCATTTGAGAATTACTAGAAGCGGGTTATAGGTATTTACAAAACAATATTTATGAAAGTACATCCGATAATATATACTTGTAAGTCGGCATAACATGGACCGTCGAAAGTATGTAGCAGTCGTGCTGCCAAAATAACACGAACTAACATGACAGTAGCTAGTTAGTAGCTAATACTTGAAAATAATATCTTCTCAGCTATATTATAACTAAAATATTTTGAGATTGTGGATTTTATCAATATTGCCAATTCATATTTTTACGTAAATTTTCTAATTTCAAGGTAGAGATTTTTTTTTTTGTAAAGTTTCCATTTTGAAAGTTGATAGGACGCATTGGCGATTATATTAATATAATTTTTATACACATTTTGAAGATGATAAATTTTTTTAAACATATTTCTACACCTCTATTTCCGTCAGATGACTCGCGTGAGAGCCTCGTAGAGCTCCGTTTGTGTTTTCTTCGTGCTTCGAAGCCGGTAAAATGGCGAGAACGGAAATTCTCCTTATCGACCTACACGCAGAGAAAAGATCAGTAAAATTTACAGGAAGTTCCGTACTTATTTGGACAACATGACTTTTCAGTCAATTTTACCATAAGTTGAGTTCAATTAACAGATTTTCTGTACGTTTCGCTCAGCGTCCAGTAAAATCTACTGAATACGAAAAAATCCGAGTTAAGTTGATTGTACTGTACGCTAAGTGAATTGTACAGAAAATCTGTTGATTCAACTCAACTTCTTGTAAAATTTACTAAAAAGTCATGTTGTCTAACACGGAAAAAAATAATTAGCTGCATTAGCTAAATATTCGCTACCACAGCTAAGAAAGTTACTTGTATACGGACAGCGAATGTCTTAGCTGCTAATACTAACGTCTATTCGCTACAGTACTTTAGCGATGCCAGCTAATTTACGTTAGCACTGGTAACAACGATTGTGAGCAGTAGCCTATCGGTCGTGTTATCTTCCTGTTCTAACAGCGTTTGAAGTACTAGTTAATTTTATTATCAATTGCTGCAAATAGAGGTAGCACTCAAAATCATTGATTTTGAACTTCCTGAACTACATTTAAATACAGTTACACCTGGGTGCTTAAGAAAAAAAATGATCTCGTAACCCTTCTATACTCACAAAAGTCTGCTGGCAAGTTATATCAAAGCAACTAATTTCTTGCGTCATATCGTAACCTGCAAAATTAAAGACGAAAAAAAACTGATTCAGTTCTAACCTTAATCACAGCATAATTTTTCAAGAATAAGAATAAAACGTGAGCTGCTTTGATAACCAAACTTATAGCTACATGTAGAAACATTACCGGCAACAGTAGCGACTTACTTGCCAGTCCAGCCTCTCAATTGTACAAGTATACAACACTTAGAATTAAGATAACCTCAGTAAGAAGATAATAAATAGCACAATAAAGAACCTATTACAAAACCTACAATACAATCTTCAGAGATCAGTTACAAATCAGTCATTTGTATGATAAATTATTAACGCGAATCGTCGAATTATTTATAAATTAAATTTAAAACAACGCGACAGGTGTACAACTTACCATTTACAGCACAATATCTGACTAGTCGCGCTTTGTGCGCATGAGCAGCACAGAAAACGCGGGATTTCTAAGCAGCCGTTAGCAACCGCTGCTAACTTCTTACAAATCAGCGCAAAATTTTAAAAGCTACGAGTACGAATTTTGAGATTTTCTAGGAGAGTAAACTGTTTTAGCAGCAACAACCAAATGATTAGCTACAACTCTTAATACGCTAAGGAGTCCAATGCAAATTTTCAACTTCGATTGCAGCTAACATTTTTTAACTGTCCCAGCAAACTGTTAACTCTCTTAGCAAACTTTTTATCAATCACAATTAACTAGTCGACAGCTAACTACAGTTAGCAGTAGCAGACATTTCGTTTTTTTCCGTGAAATAAGTACCGAACTTCCTGTAAATTTTACTGATCTTTTTTCTGTGTGTACGCTGGGAGAGGAACGTCCTTTCTCTCATCCTGCTTTTCGAATTTATTGGGATTTTGATATGGCTATTTGCAGAATTGCAAACTGCCACAACCAAGAAGAAGAAGAAGAAGAAGAAGAAGAATTTATTGGGTTAGCAACAAAGTCATTTCGCTTTTTTCCGCTAGATGACTTTAGTCGTTCAAAGTCGTTCTTCTCCATTATAAACTTCAGACCATATATGGTATTTTCCAGCTGACGTTTCATAGATTATTCAGTAAAAAAAAAGTTTCAAGTTTTGTTGTGTATTTATTGTTTTGCATTGTTTTGAAGGGAGATTCCAGACGGTTATTTTCGTCAAATTTTACTGTATTACTTCCGGAAATGTAAAAACGCAGTGCAAGCTCGAAAAAGGTTGTATGATGTTTATGGTGAAAAATGATTAACAGAACGCCAGTGTCAGAATTAGTTTGCTCGTTTTCGTTCCGGAGATTTTCACCTGAAAGATGCGCCACACGTTCTGGACGCCCAACTGAAGTTGCGACGACGACAAAATAAAAGCAATGATAGAAACTAACCGGCGTAGTACGGCACAGGAGGTCGCAGAGAAGCGTAACATATCACATACATGCGTTGAAAGACATTTAAAACAACTTGGTTACGTTAATAATCTCGATATTTGCCCGTGTGGAAACTGCCAAATTTTTTCCCCATTACTATTTTGGCCCCAACTTGAAAAATTATTATTTAGCTACAACATGGCGAATGTCTTGGATGTGGCATGAAGCCAACCTTGATCCTTGTTCAATAGTTGTTGCGGTTACAGCGCCACCTACTTTGGCTGTGCTTGTGTTTTTAGAACGCCTCCAGTCTTGAACCCGGGTTCTTTAAATTATGCCAAAGATATTAATAATTATGTTTGGTAGTATATGCATTTAATTTCTGTGCGTGCTAATTAAAATGCCTAAAATAAAGAGCACTGGACGAGTCCGGAGGTATTGCGCGATAATTCAAGCAAGAAGAGTAAGCAATGAAAACGATAGTAAGTAAATCAAATTTTTAGATTAGATTTTGAATCTGTCATTTTAGAGGTTGGAATAAAGTGTTAAATTTTTTGATTCATTTTAACTGCGTATATGACACTTTTATTTTTAATAAATAAAAGTGCTGTCGTGAACTCCATTAAAAGTTTTTTAAAAAGTTCATACTTGGTTTCAGTGTAATCTCAAAATCAAATTCAATTCAAAATATTTGTTAATAATATTAAAATATATGACTTGGACTACATTTTAATTCTCGAAAATTATTCTAGAAGGATTAGATGAAGACATTAAAAATAATATGGCCGAGGCACTGATTCAATATGGCTGAGACTCACAAAATGAACGGTGCCAAGTTGGGACCAAACTGGGCCATGAGGCAGGCTTTGGTCGGGTTAGGCGTTTCATTTGCGGTTTGGTCCTGTCTCGATATTCTCAACCTACAATTTTTTTTCATTTTATAAAGAAAATTTAGTTCAAAACCTTATAAACATGTTTTTCAAAAAAATTCATTTTTCAAATCGAAAAGCAGTACAACTCGAGTAATTGTTATACGATTTACTTGAAATTTCAACCATATCTTTTTTTAAGGTAGTTCCTTCACGAAAATTAGACCTCAGGCAAAAATAGATAATTTTGCTCTCAATAATAGCAATATTATTATTGAGGGGCTAATTTGAAAGAGAAAAGATTATTTTTCATTTAAAAAATTTGAAACATAAAAAAGTAATTTTATTAATAAATTTTATTTTTCCCAAACTTATTTTCTTACCACTTCGAGACAAATTTTCAAAAATGATGAGATTCTAATAAATCACGGTTCATTTTTTTAAGAAAAAGATCCTCCACAACATGACCGTTTCCTATTTTTCAAATTAAATTAATTATTATCGAATAAAATTTATTAATAAAATTACTTTTTTATGTTTCAAATTTTTTTCATGAAAAATAATCTTTTCTCTTTCAAATTAACCCTTCGATAATAATATTGCTATTCTTGAAAGCAAAATTATCTATTTTTGCCTGAGGTCTAATTTTCGTGAAGGAATTACCTTAATACGATTTCTTAGTGTAGTAAACACGATTATTATGATTGATCTTTTTTATTTTATGTCCAAAAGAAGGTTATTTTCCAGGGCAACAATAAAATTTTTTTTTAAATTATATAATTTATTCAAAAATCAATATTTTATAATAATCATGTGTCCTTCACTAACAGAACAAATGTAAAAAATAATTTTTTTTCTTTGACCAAGTGAACAGCTTTTCTGTATCTTGTATAATAAAAGTTTAAAAAATGCACGCAAAAAACCCCTTTCTATCGTACATTCAGGTAAATGTAACACCTTAAATCTTCTTAAATTTCCAAGTAGCAAAAGTAACGGAAGATTATAGGAAATTCACAATATTCTTAAAGAAAATCATCTTAGAATTAAGGAAAAGTGAATGGAATTTTTTTAATGTTTCTTACAATTATACAAAACAGTGAAACTGTTTCATGTTTCATTCTGAAATATGTAACTTTATAAATCATCAGTTTGTGTTACAGAAAATTCCGGTAGAAATAATCAACTAAATGATGGTTGATATGTGATATAAAAGACAAAAGCAGTATTGTAAAACAGTCAACATTTTTTTGAAGCGACCTTTTTAGTTTAAACAGTCGTTTAGAAACGCAAAATTTATAATTCCATATATGTATATACCTCAGTCCGGAAGTATATTTGATTCATATATATAAAAAAGTACATATCTCCTTGTTTATCATTTGAATTTTCTTTATTTTCCATATTTATCATTATTCGCAACTACTATTTTTTGGCACCGTTTTACTGTTTAATGTAAAGATAATTTTTAAAAATTTCTGATATTTTACAAATATTTCGAAATTGATGCAGGATATAAAAAATATCTCGTATACGAGACATTCTTTTGCAAATCGTACGGATTAAAAAAAAAATTTCACATTTTTAAAACTCTTACATTTTTTTCTGTCTCATCTTTTTATTAATTTAATCGACACGTATATCGAGATTTTCGAAGAAAAAAAAATTTTGAGAGATATATTAATTTAAACTCTTGATAAAATTGGACAAAATGCTAAATTCTCTTGTGCTTAAAATTCATTATATCCGATTGGAATGATCAAATCGATTTCGGGTCTGTTTCAGTTTTTATTTTATTATGTTAGGTTTTCAGCTAAATATTTTTATAATTATTACTTTGTTAATTAACTGCAGATATAAGCAATTTAATTGTTTAAACAATTTTTACATATTTGCCCCCTCAGTAGAAAAATTTGGAAAAAATAGTATCATATGGCTCTGGTAGAGAAATTTAAAAAATGTCAGTATTTGTGCTGCTTGAAAATATAAATTTTTGAAAAAAACATCAAATCTCTCCACCGGAAAGATTTATAGATAATCTAATTAAGAACATTTAAATTTCAGTCACTTTCAAACAGATAAACGTAACAGTATCGCGACCTGGCAACACTGTTCCCTTTCTTCAGCTTGTCTTCTGTAGGTCTCGACACACACACACACACACACACACACGCGCGCGCGTACACAACCAGCTTGGAAGCATACGTGAAATTGCCGGCAGAATATTTTCTTTTCCTCGCTTCAACCAGTCCCATATTTCGACGTACTTGATAGTCTAAAGTTTTTGTTCATTATAAATCTTCCTTTTCATCTCACTTAACCTGACATTTTTTTAACTGTTAACAATAACCTTTGACATCCAGCTATTGAAACACACATCACAGTTAGGTTTAAATTGCAGTGTTGCACGATCTACGAGTCGGCCGCTGGCATAGCATTGGTGACTATACGTATACACACATACTACGAATTCTAAGCCAGTAGCGCACTAAATTTTTCACCATGCGAGCCCATGAAATTTATTCAAAACAGCATAGCCCGACGGCGCCCCACGGGACTCTACTATTTGTACGGTGATGGGACTTACGTTTAACCTTAATGAAAATACTTCAAATAGAGCTTATTCGACGCGAAATTTTATAATCTTCCAAACGCCTTTTTGAAAATATTTCTAACTTAATTTTTCACAGAGATAGCCGCTTTCAAAGACGAGCATGTTTTTAATACAATTTTTGTAGGTGGTCCCACAATTTTGACCGGTAGTGTATATACAATAAGTAGGTTTTTTTTCACACATTGCCAGCTAACTGTGAAAAATAAAAATCCGTTAAATTGATTGATATACACGCATTAGTATACGTGTACAGGTATAGTGGAAAGCGCTGGAACTATAGGCGTCTTGAGAATTTGATTGCGTGCAAAATTAGTTGTCTTTCGCAGTGAAACGTACATATACTTAGTATATGTCTTTTTCCCTTTCCTCATAGATTATCAATACCGTATTCCATATTGATAAATTTTTTTTCACCTTCCATCATTGATATGAACGTGATTTTCCTTTTCGTATAACAGGTTGCAGAGAATGTCTCGGATTATGGCTAAACCAGTTGTACCTGATCATTACGACAGATGTTATTCGTACGATTATTATCGGATTCCGAAATACAAATGTGGTGCCATAAAGGTATTCATAAATGTGGTTCGCTTTTCCATAAGTCCCTAAGTTTACGCATTCATTCTATAGGCTGAGATTGTGAGCATTTTTGCGCAAGCGAACTCGACTATTCTACTTTGTTATACAATGAAAGAAACCGAGCAACCTGTTGTCGCTATTCCTCTTCCTCTTCCTGTTCCATTATATATACTAAATATTACTTAATGAAATAGAATCAATTTCATTTTTAAAATATTTCCAATTTTCTCTTAAATATACACGCATTTAATATAAACGCTATTTATGCATGTTACATGGTTATCATCATCCTCCTAGACACTTGAAATATCTTCAGTATATACGCGGATTTTTTAAAGGTTCTGAATATTTTTAGAACTAATGAAGTTTAAACATCTAAGAATAAAAGTAAAATTCAGAAATTATATAAACGTTCGTTCTTTTTCATTACCAAAAGTACTCAAATAATAATGAGTAAATTAAAATATATAGATATAATAATAATAATTTATAATTCTGTAAAGCCTTGCTTGAAAATTCAACAGAGTCCTCAAAAACAATTCTCGAAATTGATAAGTGTTCGGGCTGTCAAGATTTATCAATTTCACATTTTATATATAAAATTTCCTTTTTTTCCGGCCGGTTCGTTTTGCAAAATTCTAAGTTTTGTTGGTTCCATCGGGTTGTTTATATACAGTGAATTTTATATATGTTTTCAATACGTGTTGTAAATACCGGACTGCTTCATTTTGAATTGCAAGCTATAAGATAATTTTTTAATTTTTATGCCTTTCCTCATTTTAATAATCTTCTGCATTTTGATCTTTTAATGAAATTTTAAACTGATTTTATAATTTATAGCAGTGAAGAGGGGGCCTCCATATGTGGCCGAAACGTTTGCCTTACTTTTTACGTTTTTTTATATCAGCCATTGATAACAATTATTTTTAATGTGAAAATAAAAAGAGTCTGACCAAATGCCTGAATAACAAAATGAATAAAAATAATAAGACCTTCGCACTCCCCGTATGGAAATGGCCCCAGTTAGCCCTATTACAAAAAGGTTTCTGGCCGGATCCCTGACGTGCAAACTCGGGCTATATTGCATGGCCGGGAACTCGGTGGGAATCGTCCGGGTTGAGTTGTGACCAGACCGGGTCAAGTCAGGAACCGGCAAAATCAACCCAGGATGAAGTTCATTGTCGGAAACTGACCGGGAACTAGTCGGGCACTAGTCAAGTACTTTGGCGAAAGTCTCGGATTGGGAATTTATTCCAAACCAATGCGACCCATTCAGAAATCTGTTTCTGAACCAATCCGAGTTATTCCGAAAAAATCTGAAGCCAGTTGCAATTCGTATTAATGAGAGGCCCTTTTAAAATAAATCCGAGCTCTTAATCCGAAAGAACCCGACCAATCCGAATCAGTCCAAACTTTCAATCCGAATGGATCCGAATGAATCCAAAATTGACCGGATTCATTCGGATTTATTCGGATTAAAAATTTCCTTTGGAGTCATTCGGAATAACTCGGTTTAGTTTGGAATCAGATTCCGGAATGGCTTGGAATAGTGCGGATTGATTCGAAATGAATTTCAATCCGGAATATGTTTGTGTCCACAATACATTAATTTTTTTTTTCAAAATTTGGGAAATGGTAGAGAAGATGAAAACGGACGTAGATAGGCTACTTTTGGTTTTGATAATAAAATTGTCTCCATAGATTTTGCTTAAATTGAATTTTTGTCTATTTATTAAACCACAAGTTATATCTATATACGTCTGTTTTTATCCTTTCCACCATTTCCCAAATTTTGAAATCGGAATTCTATGTGTTTTGGACACAAACATGTAGAACTTAAAATCAATAAAATTTGCTAATTTACCAAGTATCACATGCCCTTAGCTCTCAAAGTGTCCAAGTTTATATATTCTATAAAAGGTTATGTATATAATCATTTCAAGTTCATATATTCTATAAAAGGTTATGTATATAATCATTTTCTACAGGGTAATCCTATATGTGGGACATATAGGATTCTGTATGCGGACCTATACAGGAATTTTTAGTAAGGATCTGTCAAAATATTCGAATATATATTATGTTATTATTCAAATTTTGCGCAAATAGCCTATGCACTATCTGTGCAAGTACAAAAATATATCTATAATAGTATAACCTATAATTCCTACAACGTGAATTCTTATGTTTTAATCATTTTTCATTCTGGTGGGTTGATCTGATACGTGTTTTAAAAATTAAAATGATGGATGAAGAAGAACGTATGCGTGAGCGAAATCGTATCCGCGCTAAAAAAAAACAGAAGAGTTCGAAAAATTGAAGAAGAATACAGTGGTGATGAGTCCAATTGTGAATTAAGTGAAATTTTAATGCTACTAAGAACCCCCCTAAAAAACAGCCAGAAAATGGCCGGGCAGCCCAGCCGGTTCCCAACCAGCCTTCATGTCGGGAACATAACCAAACCAGCGTGACGTTTCTGGCGGGTTCCTGGTCTGATAACCCGACCGGTTCCCGGTTACAATTAGGGCTATCCATCCGGATCTCGATCAGTTTCCGGGTTAGATTTCCACACGGGTCAGGAAGAATTAAAAAGGTTCTTTAGCTCTTTTCATTTGTTTCCAGCTTGCTGACTTTTCATATTCTATATGTTAGCATATTGTTTTGGATTAAAAAAGCCGACTTAATATATCTGTAAGTGCATTCGGGGAATTTGACTGGAAGGCATTTAGCGAGATTTTGCTGCACGTAAATGACTGAGGTAATAACGGTAATATCGCGGGGCATTATCTGCACGCATTCGCATTTTTAAGGAAAAAGTTGGTAATTTTTTGCTGTTTTTTTAAAATACTTTTGTACCCACCGGTTTTTATCCTCTGCAACAAACATGAGATAGGTCTAAATATAGATATAATGTATACCTATACTTTATAGGACAACGAGCTATTTTCACAATTAGGGATAATTCTGTAATGGGAAGAGGTTTATGAAATTTACGTACTTGCTTGAATTCTCAATGTTCTTCCCGACTCTACGGTCTTTCTCATCACGGTTCTACGCTATCAAGCACGTAAGAAAAGAGTTCAAAATGAACTGAAACAAGCTCAAAAGGAACCACTTTCGTTCATTTCGAGTTTCAATCTGATTCCATTCGAACCCAACGCGCTTCCTTTTCAACTTGTTGCAGTTCATTTTGAACTCTTACTTTTTTCTCTGCGAATATAATTTAACGTTGGAGACAAGAGATAAGAAAAAATAGAGCTGAATTAGTTCCTGTGCATATATTACCCCGATTAGCCCCATTTAAAGCAGGGCTATGACATGGTCCTCGCTAGTTTTCCTATTTTGACTTTTCTTAATTAAATCATAATATGCGCATATTCGGGCATTAATATCAACTTATCTGTCATCAAATTATCAATTTATTTTTGTTTCCTCTTGGCGCATGTTAATTTGCCAGAGCAGGGTCATGTCAGAAAAGTGTCCAACCACCCAGTACCCTGCTAGCCACAAATTTTGATTTCTGCATGAGAATTACGGTTTATAAGTGTCCTACACATTTAAAAACATAATTATTGTGATGCTCTAATTTTTACCTTCTAAATGTTAACGTATGCGGAAGCGAAAGAATTTTGAATAGATGTCACCAGATTTCCATGGTGCTTTTTCAAAAGACGTTAATTTGTCACTGCAGGCGACCTGATATAGTAGAGATAGCTATACTATCCCCTAAGCTCAAGAGACATGCCAGTTTATCGTTTTCTTGTCGTCAGATTTTCACGCGACAACTTCCCCTGCCCCTTTCTCCGCCTGTATACGTTTTACTTTCTCTTAGCAATAGCTGATGGCTGTCTCTATTAGTTTTAATGTTTCAATCTCTAGTCTAATATTAAAAGACCATTGTGTAATAAGAATAACAACTTGACGTTAAACAAGATCGTGATCGAAAAAATGGAAACTTTACTTATTATTGGGTATTAGTATGTATTTCAAATTAATTAGTTGAGTTTGAAATTTTTGTCACTGCCTACATTATCGGAGGATCACTAGTCGGATATCAGATAGGATACGTTGTCGACAGGTGTTCTGATAGACAACTTCAAACTCTTATATCGCAAATAAATGCAAATTAATTCAATATTTAAAGAATTTGAAAATCTTTCTGTGGAAAAAAAGACGCTTTACCCAGCGCAGTCGAAGGCGTCTTTTTTTCCACAGAAAGATTTTCAAATTCTTTAAATATTAGTATCCATATTTTTTCGCACGAATATATTCAATAAGTAAAGAGTAACAAGATTATTTCCGTCTTCTTGTAATACGCTTTACTGTTTTAATATACTACGTTCTTCACTTTCAAAATTGTAATCGGAATTATTTTTTAATCACTATATATGTACATATTATAATCAGGATATGGATCATGGCAAATGTATAAAATTTGAAGCATATAGCATTTAGCTCTCGCCGATCTACGAATTAAATGTCTATGTTATTTTGCTAGGTAGTAGTATTATAGGTATTATCAGAAATGTGATATTTCAGTTCCTGATAATTCTGTGTTAGGTATAACCCCAAGGGAATTTAATGTTCGACACTTCCTGCGGCATGGTCTTCCCTCTTGGCAACGACGCGACATTTCCAACTGAATAAATTTAGGCAAATCGATCACTTTGAGTACTCTATTCACCCCTTCTTCGAGCAATATTTTATCTATTCAATTATCTGAATGGGACAGAAACAATCAGTTGAGTTCCAATAAAAATTACAACTACACATTATTATACCTATGAAGATTTAAGAAATTTTGTGATTCTTACCTTTGATTGGTCCTGCTGTTGCAACAGTTGTTCTCGTATAATTTGAAGTTGCAAAATCATTTCGGATAACCTACGTTCTTTCTCAGCTACACTTTCCGCACAAAGAACCTTGTGCAAGGCTGCAGCTCCGTCCTGGAGTCCCGTATCCGAGTTTTGCGTCCTTCCGGTTCCGGTTGGCGAGGGTGCGATACTCTTTGCTATACTGCTGCTGCTACTGCAAAAAAAAAAACAATATATCAGCTATAGTATCTCCCCCACCTCACTCCCCTCTCTCTCTACAAAATTTATAAAATAAATTAAATTATCCATGTCCCGTAAATTCGTTCAACTTTGCTAAACGCAATTTAGAACAAGAAAAATTGCAGGAATACTCAATTCGTGCTGAAATGCAATTATTTGAATCCAACTCACTGAATTAAAAATTATACGCCGCTTTTATTTTAGTCTTTACGGATTTATTTTATGCGATTTTTGCGTCGTACAGTTAAATCTGTTATAATATCATCAGATTTCCACCAGCTTGGTCTATAGATCTTCAACATGAATTTTTTTTTTACTCTTGGATTAAAAGTGTGCGCTTCTGGGTGTGCTTTACTTTGCAAGCTCGTGCTTAGGGTTTCGTACTCTTTGAATAATAGATAGAGTCACGGCCGCGCAATCTCGACGGGACAAGTGTTTGCTCCCGTGTGAGATGGGCACTAGGATGCTTCTGTCCGTGGAGCAACCGTGAAGCGTCCCTTGCCCCAACGTGCCATATCGCTGAGTCTCTTCACCCATCCCTTTAGACCTTAGGCTCTTTTATGTCGCGAGAAAAGGTCACGAATAAATGATACAGGTCCATTGTGTATGTTTTTGGTACCATCGGTGGCCTTCTCTCCCGTTCTTTTACTCTATAACGTCCTTCAAATTAGTGCAAGCTCTTAATCTTCATAACATATCTAGGCCAGTATGTGGATCATTTTCTGGTTTATGGAACATTTCATATAATATTTATGAACAAGGATTACCCTCGCGAACTAAATAATATATTGTAAGAGTATAGCTATGTATTCACCTTCATCAATTACGTGCCTACTTATATAGATATGGTGCGAGACCATAATGATGGTTTGTGTCTGTACTTATTGATTGTGTGCGTGTGGATGTCGACGATTTTGGAGACAAGATAAGAAGGAGACAGTCTGTACTGGGCTGTGCGAACGAACGGTTAAAATTGTAATTTGAATTGACCTGACAAATAAATTAGTTTAGTTGATCTAAATATCTTATTGAAGCCATCCTCTCACAATATTTATTCTTTTAAGAAACTCATGAAATTCGCAAAAGTATTTTATGTAAGTATTATGGTGATTCTCCATATACAGCGCACTTTTGTGTCTCAGGACTGTAGTAATTAACTCAAAAGGTATTTTTCCATCAAACTTGGGGAACTTCTTTATTTGAGCACAATCTAATATCTCCATTACAAAAACGTATATCTTTTAATATCATATACCTATAAAGAAAATAATTCTGAATGCTTTAAAAATGCTTGTTTGACATGTTTAAAGGGATGTGTATTCAATATAGCAAAAATAGACTTTAAGTTTATAGTTGATGGTATGAAAGTTTTACTTACAAGTTACAAAATTCTTGGGTTAAATTTTAATTTTATTGATATATTTGTAGAAAAAATGTAATTATTTGAGTGACTTTTTAAATATTTATGTTGGTTACGGTAACCAAATCTCCAATACTTTTTTTATTTACTTCGGTTAATTTTGTGAATTCTATATTTACTCAGAAAATCAAGAAAAAAAGTCTCATTAATAAATAGTTGATGACTGTCAAGAGTACGTATTAGAAAAAACTACGCCAAAATGCTTTATTAATACTATTTTTGTATTCAAAATGTACAATAAGAAATGATTTTTTATCGATTTCGGATACCGTGAGCTATTCTTCGCTTGACAGGGGTCAATTGAACTAAATCAAGCTACTTCCTGGAAAATTATGGTATAAATTAATTTTAATTCAAAAATTAAATCGTTATAGTTATAATACAAGTATTTGAGTTTGATAAATAAAGTAATTCTAGGGATGATAAATGCAACAGAATTAAAAATTATTTAAAATTTGTAAAAAAATAAAAAATTTTCGAATTTTAAAACAAAACACAAAGTTTATTCGTTGCCATATTAGATTTAAGGTGAATATATGCGGAGAATCACCCATATAAACTTCTACTTTGTATTTACACTTTTCGGAATCCTCGAAAAACATACTCGTAGTGTCTACTAAAAAACAAAATGAAGCTATAGTTCCTTTTCTTGTGGAAGAATGCGTCTCACCCTGCTGAATATAAGAGAGGGTTCGGCTGTGAGCGATTCTTCGGTTTGATATTATCAAAGCCAATGGCCGGTTTGCAAGTTCCTCTATTTGCACCCAGTGACCCCAGTAGCTTTGCGCCAACAGAAGCCTCATTCTGTTATTAATATTGTGCGTAAAGAGCCGAAGGGTTTATTTTGTTCGTAAAAGTTTGTTGAAAGGGGTTGAAAAAGAGTCTGTCGAATAAGAGAGAGAGGGAATGAGATATGTTCGTCACTTCCTGCAAGAAGCCTCCTTTTCGCTGTGATGCCAGGCTGCCGTGAGTAATGCAATTTTATGCGCGTTTTAATAACGGACGCGAAGCGTGATAAATGCAAACCACATGTACCAGACATTCAATCTAGAGATTTAAGAACTTTGAAGCGAAAAGAAAAGGCATTTTAAGTATTTTCAACTTGTATTATAGTTGTATTTTAAAACTGATAATTTGTTATTTTTTAGTAATCGTTTTTAACACTAGAAAGACGGGAGCTTAGTATATATAAAATGACTGCTTTTCGGCAATATAGGTATAACACACATATATATGCCGGCAGTAAAGAAGGGGGGGGGGGGGCAACAACAATGATTAATTAACCCATTTATATGTTGTAGAAAAAGTCACAAAATTATAAGAAGCTGTGTCTTTATTTAAATAATTATTTTTTTAATTAAAATTCAAAAGCAGTCAAAATGACTTGCTTAGGCAATCTAGTGTTAACAAGGTGTATAGTGCATGCTAAATAGTGGATAGTTGTGATTTTCAATTGATTAAATTTATAACTCTGTCTAATGAGTACCATATGAACTTTCAGAGATTTTATCAGGAGACTTTGTAGGCCAATCCAATGTCGTGATGCCATTTTCCTCTTTCCAGCAGTGTGCAGAGGTGGCTGCGATGCTTGGGGCCCTTCTCCTTCTGTAAAACCCAGCTATCGGTTTCCTTAACAATAAATTTTTTGGCAAAAGGTAAGAAGCCTCGCTGATAGAGCCCTCGACGATGATATCAGGCACGCCCGGAGTATATCTATGCTCAAAACGATGTTTTGTCGGTAAAGATACCGATATACGCTGAGGTCCACACCATTCATTTTTCCATGTGTTGTTAGCTGAGCAGCGGTTTCCGTACACGGAGAAAAGTTTGGTGAATCCGTTCGCCCAACACGTAGAACTGATGCGCTAAGCACACGGAGAGCTGCGCGACCTCTGTTTGGTTGAACAGCTCTGCCAATTTGGGGGAACCATTACCCCAAACTAGGCGAGCCGTTATGCGAAATACTTGGGCCAGCCGTTCTCTCGCAAGCTTTTCGTCAGTTTGGGTTAACCAGTGCCCCAATTTTAGAGTAGAAGTTACACTAAACCAAAGACGAGCGGCTTTCCCACCGCTAGCGCTACGGTTCTACTAAACTTCTCTCCGTGTAGTGTACCTTGCCGTCCGAGTCAGGACTTTTGCAAGCGGCGTTTTATTGTCATTAGACTCACCTTAACTTTATTTTTCAAAAGCTCTTTTTAGGGGTATGTGATACTTAGGAAATTAGCTAATTTTATTGATTTCAAGTTTCTAAATGTTTGCGTCCAAAACACAGAGAATTTTGACTTAAAAATTCGCGAAATGGTAAAGAAGATAAACTTAAAAACTTTTAAAACTTTCGTTTTAAAAAATGGAAAAAAGTTCAATTTTAGAAAAATTAATGGGGGCATTTTTTTATTCTCAAAAGCAAAAGTAGTCTATTGCCGTCCGTTTTCATAGTAAAAGAACAGTCGAACAGTTTTATGATGGCCTTACATTTTGCGTAGTTTTGATCCTCGCAACCCATTTTTAGACAAATGCCCTTGACCGTCCAATATAGTTAGTATAGCCTCTCTATAAGACATTTTAGGGCATTTTGGATAAGAACACAAAAATACCACCTTTAAACGTTTCCAATGCACAGCACCCATGTTGAATTTCCACAAATCTCCTTCAAAGAATAAACACCACTGGAAGGTTTATTAGATGACGAAATAAGGGACTATCCCTACTACCGGAAACCCTTAGACCCAGCCGCATCCTACCACAGGGCCGTCTATTATTGTGTATACGTTCTTATGATATAGACTGTATTGGCAGAGCAGATATGAACCAAGGCGAGTTTTACTATACAAAAGCCTATCTTTCGTTTTATTACGACATGACAGTTGACCAATTTCTTTTGTAAACATGGACAAATAAAAAATATTCGGTATGCTCATGCAGATGAAAGTATGTACCTCGATGGAGCAATGAGTCGACCGTTATGTATATTGCAATGCCTGAGGTGTAAATTTCGGTCGTAATCATTTATGATGCATAAAGTGGATAACCGTTTAGGCCAGGCAGTCCATTTATCACAGGCCCACTAAATCTGCCAGCTATTCACAGCACAACAATTCCGTTCGAATTTCATATATCATAATCATGTATAAGCTTCTTTTGTATCTGAAATTATTTATATAAATACTTTTCCAAATCAATTCAAACTGTTAAATATGTATATAATATCTATCAACTAATTTTTCAAAGCTCCCTTTTGGATTCTCAATGCTACTGGAGACAATATGTCCAATTTTAGATAGAGGGCATTTTTAAGTGTTTCAGGTGCAGTAGGTCGTGATTGGGTATTCTTAGAAGGTAAAGTGTGATAATTCACCAAAGCTAAACGATTATCGAGAGTGAAATGGAATTCAGAAAGTACACTGAGAGACTTTTCGTTAGAGTAAATGATAAAGATAAATCAAAATTTAGTATAATATCGTTTCAAAATGGGGAAAGCCAAGGTTTTTTTATACTTATTCATATTCTGACATCGAAGTTTGATATAGTCATAACAGTCTTTAATACATGAAGAAGATAAAGTCCTAAATTTTCTTTTTAATGTTTCTTCAATAATTCCAACTGGACTTGGATTTAGAACAACCATGCAAAAGTACTTTGTTGCGCGAAAGATGGCAAATAATGAAAAGCGTTCTAATTGAGCAACTGGAAGCAGTTGCAAAAAAAATTGCTGCAACGAAGAAGAAGAATATAGCAGATATTGTGGATGACTTGGCGTTGATAAAGAATTTGGAAACTTTAGGACCTGGTAATGAGAAAATTCAATAGTACAATAATTTTAATTCAATCATTCATTCTTTTCGTTGCCCAATATTAATAAAGGGTTTCCCAATAGGGGTGATATGATTTTGAATGTCCCTATCGGGCTCATTTGAACTGAAATTTTTGACGTCTGCTGTCAGTTGTCATCAGTAAGGTTTGCCATTTAATCATGAGTAGTTTCACGCTTCCACAACGTTTGGAAATTGTCCAATTATTTAATCAAAATTCGAGAAGTTTTGTCGGTGTTCAAAGAGCATATCGTGCAAAATATGGTCGTCATTCTGCTCCATCCGCGCTCTCAATTCGTCGAATAATCGATAAGTTGGAGAGTGAATTTACTCTATTGGATACTAAGCCTAAAAATCGTATGCGTACCGCACGTTCTACACAGAATATAGCCGCCGTACAGGCCAGTATCGAGGAAAACCGTGAATTGTCCGTGCCACGCCGATCTCAGGAATTGGGCCTGTCCAGGATGACTACCTGGCGTATTTTGCGATTGGATCTTGGCCTGCATCCCTATAAGATGATTCTGGCCCAAGAACTGAAGCCTAATGACCATCGTTTGCGTCGGGAGTTCGCGGATTGGGCTCTGGAATCAATTGAAAATCATCCCAATTTTCATCAAAAAATCATCTTTTCTGATGAGGCACATTTTTGGCTCAAGTCTCGGGGGACATTTCGCCGATATATTGTTTAAATCATAAATGGCATAGAATATCCAATATAATAAAAAAGATTTCGATCAATTCCGAATGAATATTCAGTGTTTTTTTTTCAATTTCAAAACATATCACCCTTATTGGGAAACTCTTTACTAATATGTGAGCACTGTGTTCTTTTACTAATATATTGAATTCTTGTTTCATGAATTTCCACGATTTTTACATCTCTTGTTTATTTTAAAATTACCTTAATAAATAAGGTTTCGTGTCCAAAAATATTTTATAATTAAATGTAATAAAATAATTTTAATAAACAGCATCAGAATATTTATAATAAATTAATTTTCAGATTCACAAGATGCAGTTGTTTTACACCTCCTACAGCTATTAATCGAAAGTGGTCACTCAAGTGGCAAACGAAAAAAAGACCAACAAGCGGCTAGAAAGTATGAACCATCGGATATCAGGGAATGTTCTCTATATCACGTTCAAGTGAGTTAATTTGTTTGTCTCGCGGTATAATTTGATTTAACACAGATATTTCTTACCAAAATCGAATTTTCAGAAAACAGAGGAAATAAACAACGAAGTGGAAAAACTGAAAGCGATCGAGGTTGCGTAAAAGGGAAGAAACATTGCAACCTTTAATATTAGTTACCGGATCTTTTACTGAAATCACGGAATCCTTCGTGATTGTCGACGACTATAAATATAAAGTCCCCTCGTGCCTCGATATTTTGGATTTGAAATTCAAGCTTTTTTACTCGTTTGATTGCGAATACCCCAAAACTTCCCTAAGACTTTGGCAGTATATTCAGCATAGCCTATATAATATTGCAATTCCTGGCGAAACATTGATTAAACCAATTAAAGAACTTTTAGGTTTAACAAACACATGCATGTTTTTAAAAAAGACTGATATAGAGAATGCGGTTGTCTCCTACAAAAACAAACTTAGTGATGGCCTGTTTTATATACCAAAAATTTGGATGTAGAGAAATAATATCAATTTTCAAGATATAAGCATATGTATATATATAATAAGTTCGACAGTTGTAAAAACTTGATAAAAATGTAGGTATTATTGGCTTTTAATACAGACTCACTTGCTTCTATTACAATGTAAACTAGTTATACTACCTTTAAGATGAAATTAAAACTTATTATTTTAAACAAACATTTTTAAAATTCAAATTCCAGATTCACTGGATTGCGAATATTTATTCCTTTTATAAATTGTGATCTGTTTAGAAAAATTTGGATGAAAATCGCTTTCAAAGTAAGTTAAATTAATGCATTTGAATATTTTGGAACTTTGTGGCTTAATATGTTTAATTTTGGAGCCAAAAAATTGAAATCTTTTGAACCTATATATGTAGTATGAATTTGAAAGTCTAAACTTTTAATTTCCAGTGCATTTAATTTTAAGTATTTAATTCCCTAAGATTTTAGGCTTAATTGTCATATTGTATTAATGTTACACGTAATTTAATACCAACTTTTGACTTTAATATTTTCGAAAATATTTATAATATTTATATTTATATTCGATATATGTGTAAATTGGCTTTAGGGTCCAGAAATGATGAAAACTCAGTTATTACATTCTTTCAAACGTTTCGACTCAGGTTGGAGTCCTCATCAGTGAGAATTTATTTCTATAAAAAATACAAAGGAGGAATCTTAAGAATTGAACGTGTGACGGATAAACATTGTAGTAAAAAAGTGATATAAGAATCGCAGGTGTAGAAAATAAAATTGGGATAAGTAACTAAATTTGCAATACAGAAAAACTGTAACAAAACTGTACAAAAAATTTTTTTCGTAAAATTGCTAAAAAGAACCTTAGAGACATTGTAATACAATGATATAAATGAATTATGCATGTGAACCTATAAAATTGGTCTAAAACTGAATTGTAATGAACTGTACAGAAAAAAAATATTTCTATAAGAATACAAATGAAGAAACTTGAACAATTTGAAACTGTGACCGATGACAAATATGTTAAGAATAATGTAAAAGGATTGCAAGTTTGAAATTAAAAAAATTGGTCTAAATAACTAAATTTACTAAAAAAGTAAAGGCGTAAAGCCTTAATTTGAAAGAAATACTAACAAGAGAGACTTAAAAGTAACACGTGTGACAGATAACAATTTTGGTTAACCGATATGAATGAAATTGTACAAGTGAAACTATAAATGGTATAAACTAAATGTTAAAAATGTAAAATGTAAGAATAATGTAAAAATGTAAAAAACTTGTACAGAAAAATTTCTTGTAAAAAGACAGAGGAAGAAACTTAAAATCTTGAATGTGTGACCGATGAACATACTGTTAAAAAATGATGTAAAAAAAATTACAAGTTTGACACTATAAAATTGGACTAAATAACTAAATTTTGGATACAGTAAAACTGTAACAAAAAACTGTACAAAAAAATTTATTTTTTCCTGTGAAATTATTAAAGAGAACCTAAAAGAATAGCACGTGTGGCGGATAACATTGTAATAAAATTATATGAGTGAATTTATACATGTGAACTATAAAATGGGTCCAAATTAAATGTAAATGAACTGTACAGAACAATTTCCTCTATAAAGGTACAAAAGAAGAACTTGAAACAATTTTAAACGTGTGACCGATGAGCATTCTGTTAAAATGATGTAAAAGAATTGCAAGTTTGAAATTATAAAATTGGTATAAATAACTAAAATAGCTAAAAAGTAGAACTGTGAACCTTAATTTGAAAAAATTACTAACAAGAGAGACTTAAAAGTAGCACGTGTAACAGATGACAATTTTTGGTAAAACCGATGTAAATGAATTGTAAAGTGAAAACTATAAAAATGGTCCAAAAAATTCGATTTGCATGAAAATATAAAGTACAAAAAAATTTAATTCTGTAAAATTACTAAGGGGAGAAAAATTTAAAATTTTGAAAATATAACATGTGACGGATAAACATTGCGGGATAAAAAGTCAAAAAATGAGAGCTTATCACCAACAAAACACTGTAAACGAAACTGACCTGTTATTTTATTAAGAAGACATACAGCGATGATAAAAAAGATTAATCCAAATGAACATAAAATTCCTTTTTTCTTCCTTTTCTTTCGTCCCAAACAAAATAGATACATAATTTTGAAACAAATAACTCCTGACACTACGGGTTTTATTTGAAAACTGAGTTGCACTTGGAAACTGACTTGGAAAAGGCTTTGTAAAATGGAGTGGAGGGTTAGGTTTTTTTGCTTTGGAAAGTCTCGGTTCAATGAAAAGGAGAAAAAAAATTATGGAAATATGTCCACAAGATGTCCAGAGAATGTGACAAAGGAGGGCTATGAAATTTGAGACGAGTCATAAGAGTCTGTGTATAACTGTTAGAAATTTTCACCAACAATCTCCCGAGACATGTGACCGGGGGGTTTTTTAAAATTTTTTAAAAATTTTTTTGTTTGACAGTCTCAGTGTCGCAAGATTAAGGTGGAAAAAAAAATTGAGTTTTTAATGTACATACAAAGTGATGGATATTATGATGCCCGTATGTGGAATTATAAGACTCTTAAACAGAAATTAAATAATTTTTAAATTTTTGCAATTTAATGAAGAATTTGATAAATCGATAAAATTCGATAAAATTTGGTAAAAGTTTTCCAGATTTTTCGGAAGCTGTGGAAATTTTGTGTAAACCTAAGTTTTTTTATTTAAGAGAGGAAAGTAAAAAGCAGATAGATTGTCTGTGTCTGTTCTTTGATTGACTGTATGGGCATTGCTAGCAATGTGAGTCATTTCGAGAATCATACGTTTTTTATAATTGTTAGATCTGTCAACTATTTTTACCTGGTCAAAATTAAATTTATGATCCTGGCGCCACGTGTGCTTGGTGAGGGCGGTCCATTTTTCTGGGGGGTTATATACATCTTTTTTATGTTCCTGGATTCTATTTTTTAGAGGTCTTTTGGTTGTGCCTATATAATTTGCTGTACAATCAATGCAAGGAATGTTGTAGACCACATGTGCTGTTTCAAGTTTTGGTGTGGTGTCTTTTGCTGATTTGAAAAGATGTGATAGGTCATTGGTATTACGTGGGGCAATTTTTATATTGAAAGGTTTGAGGATGCTTGAAAGTTTTTCAGATAACCCTTTAACATAGGGAATTGACACATATTTCTGTGTTTGGCTAGCTGAGTTTTGTTTTTGCTTGTTTGTGCGAGTGTAAGAGTGAGAAGATTCCTCACCCTCCCTCACAGGTGGATGGTGAATGAGGGTCCCGGTTATGGAGGCTTTATGTAGCAGATAATTGAGTCTGTGTTTTATAGTGGAGTTGATTATTGTTGTTGGATAATTGTTTTGTGATAGGATATTTTGGATTTTTTTTAAGTTTTCTGTGTGGAAGTTTTTGTGTGATAAGATGATGCCTCTGTCAACAAGGTTGTTAATCACATTAATTTTGTAGTGTAATGGGTGGTGAGAGTAAAAGTTAAGAATACGGCCTGAGTAAGTAGGTTTTTGGTACCAATTTGTCTTGATGTTCTCCCCTGTTCTGATGATAAGAACATCCAAAAAACATAATTTGTTATCTGATTCCTCTTCTACTGTAAATTGGATTTTATGATTGTAACTGTTAAAAGTGTTTCTAATTTTGTCTATTTCATCAGCCGGTACTGCTGTAATTATGTCGTCTACGTATCGAAAATAAAAGGGGAGTCGAAAGGAGGGAAGCTATGCATTGTTTTTCCAGATCATCCATTACAATATCCGCAGCAATCGGAGAATTGATACCAAGGCATTTTTGTCTTTGATTCTATTTGTTGCCATCTCTCTTTTATACCTTTAAAAGCTAAACCAATTTGGACATTTGTAAAAAGTGATACAGCATCAAGAGATATGATTTTATGGCTCAGAGGCACCTGGATATTTTTGATTTTATCGATGAAATCGAAGCTGTTTTTTACTCGAGAAACTTGGGGGGGTACGTTACAGGAGATAATGTTATTGTAAAAAGATGCGAGATTGTAGGTGGGGCTACCACAAAAAGAAACAATAGGTCTGAGGGGGTGGTCTGGTTTGTGAATTTTTGGTAGACCATAGAATTTTGCTGGTAATGGATTGTTAGATTTGAGAGAGTTAGCTACCGTGTCTGTTATATAATCTTTTTTCCTCCAGAGGTTTATAAGGTTATTAACTTTTTTGTGGGTCATGTTTGTGGGATCTTTTTTTAAGAGCTCATAAGTTTTTTTGTCCGATAGGATGCGAGTGGCTTCAGAAATATATTTATTTTTGTCCATGGCTACAGTTATGTTGCCTTTATCTGCTTTCGTAATCAAAATGTGAGAGTTGTTTTTTAGAAAGGTGTTAGTGGATTTCGAAAATTCTAATACTTGTTTTTGGAAGGTATTAAGGGGTTGTTGTTTTTTGTTAGAGAAACTTTCTATGCAATTAACAAACTTATGTCTCGCTTCATTTCTTTGTTCTTCCTTGATTTTTTGGATGTTGGATTCAAAGTCTGCAATTAGATGTTTAATGGGGAGTTTTTCTGAAGGAAAAGGAATACCAAAATTTTTTCCGAGGCTGATTGTTTTCGTTACTACGGTTGGAATGTTTGTGTCAGTCAAATTGATGAACCATGAATCATTTAGATAGAAAGGGGAATCATCTTTGTTTAAATAGTTTTCCTCTGTTCTTTTAAGACGTTCAAATTTCGATTTACAACTGTTTTTTTGTGATACGAAAATTTTTTGTGCTTTGTTGGATTCAAAATTAAAAAATTGATGGTGGATATTTTCTGGTAAAATTGTCATGATTTTTTGTTTTAAAAAATTTAAGTCGGTTTTTAATCTGTGGATTGTAAAACAAATGTCCTTAATTTCTAGGTTTAGAGTTGAGAATTGAAACTTATTTATAACTAAGGAATGCATGCTTGTAATGTTACTGTTATCAAAAACTGTTGCCAGAGATGCGATGTGTTGCAAATGTTGTGGAAGGATTCTCTCTTTCCTACAACGCAAAAGTAGAATTCTTTGGTTGAACTTGGTAACAAGTTGAAACTTATAATGTGAAAAAGTTTTCATGTAGGAGACGACCTCATCGCCGAAGTCATTCTTGATTCTTCTGAAAAAATTGTTTCCTCTTCGTTTTCTTTGATTGCCCATAGTTAAATAATTATAGATAGGACTTGTATCGACCCTTTGATGAATATTCGATATATGTGTAAATTGGCTTTAGGGTCCAGAAATGATGAAAACTCAGTTATTACATTCTTTCAAACGTTTCGACTCAGGTTGGAGTCCTCATCAGTGAGAATTTATTTCTATAAAAAATACAAAGGAGGAATCTTAAGAATTGAACGTGTGACGGATAAACATTGTAGTAAAAAAGTGATATAAGAATCGCAGGTGTGAAAATAAAATTGGGATAAGTAACTAAATTTGCAATACAGAAAAACTGTAACAAAACTGTACAAAAAATTTTTTTCGTAAAATTGCTAAAAAGAACCTTAGAGACATTGTAATACAATGATATAAATGAATTATGCATGTGAACCTATAAAATTGGTCTAAAACTGAATTGTAATGAACTGTACAGAAAAAAAATATTTCTATAAGAATACAAATGAAGAAACTTGAACAATTTGAAACTGTGACCGATGACAAATATGTTAAGAATAATGTAAAAGGATTGCCATTTTTATAGTTTTCACTTTACAATTCATTTACATCGGTTTTACCAAAAATTGTCATCTGTTACACGTGCTACTTTTAAGTCTCTCTTGTTAGTAATTTTTTCAAATTAAGGTTCACAGTTCTACTTTTTAGCTATTTTAGTTATTTATACCAATTTTATAATTTCAAACTTGCAATTCTTTTACATCATTTTAACAGAATGCTCATCGGTCACACGTTTAAAATTGTTTCAAGTTCTTCTTTTGTACCTTTATAGAGAAAATTGTTCTGTACAGTTCATTTACATTTAATTTAGACCCATTTTATAGTTCACATGTATAAATTCACTCATATAATTTTATTACAATGTTATCCGCCACACGTGCTATTCTTTTAGGTTCTCTTTAATAATTTCACAGGAAAAAATAAATTTTTTTGTACAGTTTTTTGTTACAGTTTTACTGTATCCAAAATTTAGTTATTTAGTCCAATTTTATAGTGTCAAACTTGTAATTTTTTTACATCATTTTTTAACAGTATGTTCATCGGTCACACATTCAAGATTTTAAGTTTCTTCCTCTGTCTTTTTACAAGAAATTTTTCTGTACAAGTTTTTTACATTTTTACATTATTCTTACATTTTACATTTTTAACATTTAGTTTATACCATTTATAGTTTCACTTGTACAATTTCATTCATATCGGTTAACCAAAATTGTTATCTGTCACACGTGTTACTTTTAAGTCTCTCTTGTTAGTATTTCTTTCAAATTAAGGCTTTACGCCTTTACTTTTTTAGTAAATTTAGTTATTTAGACCAATTTTTTAATTTCAAACTTGCAATCCTTTTACATTATTCTTAACATATTTGTCATCGGTCACAGTTTCAAATTGTTCAAGTTTCTTCATTTGTATTCTTATAGAAATATTTTTTTTCTGTACAGTTCATTACAATTCAGTTTTAGACCAATTTTATAGGTTCACATGCATAATTCATTTATATCATTGTATTACAATGTCTCTAAGGTTCTTTTTAGCAATTTTACGAAAAAAATTTTTTGTACAGTTTTGTTACAGTTTTTCTGTATTGCAAATTTAGTTACTTATCCCAATTTTATTTTCACACCTGCGATTCTTATATCACTTTTTTACTACAATGTTTATCCGTCACACGTTCAATTCTTAAGATTCCTCCTTTGTATTTTTTATAGAAATAAATTCTCACTGATGAGGACTCCAACCTGAGTCGAAACGTTTGAAAGAATGTAATAACTGAGTTTTCATCATTTCTGGACCCTAAAGCCAATTTACACATATATCGAATATTCATCAAAGGGTCGATACAAGTCCTATCTATAATATTTATATTTATATTTCCTTTTTCAAAACCTGCCTAGATTCGTCAAAAAAAAAAAGCTTTTTCTGATTATTTTTTAAAAATAGTTTATTATACTGATTTAGTTGGATTCTTTCAATGTAGAAAAATTTCGAAATTGCAAACATTTTTCCAACTTGTTTCTTTACATTACAATATTTTTACGTTTCGTACGAAAATACCATGTTCCATAGAAATTTAATTCAATCATTGGAGGTGACAAAATTTAAAAAAAATTTGAACTCATCTGATTAAAATGCCGAAAACTATAGAATTGCTTCTTAATGGGGTATAAACTCATTTTATACGGCCTTGATAGCAGTAGCTTATAATCTTTCGGAATATGGCAAGCGAGAATAGCTGAGAAGCTTTTGGCGTTAGAAATGCGTTTAGTTATATAGACATAAGTAGGGTTAGTGGGTTCGAACCCAAAAAGCGACAGATATGTACATTGGAATGTATAATAATATATTTAGTTTATATATACAAATAATGCACAAATTGAAATTTATTATTACAATAAGATTGAACATTTGTATGAATAACAACAAGAATTTATGGAATCATTGGTCATGGAATGCAGAAAAACAATTTCTTCCTTTCACAAAACACAAGTGTACTTGGCACTTTACACAGTAAATATGGGTTCTATTCGTCGTGCAATTTTTGAATCGCGTCGCTTCTTTTTCGAGCGTTGAAGATTGACAGGAAACTAAAGCTTCACTTAGTTCTAATCTTGAGCATTTCACAATCTCTTTTATATATTAAATAGGAGTTTGTTACTGCCATATCGAAGCCATGAGCAATCATTCGACAAGTCCATTTCTTCGATTTGATGAACACTCTATAATAACTCATATATTGATCGAATAGATCTACACCGCCCATATCTGCATTATAAATTTCTACAATCTCTGGGATTTCAATTTCTTCGTATACTTTACGTTTATTGTTCCACCAGCGAACTAAGCCAACTGTATCTTCTGCATTTGAAATTTCATAGGACGCTCCCCGGCCTTTCTTTTTCAATTCTAATTCAGATATCAGAGGTGGTTTTGCAAAGCGGTTAATACGTAAAGTTCCGATCGCTCGTAAAGACATATTACTCAAGGCTTCAAATAGATTGTATGCTGATATATAAATTAATAAAATGATAACAATATTTTTGACTACGGATGAAACTAATACGGATAAAAAGTATAATACGGATGAAACTCTTCAACATGGTGAATTACTTTGACAAACAACGCGAAATGAACTGCAACTAAAAGGCTCCAGGCTTTTGTTCGTGAAAATCATTTAATATTGACATTTTTTGCTCGCTATATAAAAAAAAATTGTCTGCGAAATCAAAACTAAAAACTTAACTCATGCAACGGATGTACATTACAATGTACATAGAATATTTTTCAGTTTTATAATTTTGAATTTATTAAAATTGATTTAAAATAAAAATTTCTTATACTTGAGCACTTTTTTAAGCTCGGAAGATTTTTTAAAATGGAATACATAGACATGAAGCAGTCGGAAAAAAATAAAATAAATTAAAAAATTATCATCTATTTCATCATCAACCTTCAAATAATTTTTCCTAATAGATATTGCATCCCTCCAAATGATCCAATAGCTTATAAACCATTTTAAATCGCCAAAAAAATTTTCTGAGCCTTTAAAAACTATGTACATTGGAATTCACATTGGGTCTGAAAGGGTTAAATATGTGAACACGCAAAAAAAAATGCTGGTGATCAGCATTTTCGTGCTGCTCAGCTGCAACTGAGATGCTTAATTTTGCTTTCGCAAGGAAAAATGCTGATGTATAGCAACTGCGATTCTAAATAGAAGTATTCTAAATTTCTACAATACAGCAAGCTGAATGTTGCTTAGCAGCAACTCGCTCGTCGTAACGCAGCACTCGAAATGCTGAAAACGAGTAACTCGAATGCTGCTCTGCAGAGACGCGCTAGTTGAATCACAGCACTCGAGTTACTGATGAGCAGTATTTCGTTAGACGAGACGACGCACTCTCAATACTGAAATTCAGTAGGAAAAGTAAAATGCAAAAATCAATATTATGAAAATTGAAATAAAAAAAATTACCTCCGCTAAGGTTTGAACCTGCATCGCCGGCGTGAAACGCTCGCATCTTATCAACTACGCTATCGCTCGCATGGTTTCGAAATCCCGTAAAAAATTATATGGATCACATATTTTAGTTTACTAATCGTTTATTTCTGCAACTCAGTATAAGGTGTGCTGCATACTAGAAGCCTTGATACCTGTGCTCAGCAATAAGAGTTGACAATATCGCGAAATAAATAATATTTACCCTGACTACTTTGTTTCATATACTCAGTGACTGAATCACTGCAAAAGAAGAAGTCAAATGCTTTGATTCAATTAAAACGCGTACTGCAGGCCAGTGAATAGTAATTGCTATTATAAGATTGCTAATCACCGGCATTTTCTTTTTTGCGTGTATCCGGAGCCGTCATTTGTGAAGGTCAAACCTTTTGGTGGAGTGAGTGATTTTTCATACAGTGGTTTCAGATTCACATATTCTTTGTTTGAAAATTTGAAAAGATTCCTTCAGTCTTTCGAGTAATGGTATATTATGTGCCTAGGCGCATAATGAGGGTTATTACGCGACGAGCGACAATGGTCGCAGGAGATCGAAGCCGAGACAAAGCCGAGACAAAGCCGAGGCGCGAACAGTCCTCCGAGCATTTTAAGCGAGTCTCGTAATTACCCGAATTGTGTGCATTGGCACATATTCGATGTTATGTGACTTCGGTGCGTATACGAGTTTTTATGCGTACACTCAAATCTAATCTAGTATTCATCATGATTCTTGCCCATTGCACTTAATATTTTCAAAGATTAAGAAGAAGATTACACTCCGCTGTATCGTAATAGGCGCATACGCAGTTCTATTTTTACATTACATTCCTCTGTATCGTAATATACAACATTACGCTACTCTCAACTGTAACGTAAAAACGAGTCTGAGCGCCGAAGGCACATAAAATGTATTAACACCACTTTAAATTCGCTTTGCAACTTTGATACAGTGAATTTCAAATTCTCGTGGGTTTTATAACAGATATTAAAACATATATTCCATTTATTCAAACAAAAATATCTACTTTGCCCCTTGAAAACCATTACATTATTTTCTATGTAAACCCTGTTTGCCTCACTTTGAAACGATATTATACTGAAATATAATTCACTTTTATGATTTATTCCAACGAAAAGTCTCTGAGTGTAGCCTGAACAAATGTATATTCACATACCATACTAATGTTTATGCAATTTTTAGCTATACTATCAAGTTAGACACATTCGACCCTCGCCCTTGGCAACCAACAAAATATAGTAGCAAGGGTCATTAAATAGGTAAAATAAGGCATTTTTACTTCCACAAAAAGCTAACTTCAATTCGTGGAACACTGGTGGTATTATTTCAATTGACAATGTACACGGAAAAAAAAAGTTCATGAAATTTTCATTAATTCGTCAACCACTTTTGGACAGGCCAGAAAGTCTTTTAAAATTTAGAATTGTCAACGTTTGAAAATTGGATATACAATTCTTTAAAAAGTATAAAACATTCAAAAAACTTTCGTTGACTCTCGAAGGAAATTTGACGGCAGAGTTCTAGAGTTTTTATAAAACTCGCAAACTAAAATTTCGAAGCCAGTTCAAGAAACTTTCATTAATTGTTCATGAAAATTTAGCGAACTTGCGTTTCCTAAAAGAAAAAGTTTACGTCGATTATTTCCTAACCGTTTTATTTATTACTCAAACTTAATTTTATTTTATTTATGGACAATCATTTACAACCAAACTTATATTCACTATATATACATGTCATCGTATGCATTTATAAACGCTTCTTAAAAATTATATCCGCCGCTGCGGGATTCGAACGCCTAACCTAACGTATAACGCATTTTATTCCTAAGCAACTGACTAACTAAACCCTAACTCTATCACACATTAACAACTGCGCAACGTGGTGCGTCAGGCAGTTCGAGAAACTTTAGCGAACAGTCAAAGATTTTTTCGTTAACTCATATCATACTTATTCATTTCTGTGTGAGAAGGTTATTTCATTCCAGAACTTTTAAAATTTGGAGAACATTTTCTGAAAGTTAGATACTTTTTCATAATTTTATCAAGAACTATTCAATAAAAACTGGAAAACTGCTATTATTGTACTAGTTCTTGACAATTTCTATAACTTTTTTCGATTTTTCGACAAAGTTTATGATTTTTTACTCAAAAGTGCTGGAAATTTAAAAAATGTAGTGCCCTATCCAAAAGTGATTGACTAGTTAAAGAAATTTTGATGAACTTATTTTTTCCGTGTATGGAGAGAGATCTTATTTTTGGAATTCTGCAATAAAAAAGGATTCAGCGATAAAATGTTATTTGTGAAAATACGTTTTATAAATCAAGAGATATTGAATTAATTAATCAAATTATTATAACAGAAAAATCATCTAAAATAAGTCAAAGTTATTGATTAGTTTGATTTATTTTGCATAATAAAAGATATTTTCACCAATAAAATTGTTTCGATTAATTCTTTTAATATGCCAGTGTTGCGGGAAGTGAAGTTAGCTGTTTATGAAAGTGGAAATGACCAATAAATAATTGGATTAACATCTGTAACAAATGAGGAGAAGAAAATATGACTGAGATTTAGAGAAAGAAGAGATAACAAGTGGAAAAGGAGTTTATGGCTAAAATTGTAAAATGTTTCAGCAGTTTAGATGAAGTACCCTAGTACCAATTAAGTTTGTTGCTAAATGCCCGCAAGCCAAAGTCGGATTTACTTCCTTCAAGGACTTTTGTGGTCTTTTTCTAGTAATATTTATTCTTGAGTCCCATTCTCATGTTATCCCCAGTTTACTCTTCATTGGCATTGTACAGTTATCGCGGGGGTAAATAACGAACACGGACAGCTTTCAGGTAAGTGACACACAGGCAAATACAATCTCCAGTGTGGAAACACTTGCTATTATATCCGCATCTAAGTAAGCGTTAAAAGCGTTCGTTAACCACAGGGATCGTAAAGCCACAAAGTCAGGCCGTAAAACGTATTATAGGCCGTTATCGAATAGCCGAGCACAAGATAACTACGAATATAAACGGGTTGTAGGATGCCAAAAAAATGTTGAAGAATCCTGAAGACTGTTGGACGTCCATCTGAATGCATAAATTCTACTTGATGTGGAAGATAGGAGTGAAAATGAGAGAGAATGAAGGTCTAGATAAAATTAAGTGTCTTGTTTTCGATAGTTATTTGTGCAGTGATTACGGTATACACACTCTAAAAACAGACTATTCATTTTCAAACGATTCCTTTCACTATTAGATGATTTTCTATTCAAAATTTTCATGAGAGGAAATCCTTTAATATTTAAAGGATTGTCGTTTCAATTGTTATATTTCTACTATCAAAGTATTTCCTTTGGTCTGCAAATGAAATACTTTGTCATACAAAGGAAATATAATTTCAAGGATTAAAGAAAACAAATTGTATGATATAATCTATAAGATATGAACCCAACTTTGACAATTGACAATATCAAATCGATCATTATCAATACTATAATAATGATCTGTCTTAGATTTCAGCTTAAAGAAATTTTAAGATACAACCTTAAAAAAACACATAATATCCAATGAAAGGCAAGGATGCTTTACAAAATTGTTATAAAAAAGGACAACTAATAACCTTTCGATGGTTAAAAGTATAAAAAATTAATAAATTTATAATACTTCGATTGTCAGAAGCAATGAAATATAAGGTTAAGCACAAGACCCACAAGACGATGTATACTCACTGATGTGGAGGCGCACTTCATCCGTTAGCCTAAAAATGCAATCCTTTAATAGTTAAAGGATTTCTCTTCAGAATCAAGAGAAATCGTTTATCAGTAAAACTATTTTCTTTTTACATTTTACAATTCCTTTTAGAATGCATCCATTGAAATTAAACAGATTTATTTTTTCCACACTCTAAAAAAAAGTCTATCGATAGTGAAATTACGTTCCTTTCAGAATGCATCCATTGAAATTAAGCAGATTTCTTTTGTCTCTCAACAGAATCGTTTCTCTGTTACAAAACTCATCTGTGAGATGCAAAAAGAAAAAATTTCTACCGATGAACGTTTATTTTTGACTCTGAAAAGAAATCCTCTAATTTTTGAAGGCTTGCATTTCTAGACTAGCAGACGAAGTGCGCCTGCGCATTAGTGAGTGTACATCGTCTAGTGCCTAAGAGTGCAATATGTGCGTGTAATTTTTGTGTTGCGCAATATATGTATTACAATAATTTTGTATACGACGTCTCGATTTTGAAAACGTAATTGTACTGAGATTCTAATTATCAAATACAACTAAAATATTTGGGAAATGAATAAAATAGTCCATAAATCAAATTGAAAGATATTTCCAAGAATGTCAATGAAAGCATTGTAGAAACTGAAATCGTGATAACGGGGTGTGAAAAGGGGGAAGTGTCCTCGTTTTTTTGTCTCAGACTTTCTGTGTCTAGATTATTTTCAAAAGATTATTTAAACGTTCAAATGCATTACAGGTAGCTGTTACAAAGAAACGTATTGCTGTTCCAGCTATATTATCAACTATCCTAACCATAAATGTGGCTGTTATAACCTAAAAAATCCTTGTGACAGCTACACATTTTTTTCCGTGTAACAGTTTCGTATGTATAATTTTTTATACAATTATTCATTTTATGACATATACAGTTGTTTTTCATTTGTAATAAAATATCTAGATTCAAAATTATTAGTGAAATGTTTACTATTGAATTTATTGTGAAATTTAAAATGCAACAAAGTTTAAAAATTATTTTGTAACACTTTTTCAACATTATATTTGATAGACTATGGACTTTTAATTTTACACGTATTGGAAAATTTGTAATGGAAACAAAGTTATATCTTCTAAATTTCTTCAAGCTGAAATCTAAGACGGTTCGTTATTATGGTTATTATATTATTGAAAATGATCGATTTAATATTGGCATTTGTCAAAGTTGGGTTTGTGTACATTTCTTATAGGTTATATCATAGAATTTGTTTTCTTTCAAGATCGAAATTATTCTTCCTTCGTACAACAAAGGATTTCAATTCCAGACCAAAGGAAATACTTAGACAGTAAAATGATAGCATGTAAAACGACAATCCTTTAACTGTTAAAGGATTTCATGTAGTGAAAATTTTGAATAGAAAATCCTTTAGTAATGAAAGGAATCATTTGAAAGTCAATAGTCTGTTTTTAGAGTGTATCATCACGCTTTCATAAATCTTAAGTAATACTTTGTTCAACAGAAATGCTCTTTTTTCAATAATGTTTGAATTCAAGTTGATTATAAGGCAGTCAGTCCATGCCGGTCTTCGCACTTTCTATTCTTCTTCTTCTGTAATTTTATTTTGATTTTTTTTTTATAGGTTAGGACCCGGATACAAATTGAAAGAAGGGCAACTCGAATTAGATATTGTATGAATCTTTTAGCAGGAAGCATTTACGCACCAGAGAATATTCACAAAATAGGAAGTTCTTGATGACCTTAAAAGTGTAAGAATGCGGGAATATTGATTCCAGCACCGTATCTTTTGCGCATATTTTTTGGTGCGCTAAGTGCGAACTCCCTGTGCAGTGTTGCAAAAAATAGTATATGATACACGTGCGGTTTGGAGGTTCCCCATTCATGTGAGTTACAGCACGAACCGACAATCTCATCAGGAATCACCAACATTCCGCACTAGTATCATAATATACTATTATTAAACTAATTTTTTGAAGTTTCAATACTTTTAGATGTAGGTATCTTGAATTAATTTTGAAAAATGTTAAAAAATTATGATAAATTATAGATATGCCCTTGCGGATGCCCGATTTCTAGGATGGATAATTGAACATAAAATATGATAATTTTGTCCAAGTTTGACTTACCTAAAGGTATTATGACTGGTGGGTGTAGAGGATGGTGGAGGTGTTCGTCTGTTGTTGGTGTCTTCCTGTAAACAGGGGGAGCCACTGTTCATTTTGCAAGTAAGCCTCTTGAGGACGTCGTCCATAGACCTCTTACTTCCCGCGGCAGTTGGGCCAGTGCAGTTATTGTTGTTGTTATTTTGTGTAACAGTGTTATTGTTATTATTATTATTATTATTGTTATGAAGATGATGATGGTGATGATGATGATGATGGGGGTAATACGTATCGGCGAGAAGGGTGGGAGGCGAGCCACACTCAGAAGAACTTGCCAGCTCCAGGATACCACCTGACGATGAAGAAGTATTCGTGTGGTGATGGTGATACGACAAGTTTTCCTGATTCGACAGGAATAATAACCTGTGTCTTTTCGAAGATGGAGGGGAATTCGGTGAAGGGGAAGGAGTGTCCCTCAATTCGGGCTCACTTGTTGTTCCTGGTGAAGAGCAAACTGAAGACTCACAATCAGGTCTCCGTAGGGGATAGCAGTCTTCAATATCGACCGAGGTAACCTCGTCTCGAATAATCTCAACACCTGCACCCGCCAAAGACGAGGTGGTGTCCTCTTCTTCTTCACCCGCCACTGTACCTACACCGCCCCCGCCCTCCGATAACTTTGTTGGTGGCGACTTCCTCTTAGAGGACATCCTTAGCCTGTAATAAACAAAAAAGTCTAGTTAATTATTAATCTTAAGTTTGTTCAGTACTTTTTATATCTGCGTTATTTGGACATTTCTTTCTACGTTATATAACCCATATTTTTCCACTTGAAACCTTAAAAGCATACACACGCATACGAATGCAATAAAGGTGTTACCTATTCTTGAATCTCAGTATCAGAATAGAATAACTGAAAGAGTTTCGCATTAGTAGCCATAGTGAAATAGGAGTTACGATAAAACGGGATCTGACGTAAAGAAAAAGGTGGTGAGCCGGAAATCGGTGCAGGAAATAGTTGATTCGCTGCACGGAGAAAATTTATTTGTGAACATTTAATCAAAAGTTGAGTAAAACTGGGACATAGAGGCTTTGGGTGAAAGCTTAAAATGTTTTTGCGTATTCTTTCAAGAAAGAATTATAAAGATCAATCGAGCAGTTGAGTAAACTGTAAAACAGTTGACTAAACATTAAAAAGAAAAAAAGCTGCTAGATTTACATTTGCATAATTGTAAATCTTTATTTACAACGGATCATAAAATGGAGAATATTTGTGGAAATTCCACACTCCGTTGTTCAGAGTTTGCTCAAGAGTTGAGTAAAACGAGAGTCCACAGGCACGCCTCTATACCCAGGATCGAACGCAAAACATAAGTACCCCGTATCACTGTATAATATTTTACAATTCATCAAATATTTAAAAAATGCATGTAGTGATGACCCACATTAGCTATTCATACCTAATAAAAGATATTGGTTGTAAATTATCGAAATAGAAATAAGGTTAAGTAAGCAATCAATATATGTACGCAAGGGCCCTTGAAATGCCAGGCACATTCCTGCCTGGTAAGATTTGAGAACCACGTGATCCATGATCAACGCGTCGATATTACGTTTTAAATGTAGCAGTGGAAAAGAAAATAGTGTTTCGAAGGCAAATAAGAGAAGTCCTATCATGGAAAAATATTACTGAAGCTACGCTTACCACGGCTCACAAATTGCGCGATGGACATTATTATATACAAAAAAATTGGTTGTAAGTTTAAATTAATAAAAGCAATACACTGTATTTTTAATTTAACATATTCTTTAGTCTATTCCTTTCCCAAAAATGTATTTTTGTAATATTTATTCATTTCCTTAATATAATTTATTTCAAATTAATTAGTTGAGTTTGAAATTTTGTCACTGCCTACATTATCGGAGGATCACTAGTCGCGTATCAGATAGGATACGTTGTCGACAGGTGTCCTCGTAGACAATTTCCAACTCTTATATCGCAAATAATGCAAATAAATTCAATATTTAAAGAATTTGAAAATCTTTCTGTGGAAAAAATGACGCTTTCGACTGCGCTGGGATTCGAGCCCAGGGACCGGCAATCGAAAGACCTGGGCTCGAATCCCAGCGCAGTCGAAAGCGTCATTTTTTCCACAGAAAGATTTTCAAATTCTTTAAATATAATTTATTTAAAAACTTTTATCATGTTGTAAATTTACTTATAAAACGTGAATTAATAATTATTTTATAACTGCGAATAAAAAATGAATATTACATTTAATTGAAACCTGAAAGTCAAAATAGTTTTTACTGTAACTTTAATATGAAATAATAAAATGCTCAATGTCCCAACAAAAATTATTATGAAAAATTGTAAAGAAATTTCAATTCTTCTTATATTATATTATATAATTATAATAATGATTAGGACTTGTATCGACCCATTAGTTTTAATAATATTCGATATTGTTGATGTTCTTCGTTGGCTTTAGGGTCCAGAAAAAATGTAACTCAAGGTTTCATGTTTTCAAACGTTTCGACTCAGATTGGAGTCCTCATCAGTGAGAATTTATTTCTATAAAAATACAAAGGAAGAAACTTAAAAAATTTTCGTGTGGCCGATGAACATTGTGGTAAAAAATGATATAAAAAATACAAAGGGAGAGACTTAAAATACTTTTTCACGTGTGGCCGATGAAAATTGTGGTAAGAAATGATATAAAGAATTGCAAAAGTGAAACTATAAAATTGGTCTAAATAACTAAATTTGCAAAAAAAATGTACAAAAAATGTTTTCTATAAAAATACAAAGAGACAAACATAAAAAGTTTGCACGTGTCACCGATGAACATTGTGGTAAAAATGATGTAAAAGATTTGTAAGTGTAAAACTTTAAAATAGGTCTAAATAACAAAATTTGTAAAAAAATTTTTTCTATAAAGATACAAAGAGAAAAACATAAAAAGTTTGCACGTGTGACGGGGGAAAAAATTATGGTAAAGTTGATGTAAAAGAATTGCGAGTGTGAAACTATAAAGTTGATCTAAATAACTGAATTTGAAAAACAAATGAAACTGTACTAACCAAATATTTCCATAAAAATACTAGGGGGAGAACATCAAAGAATTGCACGCGTGACGTATAAACATTTTTGGTAAAAACGATATAAATGAATTATACATGTGAAACTATAAAATTGATCTAAATAACTAGGTTTTCAAAAAAAAATGAAAACTGTTCAAAAAAATTTTTCTATAAAAATACAAAGAGAACATAAAAAGTTTGCACGTGTGACCGATGAACATTGTGGTAAATATGATATGCTAGAATTGCAGGTGTGAAACTATAAAATTGGTCTAAATAACCAAATTTCCAACAAAATATAAATAAAAACTGTACAAAGAAATTGTTTTCCCGTAGAAATACCAAGGGGAGAAACTTAAAAAATAGCACGTGTGACAGATAAAGCAAATTTTTTCATGACACTATTCACAGAGATTTTAAGAAGGACTGAAGTTATGTTATGAAGTATACTTGTAGAGACATGTTAAAAAAAAGGGGTTGGAGGGTAGGGGGTATGGTATGCGTAGAGTTTTGATTTTAAGGAAGGAAACCGAGAGAAAAGAGCAGAGAACAAAATTTGTAAAGATGCGTGTAAGGTGGACGGAGTGTTATGACCATAAGGATTAGAGACTGTGTAGAAGGATATTCTTCATGATGCACTGGAAGTTTTTAATATTGTGGGAATTGGTCTGAAAATTTATGAGAATAGATTTTTGGAGATGAATGAAAATAGCAGAATTGGGATTTTTACGAATTATTGTTCAAAAGAGGGAGGTAAAAAACAGATAAATTATCTGTGTCGGTTCTCTGATTGACTGCATGTGGATTGCTATCAATGTGGGTAATTTCCAAGATCACACCTACAATTCTAGCATATCATATTTACGACAATGTTCATCGGTCACACGTGCAAACTTCTTATGTTCTCTTTGTATTTTTATAAAAAAAATTTGTTGAACAGTTTTCATTTTTTTTGAAAACCTAGTTATTTAGACCAATTTTATAGTTTCACATGTAAAGGGTTTTCCAATAAGGACATAACAATTTTATCTTTGAATAAAACACAGAAATATTTGAGATATTGAGTTCAAATTTATTGTGGGTGTAGTGCAAGCATTACATTTTATGAATGAAATTCGATATCGGTCATATGACCACCACGAGCCCGTTTACAGCAGTCGATTCTTTGGGCTCAATTTTCCACCACTCTGGCACACATTTCGACCGGAACGTTGGCAATTTCGCGTTGGATGTTGTCTTTGAGGTCGTCTAAAGTTGCTGGTTTGTTGGCATAGACCAGTGATTTGATATGGCCCCATAAAAAGAAATCCAATGGCGTTAGATCGCATGAACGAGGCGGCCATTCGACCAGACCATTTCTCGAGATAACACGTTCACCGAATTTGCCTTTCAATAAATTGATTGTGATGCGTGCTGTGTGGCTAGTGGCACCGTCTTGTTGAAACCACATATCGTTGATGTCAAGTTTATCCAATTCTGGCTACAAATAATCTTCCAACATAGCACGATAACGCTCTCCATTGACGGTAACATGACGGTCGTTTTCATCCACAAAAAAATACGGCCCAATGACACCTCCGGCATGAAAACCGCATTAAACAGTTACTTTTTGCGGATGCAACGGTGTCTCAAGAAGCACATTTGGGTTTGTTGCTGACCAATAACGCATATTTTGCTTATTAACAAAGCCATTGAGCCAGAAATGAGCTTCATCGCTGAAGATAATTTTTCGATGAAATTCTTCATTTTCATCAAGCTTTGCCAGAACCAATTTCGTTAGTAATTTTTAATGATTTCCAAACGTTGCTAGTTCGTGAACTTTACCATGATGAAAATGTTGACTTTAACTAACGTTTTGACATTGACAGTTCCTTAAAAAAGTTTAAGGGTGCGTTCATATAAAGATACGAAATTGTTATGTCCCTGTTGGAAAACCCTTTATAATTCATTTATATAGTTTTTACCAAAAATGTTTATCCGTCACGCGTGCAATTCTTTAATGTTCTCCCCCTAGTATTTTTATGGAAATATTTGGTTCGTGCAGTTTCATTTGTTTTGCAAATTCAGCTATTTAGACCAACTTTATAGTTTCACACTCGCAATTCTTTTACATCATCTTTACCATAATTTTTCCTCGGTCACACGTGCAAACATTTTATGTTTTTCTCTTTGTATCTTTATAGAAAAAATTTTTTGTACATTTTTTTACAAATTTTGTAATTTAGACCTATTTTAAAGTTTTACACTTACAAATATTTTACATAATTTTTACCACAAGGTTCATCGGTGACACGTGCTAAGTTTTTTGTTTTCCCTTTGTATCTATATAGAAAACATTTAGTTTTTGTACACCCAGGTAGAAATTTCTTAAGTTTCACTTGACAGTTGATTAGTTAATAGTAAGTTAAAACTAGTAAGAGAATATTCGTAATGAACTTGCTAGTTATTTGTGAGTTTAACTATTACAAGCTAAACTGGAGTAAAACTTGTCTAGTTTCCCCCGTGATTAACTTTTGAATATTGCCTGTAAGTAATTGTTGAGGCATTTGTAAGCGAAAACTTGGACTCATTTCATTTAATGTGTGCGTACTAAACATACAGGTTAAATGTCAACCTAAAATTTAGTGCGTTTATGAGGTGTTGGAAAAAACTTTTGCACATCGAAGAATGGACCGAAAAAGGGAAGGAAACGGAAACCGAGTGAAACGGTTTCTCCTCAAAAGGAGAAAAAATAGCCAAAAGTATCAGTATGAGTCTGGTAAATATTCATCGCAATACGTCTATATTTTAAAGGTTATGACATTATTTTTTCAATAAAATTCGCAATTTACCTTGTTTTGTTTCTTAGCCAAAATGTTGCAAAAGCATGTCACGCACAATTTATTTTTTAATCTACAAAGTCCTTTAATTAATTTCTTACTTAATCTATAAATTCCTCGGAATCCCGCATAAGTTTTCGCTACCTGGTTTTCAAAAACCTTTCTGTATTCTCATTTTTGGTATTAGGTTTTTATATAACGGTTTTTGTGACAGACGGATCAGCTGATGCCGAAAAATTTTTTGGAATCGACGTTCAAGGCCCATCAACATTAGATTTTATTGCTCAAAACCTTCACTCAGATTTGTGTACATATGTGAGATTTCAATTCCTAACAAAGAACTGTCTATTGCCTCAAAAATAACTAGAAAGTGCCTTAAAAATACTTCAAAAGTTCAGACTCACTAATAACTTAAATGGCGTAGCATTACATTTCTTCTGAATACCTTACAAGTTTTCCTCAAGAGGTCCTCACTAGTTGAAAAGGAAAACTTACGAGTATCTCAAATAAAACTTTTGAAAATTTCTACTTGGGCAGTTTTCATTTTTTTGAAAATTTTAGCTATTTAGACCGCTCTTATAGTTTCATATGTATAATTCATTTATATCGTTTCACCACAATGTTTATCCATCACACATGCAATTCTTCAATGATCTCCCCCCAGCATTTTTACAAAAATATTTTGGTTTGTGCAGTTTCATTTTTTTTTTTTTTTGCAAATTTAGTTATTTAGACCAATTTTATAGTTTCACTTATGCAATTCTTTATATCATTTCTTACCACAATGTTCATCGGTCACACGTGAAAAAGTGTTTTAAGTCTCTCTCTTTGTATTCTTTATATCATTTTTTACCACAATGTTCATCGGCCACACGAAAATTTTTTAAGTTTCTTCCTTTGTATTTTTATAGAAATAAATTCTCACTGATGAGGACTCCAATCTGAGTCGAAACGTTTGAAAACATGAAACCTTGAGTTACATTTTTTCTGGACCCTAAAGCCAACGAAGAACATCAACAATATCGAATATTATAATTATAATATATATAATTATATAATATATAAATATAAAAATTTGCTACTTTCATTTATATTATTTTAAATCAATTAGATATTACATAAGGAAAGTTATATTCTTTATATTATTCATGATTGAACTTAAGTGATCAGATGAAAGTAGATTTTTATTCATATTTTTACTATGCATGAAAATTTTTCAACTAATCGATATACGGAAATAAAATAATAATAAAAATAAATTATTTGATCTTGAAAATAGGAATAATTAAAAAAAATCAATTTTTGTGGCAATTTCAAAATTTAGCTAGCTGTTAAGTTTTAATACTAGACAAAATCTTACTTCACATGTATAGTCTTGTTTAGGGCTTGGATCTAGACCTACGCTTTCCTCATTACCTCCCTTGTCATCCCCTCTACTTTCTACCCTTTGGGTCTGATTGCTCACTCGCAGTCAAGGTTCCATAAATTTCAGAAGTTACTCTAATATTTTCTAACACAAAAATTGCTGCACATGTAAACTTTTATTTCATTATCTTGGGTCCCTCAAAATTCTTGATCTTTCAGTGGCAGACTTTAGGGCACAGGAATTTCGAGGCCGGCACTAATATTCTCTCCCAAGCGGTGATACATGCTCCTAGTTAGTTTATAACAGGAGTTCGAATTTTACTTGTCAGCGTGAAGCGAGCGATATATCTTATACATTGCGGCGTATTATTAACTTGTATTAGGTTTATGTAAGCGTATAGAATTAATGTACTTAAGTCCTTGAAACTTATATCACCCTGTACCCAAACTGAGTCGGCATCCTGTTCGTCTATATGTAAGTATAGAATCTAAACAATCGTTTAGATAGTGAATTCTGGGCCAAGTATTTTTTTATTACCACTGCGTCAAAGCTTCCCCGCCCCTAGCTCACGTTTTCTTTAACTGTCGCTTAAAATTTCAGGCGTCGTCGATGATTCATTTATGTGCCGTGGAGTATATCCTAGTATTTTTTTATTATTCTATACTCCACCACACTTTATATTTTAGTCAACTGTAGGTTGAAATTTGACTAACAATTTCATTATTTATTATTTAACTGTTCTATAAATTCTCCTACTTTCAGTTCATAAAATCGTCAATGTTTACTAAAGATAAAACAATTTTTTTTTACTAAACTGTTGCTGAAATTTTAATCAAAAGCCGCTATGTCCCCGTTTTACTTAACTAATTGATTAAAATTTCACAAATAAATTTTCTCCGTGTAGAACCGCATCATTTAATGAGCGAGTAAGTTAACCGCTAAACCGGATCACAATATAGTTTCTACTCTAGATGTAATTCTGTTTGTTCTATCCAGTTTCACAAGCTCTACTGTTTCTCTTATTAGGAGAATAGGGACATAGGGTGACGCAGAATGTATGGTTGGCGGAAGTCGATTCGGAAGGCGCTTGTAATTCTACAACGACGAAGCCACCCTAGTATCAGCAACGCCTGCCACCCTCGGCCCGTCACTTGAGCTTCAACAGATGCTCCACCCCCGAAAACTATGTTATCGTTGTGCCACTTTTAAAAAGTTGAGTCAAATTATAAGATTATGTTTATGTCCTTCACTTTTATCCACTTTGACCTTAAATACGTTTTTCACTTTAAATTATGGGATGGTGAGAAAAGATAAAACGTTTATTAAATCAAACTAGATAATAAGAGGAGATTGCAAATAATATATATATATATATATAATATAAGTGTGCACAGAAGTGATTGAGGGCATCAAAATACATATAAACTCAAAGGCAAAAATATGAAAGTGTGAGTAGGTGAATATATAAAATTTTAAATATACTCGCTATTTTGTTTATTTTACGCATAATTTTGAACTATTTAAGTAAAGTTTGATTAGTCAATTTTTTTTAAAAATTCATACTCATGTTCATGTTCATGTTCACGATTGGAGGTTAAGAAATTGAGAAGACAAAGCTGAATAACGTTATCTCAATACTGATAACAATAGCATCTACATAATCCGCGTTAAAGGCTCGTGATAATTCCGGAGCATAATTTCAAATATAGTCATAACATTGCTTCCAAGGATACATTTTATCTACAGAGTAAGTAAGTGTAACACTGGAATGTTCGACCTTTTTTGATAATGAAAGGGGCTCAAGCGGATAGATTATTCTATCGGCATCATTCACTTAACCAAATGCATTATTATGCTGCAATTTCGTAATAAATAATGAATGATTGTCGTAACATTATAAAAGCAAAACGTGCACAAAAGAAAAGTTAGAGTTTAATTTTAAGTATTAAATTATTAAAGTGTTGATGTGTAGAAGCAATAAATTCAAAGACACATTGATATCAGCCTTAGAATTATATGCGCGCATTATTGTTTTAAAAGTTGAGATTAATTATTAATAAAAATAGGTGTAAGGAATTTTCTGCAATTTTATTGAAATTTGTATTTTTGAACAGAAGATTACGGAACAGAAAGTTTGTAGTTTGCATTTTATTTATTTCCAGAGTGAGTCTGTCTGTCTGTCTGTCTGTCTGCCTGTCTCGTACTACACAGCAGTAAATTGACTTGTTCTTGGAATTTTATGACTGAACGGAGGATGTGAATGAATGACGATTGCGTGTTACTGAAGGTTTCGCGAGCAAGGGGAGTCTCGAGAGGATTATCTTCTCCAGTAGTTCAAGCGGGAAATACATCAAGTTTATCGCCACTCTATTATCAGACTCCTCTCACAGCTCTAGATAAAGAATATACAAAAAATTAAATAAAATGAACATACATTAATAATAATATTTAAAAATTTTCAAGATGATTAACATTGAAATAGAGTAAAAGCCTATTTCGAATTAAAGAAAAACGAGCGAGCGTTACAGTGACAGCATCTGGCAAGCAGTCCGTTAAAAATATATTTCTCCGTTTTGTTTTTATTCGTTCTAAGACGACCTGCGCTCCATGAAGTGATTATGCCGCACTAGTAGCCTCGACTCTCAAAAACGCTTGCCGCAAAAGAAATGCGTATTTACTCGCATGCGAGCAATATATAGTAGACATCCCGAAAACTCCGTCAATCTTACAAATGGACGAAACCGCCTTTTGAAGTCGATTTCCCCTCTTCTTAAACCCGCTAAATCAAACTTTGGTACTTATAAAAGACAATATTTGTTTTTCACCGTTCTTAAATTCGGAAAAAAAATTTCATTTTCTACTAAATCAGCTTTATTTTGGATTTTTGTGACAGTTTATTTTTAACACATTTTTTTCCAACTGTGACAAGAATCAGAGTCATTCAAATACTTTTTGAAAATCAGCTGATCGCTTATAGGATTTTCACTGTTTACTTTATTGAGATTTGATCTCAGTAATATGACTCGGTCTTGTGAGTTCATCTAGTAATTTTATTCTTTTCCATTTATTAATTCATCGATAGTAACAGGAGTGAAACAATGTTTTTGAGAACTTTGATCTGGAAACTAATGATATGAATTTGGCGTGAGTAATGTGATAATGTCGACACTATTCTGGCAAATTTATTGTCCCTCTTACAATCGACACATTCTCGGGGTCAGTCAAGAGATACACTTTTTAACAATGTAGTCATCAAAATTCTTTAATTTCGGCTCATTACAGTGCATTGTACGCTGCTTTAAATTCTACGCTTGAATATTGTACACACACTAAATAATTAAAATACAATTTGAAAAGAAAAAAATAGTTTAATTCAATTCCAATTTTTTCCTAATTATAATTATAATTATAATTTTAATCTAGTTTTAGATGGCCGATTTATTTCTTTTTGGCGTCCATTGATATTGTGCATTTCTCAGAGACGAATATCCATAAGAAATTCCAACAAATATCTTACTAGTAAAAGGAGATTTTTCAATGTTCCTAGTACGGCTAGAGAATATAAGAAGATAATAAAATAGTGTATTCTATGCATATCTAAGAAATGTGTAAATAAATTACGTTTGCTTAATGAGACAATATTTTAATTAATTAAATTAATTAGTAAAATCCTAGAGTATTGTGTAACACTAAGGATACTATATACCCGCAAAAGAATTCAAGTCTCTAGCTCTATCCATTCCAGAAATAATGGTATCTAACCATATGCGAAACTGTTATTTAATTAGCACTAGCCAAGAAAAAGTGGAGCTCTGCCCTTAATATTGTCAAATCATACTTTTAAAATATTCAAGTCATAATTACTTTATGTTTATTTTAAAAATTGAGAATTCAAATAATATATGAAATATATTTTATTAGCCAGATGATTATTTTTAGTCAAACGTTATCTTATATTCAAAAGAAATTATCTTCAAAAGAAAGATTTTTGAAACTCAAAAGGAATATACAGTAACTCTCATTAATACTTTCCATAAAAAAATACACTAAAATTAACTTTATTGTACATAAGTGAAACAATTATTATTATTTTATAATAGGTGCTTAAAATAATAATAAAAGAATAAATGATAACTAATTTTTTTACTTAAAAAAAGTGTTGCTGCTCTGGTAGAAATTTACTACCGTCGCGGTACTGACCCAATACTGATAGCCGGTATCCATACTGGCTGTCAGTACTGGACTGGTGTAATGGGTCTGGATTGGCTTGTAACAGTACCAATTACTAACTTGAAAATTATGTGGGTAGTTCCTTTGGTAATTTATTAGCTTCACAAGTTTTTAATAATTAGTTAGTTAACGCATTGTTTTTATTTTTAATTTTTGGATTGATGTTCTATGAATTGACACATGTCCTATAACGAGTTACGAAGCTGCAGCCTTATGGTGCTAATTGCGCGATTTAGATTTAGTAATTTGTAGTCGGAAATTAATGAATAACCTGTGAGTGGTATTCCTAGAGCTAAATTAGAGCATATGGCAGATGCCCAGATAGTTTAGATTTCGCGTCCGGCGCGACGCCGAAATCTATTGGGACGTAAGAAGCAACTATTCTATCGACGGCTCGTTGCCGCTTGCCTTCATCTCAAGCCATCATTCTGAATGCCTCGACGGTAATTCCCATATTAATTTCCGATTCCTGATTGCCTGATTTATCTACAGCTTCTTCTATAAAAATCGATTTCATACCGGATTTTGCTTCCTAATTTCAAATATCTAAATACCACTATTTTTCCTCTTAAAATTACTGCAATAATTAATTGAAGTATATAAAACTAAATCGAAATTGATAGTATCTATGAAATTTAGATAAAGGTAAAAGTTAGGAACTTGATGGTTTCATTTATCTTGAATTGACTAAAACTTTCGAGATTTTGTAAAGAGCCTTTATATACTTTAAATTTAGGTGAATTTAAGAATATTAAAAGTAGTGTAGGTTGTATTCGAGCATTTATTTAAGAATATTATTTATAAATTACGGGCTTATGATTTTTACGGGAAGCTCGACTTCAATCAATTGTCTTTCCAATTTTTGAGCATTTTTAATTTGAATATATACTATAGAATATACATGGTAATAAAAATTGATGTAAATTGAAAATGATTTGCATTAATGAAGAGTTTCAGCACGTATAGAAACTATATAAAAATAAATAGATAAAGCATCAATTGTAACGCAGACGTATTTTTACCTCTATGTAAGCTCTTTTGTAGGGATACTTTCTAAAAATTATCGCCCCTCCACATGCGCTTCGGGGGAGGTAAGTGCATTCCAATGCATTCCGGACCTACCCTGGATCTATTTTTTTAGTCAGTCTTCGATGTATCTTTGCTACGGCAAGAGCCTTCGAATCTCAACGTCAATAAAATCTTTATACAAATTAACTAGTTTGAAAATTACTTTTGTTTATTTTCCATTAAAGTGACGAGACCGTCACATAAATTGGCGATCCTGCCAGGATGGCTTAAACCATTAACTCTTACGAGAGATCAAAAGAAACTATCTTCGTTGACGAACCATCAACAGAAAAATTAATAAATAAATTGAATCAACAAAAGTTTGAAGAGTAGCTACAACTGCTCACTAAACAGGACGTGTGAATTAATTAAATCATTAGAGGTTAAAGTAAGAAGACCCTATACTACGGAGATTTAATCAACACAAATCCTCAAAATAAAATTGATTGTGCACGTCGCTCGAGACGATAAGTCACAAGAAGGAAGAAAACATTCATCGCACTGCTGGTATCTACGATCATCGTACAACTGCAAAGGAAGGCACCGCTCCCGGATTGGGACTGTATACCGTTCCTTCATCGATGACAGGTACCAAAGTAAGCAACACATAAATAATAAGATAGTTTCGAGTTGTTGTACAAAATATCTCGAGTATAAGTCCTTCTTACATTCGTCGAACGTTGACTGGTTTGCTACGGCACCCAGACAAGGCAAAGTGAGAATATTTTATCGGTGAATAGGCTTGCGACGATAGATACACCTATGTCTTCTTCAATCAACCGAAAAACCCTACTCTGAATTAACCTTGAGATATTGTTGTAGCACGATCTCTCAAGTGAAGAGTTTAATACTTATCGAATTTATATTTTGTAAACTTAATAACGCGAAGTGATAAAACAGGTTCACAAATACTACAACAAATACTACTACGCATACTTCGCGTACTTGAAGAACTTACCAGAAACATCGGTGGAAAACTCATTTTCGGAAACTGACGATAAATTTGAGTTCATTATGGCCACGGAAACAGATTCAGTAACGCTTAAAACTATTCTGGAGAAACTAACATTATTGGAAGAGAGCATCAAAGTTTTAAACGCAGAGAACACTAAAAGAACGCAGGACATATCAATGATTGCAAGGCACAATAATTTAATCGAGACTGAGGACGAATCTTCAGGTAATAGACTGAAAAATACAAGAACAAATGTTAGAGAAGACTTGGGAAAACCAAGAGCAAACAGATTCAGAGAAAGCTCACCTTTCATATCAAGCGGCGACGAGAGAGAATCGATGACAGATACACAAACTCAGTCGATAACAGCCAAAGATATCATTGGAACGATTGAAGTTTTGAACGGCAAAGATGACTGTAGCGTTGAAGACTTCATTAAGATAGTTAAGAAAGCACACAAACGCTGCAGCCAAAAGGATTTATTGCTGGATTTAATCCTCTCTCAAAATTAGGTTCATACCGATTGAAGATTACAAAGATCTATACCATGCCCTTCAACAAAACGTAGAAATAAAATTTTCAAAGGGCGAGTTCAACAAAACGACCTCCGGATCGCATAAAAAACCTGCAAGTAGAAAACTCACAGGCGGATAGCGAGTGTCAAGAAACGGGCCAAACGACCCAGGAAATTTACGGCCGGGAAATACTGACCACAGAATCTCTGTCATTTCAGGAAGATTATATTCGATACGAGGACAATTCCTGGGTACAAGAGGATCAACAAAGCTATTAGTTGACAGAGGAGCATCCCTCAACGTAATAAAAAACAGTACCATTCAAGAATGGTAACGATAAGCATAAGGCTAAAGAAACCGTCATTCTGACGTTAGAAAATGAAAGGCATACCTTTGCCGTAGTCCACGACGATTTCCCACTGCCAGAAGATGGAATCGTTCGGAATCCATTCCTAAAAATTTAACTTAAGCAACAAATCCTTAGAACTTGATGGTAAAATCTACCAGTTAGAGGATAATGGGATCGAAATACCTAAGAATTCGGTAAAGGTAATCACCCTAGAAACCAGAAAGAAAAAAGGATAGTCCATATATTCCCGACTCGATTTATTGCATCCGTAATTCAAAAATAAGGATTGCTATAAACAACGAATCCGACAGTGATATGAAACTTGCTACGTATGACATCAAGTACAGATTCATCATCACTAATGTGGCCGAGAAGCGGATAAATTATATTACAGAGAAAGAATTCAGTACAAGACTCAGAATGTTGAAAGAAAGTACCAGATTATCACACATCGAACGGCACGAAATCGAAAAGATTATAACGAGTTACCATGACGTTTTCTCACTTCCAGGAGATCCACTTCCATGTACTAAATTATCCTCACACAGAATAGTTCTAAAGGACCAGAAGCCCATAAACATTCGGCAATACAGGCACCCCGAATGTCACAAAGAAGAAACCTCAAACCAAATCGATGAGATGCTAGCACAAACGGTGATTTCTCATTCAGATTCACCTTATAACGCCCCTCTATGGGTAGTTCCAAATAAACGTGATGCGTCTGAAAAAGTTAAATAGAGAATTGTGGTCGAGTTTCGTAAACACAATGAAAAAAACCGACCCAATCCCTGTCATAGATGACATTTTGGACCACCAACAGAACCAAATGTTAAAATCGCCATGGATATATAATTTTAAAAACTTAAGTGAAAAAGAAACAAGTAATTGTAAATTGTATTACGAATTTATTAAACTTACAGAATTTATATAACTAGATTATGTAAAACTTTTAAATAAATTATATAAACTAGTGGATAATCATAGAAACAAATAGTGGTTAACACTGCGGAGCATGTACGAAAGCTTCGTGACGAACAGACAAAACACAATCAAACACGACTGCTGTATGATGAATTTTTAAAATCACTAGTTTATAAGTGTAATCCACTATTTTGGATTTAGAGAGTCAGTGACAAAAATTTCAAACTCAACTAATTAATTTGAAATCATTTACAGCCGCAAGGCTGAGCCACTAGGCGATATAAGGAGATCTTCCTGTGGAGAAAGAGATGTCGGACGCCTGTGTAGCTCAGTGGTTAGAGCAGTCGACCGGCAATCGAAAGACCTGGGCTCGAATCCCAGCGCAGTCGAAAGCGTCATTTTTTCCACAGAAAGATTTTCAAATTCTTTAAATACTAAAATAAACTTTAATTGTATTTTATTTTGTATATTTTTAATTGAATTTGATTATTATATATAATAACTTGGAACATCAGTATGCTGAAAATTTAACAGGTTTTTCAAATTAAAAATATTTTATGTGTGCCAAAGGCGCAGATTACTTTCATTCGTTCCTGTGTGAATACTATAGATATAGCTGGTGGTATAAGTCTTGCGATTCACGATTTACTCAACTCCCCATTGAAGCGTAGAGTAAAATGAACGGAAAGCTCTACTATTTTTGTGATTTAATAAAAGATTGGTTTTTTATAATTATACTATGAGTAATAATATATATATTTAAAAATTTTTAATGCACGCTTTCATACTTCACCCTACACTTCTGAATTTTACTCAACTTTGATTCATTTTCGAACATTTAATATATCACAAATAAATACAGCGATACCAAATAACTTCTAACTTGTCCTTATGTCCCAAATTTGATCGGAAGTTGAGTAAAATTACTTCAACTATTTTTCTCCGTGCGTACACGTCAATCGACACATCCGAACTTGAAACTCGTCTCGCACAACACAATTTTATCAATGTGCCTGAATTGCGCTGAAGACTTCCAGATTAAAATATTAAATGGAAGAATGGACCGATTGGAAAAACAATATTCGCTTCTGCGAAAATTACTGGGCGACGATAGACGAAAACGGGGATTGTTTAATGTAGTAGGCAGCGTTTCCAAAATATTGTTCGGCACTCTGACAGAAAGCAACCTAGAATATGTACATTCAGAACTCGAAAAACTTCATAAAGATAACAGAGTACTCGCTTTTAGAATATTCTTAGATGCTCTTAACCCTTTTTGGTCACACTTCCCCAAAATAAGGTAACGGTCACACTGGATAAAATCAACCCCAGCAACTTTGCACTGCGAAAAAATAAAGAAGAACTGAATTCCAGGGGAAAAAAACTTATATCTCAAGCCTTCTTTAAAAGGTCTGTACAGGTTAAATTTTTAAAATTTTATTTTACATATGCAAAAATAATTAAACAAAAAAAAATTTTTTAAATGACTTTTTTTTTACTAAAATTGATGTAGCTTTTTTAATTTTTAATGTATGAAAAGAAAAAAAATGATTTTTGAAGCTGAAATAATAATCTTTCGAATGAATCACCTTATATACAATAGATAATATATAATATACACGGAGAAAAATGGAGATCATGAGAATACGGACGATTACTGAGAATTAAGAATGATTACTATAAAAGAGAAGAGAGTATTTAACAGCACAAGACTGATTCCCAAACAGTGTAACACTCTCTTCTGTCATCTAATAATTTTTCCTATTTTCCAGTAATCACCCATATTTCTCTGATCTCCATTTTTCTCCGTGTAAATATATAAATACGGCACGAAAAAATGAAAACGACTAGAAGACTAAAGGACCAATTGATACACTACCTACCTGGCTCGATACTTGAAGGTTCAAACTACCAACAGATGTCAGTATAAGTCCCCTTTTCTTTGATTTCATGGGCCACTTTCTAGATCTGAAAATACGCTGGGGTCGATTTTACCCAGTGTGACCAAAAAGGGTTAAGGAATTTGAAGAAATTTTAAGTACAAAATATCCAATCCCTGATACCTATTCCACAAAAACAAGGAACTAATTTTCTAGAACCAGTTCCCACAGACGAGTACATTTTAGTTAATGATCAAAAAACGTTTTATATACCAACCTATCTTATTTCGGAAACATACATACGTGCGAAAATCATATAATCCGATCTAGTATTAAGACATTAGATTATTAACTCTGTCAAGTATCACCTTTCAAAATAGAATTACTCGTTTATGTAACTTTAACTAACAACCAAGGTTATATACTCGTACCAAAAAAGGAGCTCTCATTAAACATTAATTGTCCTACGGAAAAAAAAGATGTTGTAATCGTCGAGCCGACATTAATCAGGGCCAATGAAGACTGTGTCCTTAATTCTGATTCTATAATAATTAAATTAAAGAAAAGTGAAAAATTTGCAACACACGATTTATAAAAAGAACGCTACGATAACCTTTTCTACAGACGAATTAAACTTGTTGCACGACCACCTGTTACCGTTACAGAAGTATATCAATTCAGATGCGTAAGCCGAATCCAGCAAAACCTTAGATGAAGTAGAAAACTCCCTTAATAAGATTAAATCTGAGCGACGCACGCGGTCGTGGACAGAAAAAACGAGTGACTCCCTTACATACATAGCTTATACCGCAATACCAGCAATTATTCTGTTTACTTTGTATAAATGTGGTATGGTTAAATTAGTCGGGTATAGTTCCGAAAAGGTCTGACTTCCGTTTTCTTTAGAACTACGTATACTTACGTATTTTGATGCGCTGATTACGAAAATCATAGTGAAAATTGGCGCAAATTTGAATTTAATGATGAAAATCATTAAAAAAGCCATAAAATCATAGTTTTTTCCATTTATTCTCGTAAATAATGGGAATTTCGAAAAATATTTCAAATAAAAGTTGTAGATCTCATTTGTGCACATTTATGTTATATTAATTTTTATCGTACAGGTGATGGTTTTCCAGAAAAAGATAGACAAAGTTTAAAAGTTGTATCAGGGTAAAGCCAGTACTGCCGTGCAAATAAAAATGAGCGTGTCTGCAACTTTTGTCAAAATTAAGATAAAGTCGACAGTATGTTTATGATACTTCCCTTTACTTAAATATGTATGAGAAAAATGAAAATTGATAGCGTAAAGTACTGAATTTTTGAAAAATAGTTTACCGTATCTGCGAGAAGAATAGACTATGTAAATAGAAAGAAGCGTAAGTTGAATATGAGAGTCCGCGTCATCCTACGCATGCGCGCCGTTCAATTACGCTTTTACATAAAATAGTGTTTTGTAAATAAGTTAAATGAAAAAATTGGGTAATGTCAATTACTGTTTATGAAAATTTATATTTTAAACATATTTAGATGATGATTTAGATGACTAAATACTGTAGCATTGTTGTTCTTTGCATGCACTATTCTGCTTTTTTCCACGTGTTTTGAGGGGGCAGCGGGGGGGGGGGGGGCACGACTAAATACTATAACATTGTTGTTCTTTGCATGCAGAAACCTGTTATTACCCAGTATATAAATGGTTTTAGAGAAAAAATATACTGAACAGAAAAGATGTATTTTTTTAAGCTCTACAATTTTCATTTGAAATATTTTACAAAATTTTCATTATTTACAAAAATAAATGGAGAAAACCATGATTTAATGAGTTTTTTAAATGGTTTTTATCATTAAATTCAAATTTGCGCCAATTTTCACTATGATATTCGTAATCAGCGCATCAAAATACGTAAGCATACGCAGTTCCAAAGGAATCGAAGGTCAGACCTATTCGGAACTTTATCCAATTAGTCAGCAAATATGTGTCGGCAATTTGTATTAAAATTTGTTGCCCTAGGAACGAAGTGACAAACAATATAACTCCTCACGTTGTCATATATGTGCCTACAGCACCCCCGTAGATTGAATCCAATGTAACTTCTGCACAGAGGTTGGTCGAACAGCGTAAACTAAGGTGTAAAAGTTAAGTGTACTTTCTTCCAGGAGTAAGAAAAATCTAGCAAAGGAGGTGTAACGCAGACGTTTTTTTACCTCTATGTAAGCTCTTTTGTGGGGATACTTTCTAAAAATTCTCGCCCCTCCACATGCGTTTCGGGGGAGGTAAGTGCGTTCCAATGCATTCCGGACCTACTTGGATCTATTTCTTTAGTCAGTCTTCGATGTATCTTTGCAACGGCAAGAGCCTTCGAATCTCAACGTCAATAAAATCTTTATAGAAACCAACTAGTATGAAAATTGCTTTTGTTTATTTTCCATTAAAGTGACGAGACCGTCACATACAACGTATATTGTTGAGACATAAATTATGGAAATATGTTGATAAATTTGTACTGGGTACGAGCAGAGAGAGGGAGAGAAACTTAATTTTGAAGAAAAATTGATATTGCGAAGAAAAAAAATGATGAAAAAGTGAGAAGTGAGGAGAAAAAATATGGAACACGTAGCGAATAGAGAAAGCCATATCGTTAGTATTCTTTATAGAAGCGACGTGGGATATGCTCTACATAATGGGAGTCGCAGCTAGCGTCTCTTCTTTTGAAGCTGCGTCGCGTCAGTCGATCTCTTGTTTATGTATGAGCGGTAGCGGGTGCGAAGCGGACCACACCCACACTACAGTCTCTAGTCTCTATGAGACGTAGTCTGCTTGTAATGGTAGTATACGTCAGGGTCTGTGTCGTGTTCTGGTTCTGGTTGAGGTCCTCTGTGAAACTGGCGCGGTGCTAGAAAAGAAAAAAGAGCAGATTCGTGGCAAAGGAGAGCGAAAAATACATTCACAGCCCGACGATTTGTAGTTCACTGATGTAAAAGCAATCTTTCGTCAATCTTCCTTCTACTGAGAATATGTTATCAGCGGACCTATGAAGTCAAGCCAAAGTCGATCTCTTTTCTCGAAATTTTCAACGTACGCTTCTATTTTATTTTACCTACCCTTTTATCTACCCTCTTTCCCACCCTCTTCCCTACCCTCTACCCTACCCTTTTCCTTCGAAACTTTTGCGTTTCTAAACTCGTTCTATAATTTCGTAGTGGATCGTCTACTTTCTCAGAGAGGGAGATGTTTCCACTGCTGTTGAGACTTCATTATCCTGTTCTGGTGACTTTTCTCTAGTACGTAGGAAAGAGCATGTTCTTGCGCATTGCAGTGCACCATTATGCACTTTTTTTTTTCTTTTAATTGCTAATAGCAAATCTGCGAATAAAGAAATTAAGAAGAAATTCTATTTAACGTATGTATGTGCAAATAGGTCCAACAAAATGGCCAGGAGCAAGAGATTCGGCCAAATTGACACAAAACACATGGCCACACTTCTCGTTAAAACCCACACTTGGCTAGCACAAGATATTTCTTCTTCCATCTAGATTATACTTTATTCATTGTAAAATTCTTAAGAAGGGTTCTCTAATACTGTTTATAATATGACATGTTTAACTGGATTTGATATCACAATATTTGTTTTAAAATATTCTTCGATAAAAAGTTAGCTCAATTTAACTATAGCAACCTCTTTTTATTTCTTCATTCTCAATTAATTCTAATATAGAATGTATATTTCTGATAGATTGGATGCTAGTTAAAAATCTAATTTATCCTGAGCTTTTAGTTGTGCGTAAATTCTTCCTAATGTAATGGGAAAACAAATTTGTCCGGCCTTCTTTGAATGCGCGCAATTCAGTTGTCGTGTTTAGCACTCGTTATTCACTGTCGGAAAAAAGCAACTGAGACTCACAATTTTATGGAAAATGAAACGAAAAATCTCCATCTTATCAAAATATGTATGCATGCAAATTTTTGCATCTTTTTTAAGCAAACAATTTTGCAATCTAACAATTTTTCGTACCTCGCATAGTTTAGCTGAATAATAGGATTTTTTATTGTCATTGTTATTTTTTCTAATTAAAACGAAAAATAGCCGATAACAAGCGTTGAATTGAAAGAAATTTATAAATTTTAACTTCATTCTCAAAGTGTGGTTTTTTACTAGCATTCAATACTTGATTATGTCTCCAAGTTTTAACGTTCAAAACTGAAATATTTTATGTCTTTTTTATATGTTATGTCTTTTTTATAAAAATTACCATAGGTAAAAGTTCAATGTACGTTTTGTTAAGTTTATTCTTTAAAAATGATTGGATTTTAGGGGGTGAATTAGAAATATTTAGTGCAAATCAATACAAAATACCGATCAAATTTGAATTGATTTGCACTAAATCTTTCTAATTTTTATTTCCATAAAAGCATCAAAAGGAACATATTTTATAACCATCGAAAAGGCATTGAAAAGTATAAATGTGTCTACCCTTCAATTTCCGTTTGCGGTAGAAAATGGTACTACAAAAAATACCGCAACGGAGGTGATGTAAATGGAACTATTTCAAAACATAAACTATTCCAGTCTTGAGCGTTAAAACGTCCAGACATAATCAGTCATGAAATGCAGTTAAAACATCACACTTTGGTATTGAATAGAAAATTTGTAGACCTTGTTTAAGGAAACAATTTTCCATTCTGACGTTTTTTTTATATCTCGCATATTTTGGATAAAGAGTAGGAAATTCATTTTGAATGGTATTTTTCAATGAGAAAACAAAAATTATACGTCTTATCAAAAAATGTCTGAATGAAAATCTGTAGATTTTTTTCAAGTAAAGAATTTTGCATTCTGTCGTTTTTTACAATTTTTGATTTTTTCAAAGATACCAAAAATGCCACATTTTTCGGAATTTTTGTAGTACGTAGCTAGTCAACAAATTCGAAATTCAATCTGATTATTCTTTCGAAAGTTATCATGTTCGTGTACAGACAACGACGACGACGATCACAGCAGACGGACAGATAACATTGAAAAAAATCCTTTTTCGATTTCAGAGGATCATGAAAGATGGACATTTGAGTAAATTTCTCAACAAAAATAGATGTCACATTTTACATAAACCTAACCCAATGGGCACACGATATTAGAAAAGTTTATGTAACATTCTACAAACGTTCTAGGAATATCCCAATGTCCAATGTCCGCAAGACGTTCTTAGAACGTTTTTGGAACGTCTTTCGGACATTGGACATTCGGATGTTCTTAGAACGTTTGCCGAATGTTATATAAACGTTTCTAATATCGTGTGCCCATTGGGAATACCTTATTGTATCTGATGAGAATGTAAAAATTCCGCCTTGTACGTTTTAAATGCGTTTTTCGCGGCCTTTCAGTTTCTTACAACAATTTGTTGAAAAATTATTAAAATACATTCTGATTTTCATTGTCATTTATTAATTTATTCCTAAAAGAAAATTGTCATTAATTTTCCAACGTTTCCTAGAAATAGATATTTATTAAAATTCAATTTTAAACCCAATGTATACGGACCCAAGAGCAGCTATAGACATAGGAAGATGCTCCGTATAAAACACATAAAATTCTGATATTTTTAAGAAAAATTATCACAGTATCGAAAAATTATGACAATATCGAAAAATTTTGATTTAAGGCCATGGAACAAGCAGGTCATACGACAAAAATTATATGTCAATCCAACCATGTAAGATAACCTTTCTTGTTTATAAAATATCTTGCTCAAAATTTGATAAATGTATCAGAAGATAATAAGGAACGTCTGTTAACTTCGTTATAGTAAAAATTCTGAAACCTTTTTTATTCTAAAATATAAAACTAAAGTGTTATCGGCAATTACAGTTCTGTAACTAGATTTCCATGGAGAATGAAATATCGTCTTGAAACCTGCATAGCCCATGGCCTTAAAAGTCAAAATTTCAATTCATGATTTCCCATATATAATTAATAATTTAAGAATTTGAAATCTTTCTGTGGATAAAAAGACGCTTTCGACTGCGCTGTGATTCGAGCCCAGATCTTTCGATTGCCGGTCGTTGAAATAATTAATAATTTTAAGAAATTTGAAATCTTTATGTGGAAAAAAGACGCTTACGACTACGCTGGAATTCGAGCCCAGGTCTTTCCATTGCCAGTCAAGCGACAATCAAAAGACCTGGGCTCGAGTCCCAGCGCAGTCGAAAGCATCTTTTTTCCGCATAAAGATTTCAAATTCTTTAAAAGTTGAAATTATTTGCAGTTTTGCGATATAAAAGTTTTAAATTGTCAACGAAGAGAGCTGTCGACAACGTATCCTATCTGCTACGCGACTAGTGTACCTTCGATAATGTAGGCAGTGACAAAAATTTCAAACTCAACTAATTAATAATGAATAATCTCGTTCGGCCCTCATTGATCGAATTTTCTCTGTGCTGAGTTAAAATGACATTTACAGTCAAATTTTTGCATGGTATATTAAAGCAATGTTGAAAAATGCCTCACATTGAGAATTCTTGGTAGATAATATATGAAAGACTTATATTTAAATTATCTCAACAAAATATATCAAGCACTTTTTTACACAACTGTAATAAGGAGTTTCCATGTCCTCTGGGCCTCTGAAATCTTCTTATGAACTAATGACGAGCTGTTGGGATACTTGGAAATATTTAAGAAGGGGTCGACAGGGAAAAATGTTGAATGAATGAAGAAGTAAGAAGACAAAGGTACAAACTAAGGGGAACAAAGCGAACATACTCTCTCTTTCTCCCCTCTCACTCTCTCACTCCTTTCCCTTCCTCTTCGAACAAAACGTCTAAATTGTAATGTACAACACGAGGACTCTTTCTAGAACTTGTTTCGCACCCGAAACACCCACGTGTTCAACACCCACATTATACGCATCTGGTATCTCAACTCAATGAGTCTAACACGTAACTGCTCAATAGATCAAAAAGAAAACGATAACGCTAATGCATATACATATTTGAGAATGGATACGCAGATAAACATTCTCATCACAGAACTCACGCTATGCGTTCTAACATTTTTAATACTCTCTGAAAAATGTATTCCCAAAAGAGCAAGATTATTCAAACATTCTTTCTCGATTTATTTAACTCACAGGAAACATTTTACATGAAGGTTCGATTTTTTCAATGTTTTAATATATAAATTTTAAAAATGCTTTAAATCTCTCCCATGACTGAAACAGTTCTTAGGGCCCTGATTGTTTTGATCTGAAGATTAACTGAGTTTAAGGAGGCAACACCCAAAACGGCCCCTATTCTGAACGTCTAGTGTAGTTGCACCAACAGCTTCGACTTGTAAAATATGCCAATGCTACTTTATTAGTTAGCAAAACTACTTTTCTAGTTGATTTTACTACCCGTATGCTTGAAATAACAGTACCAAAGTTTTTTTCCAGTGTTTTGAACGCCATTTTTGATCAATTTTAAAAACATTCTAAAATCTTGAATGTATTTCTTTGGCCCTACTAGGGTGTTCGATATTGACGTGATATTTCTATAAGAGAAATTCCAAATGAAATTACTGTATCTTTCTTTCATTTAGAAATATGTGATAATTTACTAAGGCAACTCAAGATTTGCAAGATCAAATGTACACTAAGAGACTTTTCGTTAGAGTAAATGATAAAATTGAATGAAAGTTTAGTATAATATTGTTTTAAAATTTTTTAAAACAACAGTTTTTACAACTGAAACAAATCACATATAAAACACATTATTAATGTTACATTTATACACAAAAATTCTTAATTGCTTAAATTTTCATATTTTGTATATATATTTTATACTCTTTTCTATTGCATTGTACATTTGTGCTCAGGACCCTTCTTTTTTATTTCTTTTTCAGCTTCATTTCAGGTTCTATTCACTTTCGCTTTCTTTTCCTATTATTCTTCTACAAAATTTACGCCATTATGGCTCTAGAAGCCTTGCCTAAATAAGTTACTGTAGACAACCTCATTGAACATATTTTTCTTCAACAATTTCAAAACGGTCGATCATAAAAATCGGCATCTTGTAATCGTCGCCCAGCTGTCGGGTTTTCCCTAATACGAATTTAAATATTTTATGCCTTGCAGTCGACAGCCTTGTCGGTACCTTTCCTGAGGTACTCTTTCCAATTACCCAGTAAGTCTTGACCTTCCGTCCTGAGCACCTCTCTGCTGCTCGTTTGAATAAACGAACATTAATCCACATATTGGACTCAATTATTTTCCCGTGCACGAAATTACCAGTGTACGAAAAAATGATATGATCACTAAGGTTACTAAAAATAATTCTAATAAGCTGAACAATGAATATTATAGCCTGGAAAGCATATTTGACAAATTCATATTATGAACATGAACTTGCCAGAAATTCAAGCGTGTGCAATTATAAATAGTGTATCATTGCGTACTTAAATATGTGAACATAAATAAGGTATGATAATAATATTTGTGTATGTCTTTCCACTGAAACCTCCCCTCTTCTCAGTGCCAAAGCGCCCCCCCCCCCCCCGCCCTCTATCTTCGTCTTGTTTTGCACGCGTTAGAAAAAGACACAAGAATTCATAATCCGGAGCCGTCATTTGTGAAGGTCAAACCTTTTGGTGGAGTGAGTAATTTTTCATATAGTGGTTTTCAGATTCACATATTCTTTGTTTCGCTTCGCAACTTTTGATATAGTGAACTTCAAATTCTCGTAGGTTTTATAACAGTTAGTAGAACTTATATTCCATTTATTCAAACGAAAATATCAACTTCGCCGCTTGAAAACCACTATATTAATTTCTGATGCGTAAATCCTGTTTGCCTCATTTTTAAACGACATCATCCTAAAATATAATTAATTTTTATGATTTACTCTAGAGAAAAGCCTTTCAGTGTATATTTCTTATTGAAAGGAAATCTTTCGACGCATCAAAAAAGTCCCTTGATAGCTGTTTGGTTCATAGAGAAATAATGTTTTCCATAAAAAATGGTATAATCCTGTTTCACCACGAGATATATCATTACCTGCACCTTAAAAGGGAGGTTCTTTGGTCTTATATAGTCAAATTGATAATGTAATGTTCAGAAATTTCTTTTTATCTTGAACTGAGAAAGAATCCTGGGCATAGGGACGTGGTATATGTAGTTGAAATTGTCCTAAACTACTTTTTATGATTGAAATTGAACAGTTGTTCATCCGTCAGTGTATGTACAAAAAGTGGTCGCCGCGACTAAGTAATGTAGTCACAGCGACTACGTGTAAGTATCAATGAGACTATATCGAAGTATCAATGGTGACTAAAAATATTTCGTTACGGAAACCATGATCGAAGCACGGTTGAGACGTTCTTACCTGATCTTAGTAACCCGATCCTATAATAAAATTGTATTCATTCCTGCTATATTTCTGTCTATAATTTTCCCCCGGCAAAGGTAGCATGAACTTTGCATGTTTATAACTTGAATCTGTCATAAAGTAGAAAGATGAGAAAATAATTATCAATGGGAACAATTTACGAAGATTCTGAAACTGTATTAATTGCGTTTTTATTCATCCAATGAATTGAACATTTTTTTTAAATTTTGAGGTTAGAATAATTTAGAATGATTTAAAATATTATTGTATATTTTTATTTCTGTATAACGATATTGTGATAAATGTAATAATGATTCTTTGGATTAAAACGTCTTCTACATATATAATATAAATTTCAATTAAAAATATGTTGATAATGCAAAAGAGAAATTTTTTAAATTATTTTTTACGGAGTGTAAATGATACTAGTCTTTTCTGTTTTCCATTAATGTAGAGAAGAATTATCGTCGGTACGATTTTTCTAGTCAAAATCGATTGTGTTAACGTGTTTAACTACCCGGAAAAAAATTTGGTAGAAATGCTGCATTACCTCTGGTGCTCCTGTGCCACTGCACTGGAGGGCAAGTGCAGCGCTCTTCATAGGTTAGCAGATTTACTTTTTTGTGGACTAACTGCTCTCCCACAAATCCTGGAGAGCTGCTGACCCACAGGAGAGAATGCAGCAGCGAGTCATATAAGCTGATATTTGACTATAGTTTTCAATGGACAATTCGATTGTTTTGATATTTCTGAAATCGTCGTTAATTATTATATCTTTTGAAGAATTTGTTTAATTTCTTAAAATGATGTGAAATTATTTGAAATCTCAACATTAAGGTTAGGTTATATGTAAACAGATCGTAATGAACCAAAAAGTACTTCTATATATATATACAGGAAACATCATTTCAATGGGCACTTTCATGTAAATCATTAAAAACTTAAAATTTGTATTTTCGCCTGCTTTTGCATTTGCCCGACGATGCGGAGCAACTACACTCCCTTTCGAAAGGAGCGCTGTGTTCCTTCGACGTAAGTCAACTGCTCCCCCAAAAAGGGGCAGTTGCTTACCCACAGAGGGAACGCAGCGTACCCAAATGCATAGTCGCACAACTCTCCGCCGCTAAACGCAACAGCTCCACTGCTAGGGGCAGCATCTGCGCCAAAGTTTTTTCCGTGTAGTTAACGACGTTTCGTTAACTAGTGGCTGTGGCCAGGCATTTAGAATATGAGTACCATGACTACAAATCATATTGCTCATATTGGTTGAAACAACAAGTTTTCTTCGTGTCCTTCGTGTCAGTCATCGCTCCTTTTTACATTCTCATTATGGATGAGAAGGTATTGGTTTTATGTGAAAAATGACTTTCGAAATTTTCATCAAATTTTCATCTGTCTGTCTGTAGTAGGTCATGTGCGGCATAACTCTCGATAGAGTTATCAGATTGAATTGAGCTTTGGCACACTTTATCGGAACCGAAAAAGTAAGGACAAGTTCGTTAACCAGCCACATCCAATCAAAATTGAGTGGTTGAGCACTACTTTTGTGTTTTTGAAAATAATTTTTTGAAAAAATCAAAAATTTCAATACTCGTTTTAGATAGTGCTCATAAATCTCTAAAAATTATCCTGATAACATTTTTTGATTAAATCAAAATTAGAAATGTTACAGCATATTCAAATTCGAAAAAAGTCAATTACAAAATTCGATTTTCCAGTTAAACTATACGAGATACGAAAAAACGTTATAATACAATATTATTTTCTACATAAAGACCTACAAATTTGAATTGTAACATTTTTTCATAAGATGCATATTTTTCTTTGTAATTTAAAAAAAAAATGTTGAAAATCCAAAATTCAATTTTTTAACCATAATATGTGAAATACGAAAAAAACGTAAGAATACAAAGTTGTTCGTTTCAAAAAGATCTACAAGTTTTGTGTCACACAAATTATAATAAAAAATATATTTTTTGTTTCAATTCCAAAAAATACGATTAAAATTAAAAAATTCCATTTTTTAGACAAAATATGTGAGATACAAAAAAAACGTTAAGATGGAAAATTGTTTGCCTAAATGAGGCCTACAAATTCTCATTGAGACATTTCGGGACAGGAGGTATATTTTATGTTTTGATTTTTAATATTAAAAAAATTCGATTTTTTTCACCAAAATATGTGAGATACGAAATAAGCGTTGTTCTGCAAAATCGTTTCCTTAAATAAAGTCTACGACTGTTTTTTCTTCTTGAGAGATTTGGAAGAAAATAAATTATTTTAATCATGTAATTTATTAAAAAGTTACTGAAATGTATACAGAAAATCGAGCGCGAAGCGCGAGCGCCATGATGAGAATGTGTTCCTTAAGGCTGATAGAGCCTTAAGTAAATTGAATTTCCTGATTCACTTAAATTCAAAAAGAAATTGAGAGACTTTGAGAAAATGTGTAATTCACATCATCTGTTAAAAGGTAACAATTATTTGTAATTTTATCCCTGAAATAAGATACCTAAGGTTTACTGGAGATTTTTCAACTATTGTCAATATCACATTGGTATATCTAAATTGTAAGAAAGATTCCAGCCGCAGCCGACTTTATTAGTTTTGAAATTACTAAATTGTCATTTTTACCAAATAAGCCATAACTGTACAGATGTTAGACAAATGTAAGAAATTGAATAGACTTTAGGCCATTTGTATGTTTACTATGTTCCGGCTTTTGTGACTTGACCATTACCGATGCCTGCGGACTGTTTCAAACTCTATTTTATGCACTTAGGGCTCCGACCGTCTTAAGTCGTTTATGATACTCAGAATTCGGACGAACTCAAATAGGGCCTACACATTGTCTTCGGGTTCTTCCAAATGTCAACCAATAGACATAGACGAAACATCCCATTTTTGTCATCCCACCAATCACAACTTTTTGTAAAATATGCGAAACACACCTTCCCGGCATTTTAGCATCTCCGAATGTTAATCGAACTCATGACCAAGACAGAACTTAATGAACCGTTATTCTGTAAAGTAAATTTTCAAGCGCGCGAATCTGAAATTATATCTGAATAGTTAAAATAAATATTCCTTAACTTAAAGATCAACAGTGTCTTCATTTTATAACTTTATTTTCAACCCGACACAAAAACATCATCTGTAATATTCTTATAAAATTGGTTTGAGCTTCAGTATCAAATTATAATAAATAAACTTAAATGTATGCGAAGAGCACAAGACTGAGCGCGAAGCGCGAGGTCCAGAAGGAACGGAGCGTGAAGCGCGACAATCAAATCGCGCGCCCTAGGCGCGCTCAAACATGCGAGCAGATTTTTTCGAATTTGAATATGCTGTAACATTTCTAATTTTGATTTAATCAAACAATGTTATCAGGATAATTTGTAGAGATTTATGAGCACTATCAAAAACCAGTATTGAAATTTTTGATTTTTTCAAAAAGTTATTTTCAAAAACACAAAAGTAGTGCTCAATCCCTCAATTTTGATTGGATGTGGCTCGTTAACGAACTTGTCCTTACTTTTTTGGCTCCGATAAAGTGTGCCAAAGCTCAATTCAATCTGATAATTCTATCGAGAGTTATGCCGCAAACGACCTACTACAGACAGACAGACACACTGAGAGACTTTTCGTTAGAGTAAATGATAAAGATGAATCAAAATTTAGTATAATATCGTTTGAAAATGGGGATAGCCGAGGCTTTATTATACTTATTCATATTATGACATCGAAGTTTGATATAGTCATAACGGTCTTTAATACATGAAGAAGATAAAGTAGTATTTTAAATACTAAATATTATGAATCTCTATTCGAGAAATCGAAAGTACGAGAAAATGATATTATGATTACTAATTTGTCTAAAAATAATTTGAATAAGATGAATAATGAATATCAGATTTTGGAAAGCATGTTTGAGAAATTCATATTATGAATATGAACTTGCTAGAAACCTGGCGACGCGCAGCAAAAATCAAAATGTTTATTCTCGGTTTTTCGTATAATTCGTTTCAGAATGCCGTACGAGTGCTTCCGATGTTTTCCGATTGTCTTCGTAGACTCAATCCAAGTCTGCCCAACTCAGTAGTGGCTTATAAGCGATATTTCTTTCGAATATGGCAAGCGAGAATAGCCGAGAGGCTTTAGGCGTTAGACATGCGTTTAGTTATGTAAATATAGGTAGGGTTAGAGGGTTCGAACCCAAAAAGCGATTCTAAAATTTAATTCAAGTATGTTATTATAAAATAGTGTATTATTGCGTACTTAAATATGTGAATATAAATAAGGTGTGATAATAATATTTGTGTATGTGTTTCAGAATGTCGCATCAGAAAAAGACACAAGAATTCCTTTTCTGAAGCCGTTACTTCTAAAGGTCAAACCTTTTGGTGGAGTGAGTGATTTTTCATATAGTGGTTTTCAGATTCCCATATTCTTTGTTTGAAAATTTGAAAAGATTCTTTCAGTCTTTCGAATAAAATGTATTAACACCACTTTAAATTCGCTTCGCATCTTTAATATAGTGAATTTCAAATTCTCGTCGGTTTTGTAACAGATAGTAAAACATATATTCCATTTATACAAACAAAAATATCAATTTGCCCCTTAAAAACCACTATATTAATTTCTGATATGTAAACCCTGAATGCCTCACTTTGAAACGATATTATACTAAAATATGATTCACTTTTACGATTTATTTTAACGAAAAGTCTCTCAGTGCAGACACTTTCGTAAAAACCCTTTTTTCTGACTCAGGGGGTCTCAAAACGTAAAGATTTGATGAAAATTTCGAAAGTCATTTTTCACATAAAACCAATACCTTCTCATCCATGATGAGAATGTAAAAATTGTTGAATAATAGTAAGTTAGGATCAATAAAACACTTGCCATTGTTATCAAACATGTCACATTATGATTATATAATGATTTAAATCTAAAGTAACTTAAAAATTCAATCATTTGCCTTTTTTCCATGCTTTACTTAATTTATCAAGAAAATAGAAATTTTCGTTTGCATTTCCCATTTTTTAAAGTCATGAATAACAAGCGCAAATCTCGTATAACAGTGAGAAAATCCGTACCTCAGAAATGTTAAATTATTATATTCTTGAATAGATTTTCCAAAATCGACTTTTTTCCACTTTATCCATAGGCCCAAATTTAGGACGACATGCTGTCTACATATACCCACTGGACGCTAAAAGATTATTGAAAAATACTTCAGATTTTCTTGGAATTAAAAATTATTTGCGATCAATGATTAAAGAGCTGTAATAAAAGTACAAAAAATGAAAAAAGTTTTCCCTTAATTTTAATCACTTGTTCTTTTACTAATTTCAACTAGTGACTGTATTTTAGATATACAATCAGTTGTCTTGAGTCATATTATCTGAGAAACCAGTTACAACCATCTGATTTATAGCTAGAATTCAGTCACCGATTGAAATTGTTAAAACGATAAATTACTAATCAAACATACTAATTATAAATTATATAAAAAGTTATTACGTAAAACAGATACCAAAATCTCCAAAATCCTTTCTTATCTTTTAATCGAATAATATTCATTCAAACTTTTTCAACGCGTTTAAAATAAATGCGAAATTGAATAATGCAAAGAAATTGAACTTAGTGGACTGAAAAATATTATTAAATTGAAGAAGATGAAAGAAAGTCTATCGAAAACATGAGTAAGAAATGTGACACAAAGTTAGAAGTTTTTAAAGAAAAGACAATGTAAAAGTTGAAAATAAAAATGATTATATTCGAAAAATTGTGTAAATATTAACAAATACCCAGAAAAAATGATATATATGTAATAACAATTGTATTTCTGAGGTAAAAGGTTGGCTTAAATTTTATGCGTCTTCTTTTATAAGAGAATAATAATATGAGTTTAACGATCGTCGAATCTCATCGCATCGCGTCGTTGGCAAAGACGAATCGAAAGATACTTGCCATTATATGACTTACTATTATGATCGTCACCAGAGCTCACTTAGACTTACGATTATTTTATTAAAGGCTGCTCAGGAGGAGAATGTACGTTATGCTAAAGGAGGTTAATATCATTAAACATGTTAATCATTCGAAATCGAGCTTAACAACGTGTTCTCTGCATATATATATTTTAGGTATCTTAATGATTTTGTCTTTGAGACTATACAAAATGCACACTAGAGTAATGTTATATAACAAATATAAATAGTAAAGAGAAACGAGTTGGAATGCGCAAGCCGAGGTCGGAAGCTCTTATCTCGATGTCAGTATCAATACCTTATTGTAAAACTCGCGAATACATTAAGAAATAAATAGTTTAACAGCCGAGATAGTCACTGCCCTTGTCTACCTGGTATTATCAGAGTCATTAGCATTTAATGAGCGTGAGCGTCTCCCTTACTACTGGATTCCCGGTGCTAAGTGCCGTGAATATACATATAATTATATCAGCTGTTGGGCATATATCATATGATCACGTTCTTAAATCTGTATAATTTCAATCAAAAATTGCATTCCTTTATAACGCATAAGTTGATATTTCTCAAATTCTTGAATTTTTCATTCGCAATAAAAACCATTGTATATTTAGTGGTGATTAAATTTTCACGTAATTGACAATAAAAAAAATGTGCTTCGCGCTCCGTTCTTTCTGGAGCTCGCGCTTCGCACTCGTTCTTGTGCTCTTCACATACATTTAAGTTTATTTATTATAATTTGATACTGAAGTTCAAACCAATTTTATAATATTAAAGATGATGTAAATTACTCATTTTCTCAAATTCACTAAAATTTCTTTTTCAGTTTAAGTGAAACAGGAAATTCAATTTACTTAAGGACGTTCTCTTGAAAATCACTTTTCTTTAGATTTCTTTCAAACTTCGTAAATAAGTACTTTTTACCATCATCTACAAAGCGGTAAAAAGATTAGCATCAAGACCGGTACTTAAAATCGAGAAATTAAGCTCCAAAGTTGAATCTCTTAACACGTGTTAGATAGGCGTAGTTCAGTTTCGCGATAACTTTCTTTACATTAAAAGCACAATTTTTTTTAGATTTTTTTGGACAACTAGTATATTATACTAGAGATTATAAGGAATCGTATGCCATCATAAAAAATACGTGTACCGGCACTACTTCTAAAGATATACGTTGTTGAAACTCGCAGTTGCACAAATTCTTAGCCGGCTTGTTGAAGCAAGTATGGTGACTTGGCAACACCGCATCAACAGCGCGCGCGTACGTTTGCCGCGAGCTGTACGATTCGTACAAATGCCTTATTTTCGCAGTTAGACGTTTGTGCAAATTGAATGATGTTGCAATTAATCGATACAGGTGAAATAAATTTTAGAAGCTTGTGAATAAACAACACGAATGAAAAATAAACTCTTATTGTATATACTTATAACGTTTATAATCATTTACAAAAAGTAATAAAGCTCGTTTACTTTCTTCAATTTTTTATGTTTGTTTTGAAAATATTTTAAACAAAATACTTAAGAATAAAAAGATGAATTTTTAATGAAGTCAACATTTATAATTACATAAAAAAGTAATAAAGCTCGTTTTAATATAATACTTTTCAGTTTTAGCTTAGGAATAAGCAACAATTTTTCAAGAATCATTTGTTTTTTCAGTCTTCAAGAATTCGACTAATCTAGATACAACTTTTTGGTCATTCATAATTTTGATTTTATTATTATTTTTCTCTGTAAACATTGCATGAATGCCCTCTGATCCTTTATTTTGATATAAATCAAATATTTGTTTATACGTAATGTTATGCTTAGCCAATTTCTTTAAAAATGTAACAGAAATTATGCCTTGTAGTTTAGTCAAAAATTGCAAATTAAAATTAACTCTATTACTCTCCAGAATCTCATTGTAACATACATAATAAGACTTTTGAAAGCTTATGAGATTTTTTTCACTCTTGGAAGCATGAACAATTTTTTCTAAAATTCTAACATCACTAATTGCATCGTGAAGGTTTTGTAATTCGTCGATTTTTGTGAAATAAATCCATTTTTGTTGCGAAATTTATTAGACATCTTATTAGTATTTCAAACTGTCAATAAACTCATAACATAACCTCTCTCACACCATATGCTTTCGACTCGATATGAGAAAGACAGGAAAGCGGTGTTGTTAAATCGCACAAATCGACACAGAAGACACATTTTGTTACTTTTGCGCATAAGCGGTGCTCAACTCATTCGGTTAGAAAGCTTAACAGTAATCCCACTACCTATGATAGAGTAGGATGAGCACATCTACGGGCAAGAGAACGTCCTTAAGGCTCTATCAGCCTTAAGGAACACATTCTCATCATCGCGCTCGCGCTTCGCGCTCGATTTTCTGTATACATTTCAGTAACTTTTTAATAAATTACATGATTAAAATAATTTATTTTCTTCCAAATCTCTCAAGAAGAAAAAACAGTCGTAGACTTTATTTAAGGAAACGATTTTGCAGAACAACGCTTATTTCGTATCTCACATATTTTGGTGAAAAAAATCGAATTTTTTTAATATTAAAAATCAAAACATAAAATATACCTCCTGTCCCGAAATGTCTCAATGAGAATTTGTAGGCCTCATTTAGGCAAACAATTTTCCATCTTAACGTTTTTTTTGTATCTCACATATTTTGTCTAAAAAATGGAATTTTTTAATTTTAATCGTATTTTTTGGAATTGAAACGAAAAATATATGTTTTTTCAGAAACTGTGTCTAACGAAATTTGTAGATCTGTTTGAAACAAGCAACTTTGTATTCTTACGTTTTTTTCGTATTTCACATATTATTGTTAAAAAATTGAATTTTGGATTTTCAATATTTTTTTTTTTGAATTAAAAAGAAAAATATGCATCTTATGAAAAAATGTTACAATTCAAATTTGTAGGACTTTATTTAGAAAATAATATTGCATCATAACGTTTTTTCGTATCTCGTATAATTTAACTGGAAAATGGAATTTTGATATTGACTTTTTTCGAATTTGAATATGCTGTAACATTTCTAATTTTGATTTAATCAAAAAATGTTAGCAGGATAATTTTTAGAGATTTATGAGCACTATCTAAAACCAGTATTAAAATTTTTGATTTTTTCAAAAACACAAAAGTAGTGCTCAACCACTCAATTTTGATTGGATGTGGCTGGTTAACGAACTTGTCCTTACTTTTTCGGCTCCGATAAAGTGTACCAAAGCTCAATTCAATCTGATAATTCTATCGAGAGTTATGCCGCACACGACCTACTACAGACAGACAGACAGACACTTTCGTAAAAACCATTTTTTCTGACTCAGGGGGTCTCAAAACGTAAAGATTTGATGAAAATTTCGAAAGTCATTTTTCACATAAAACCAATACCTTCTCATCCATGATGAGAATGTAATAAACAAAATTACTCAGAGTTGAATAAATGATGCGATGACCGTATAACGATGATGTTGATCTTGACCCCGCGTAAGTAACCAAGATAAGAAAATACTTTGCCAGCACGTGTTTCTGAACTAGCACTACATTTTCTAGCTAAAGGCCCTGGGTAATATTTCGTAAAGAAAAATAAAAAATGTATATAAGCTGGAAATAATGCGCTGCAGACAATGTGAGTATGGTGTTCGCAATAATTATACACCAGACTCATCAGGAATGAAACAACATATATCTTCAATTATTAATTAAGGGTCAATGTAAGTCCAGAATATGAATAAGGAAATTTTTTTTTTAGTTGATCTAACTTGTACTCAAACCAGTATTAACATAATTAATTTTTTAAACACAAGGGTAAAAATGCTTATTCATGATATGATTTAACATGCTAGAAAAAGTATTCTAAACATTAATTTGAAAGTACGTTTTTAGAGTGTAAAACTGTTAAAACTTGCAAGGTTTTCACGCAGCCAAATGGTTTTATATATATGTTTAGTCTTTAATATCTACATATTTTTATAAATTTTGTATAGGATATGTGAAGCCGTGAAGCGTAAAATACGTGATATTAAGAGTTCCTTCAGTGCAGTGGAAGGGTTCGATGCTTGGTGTTGTCGATTTTTTCAGTGTCACGCATGTATGTTGAGTTAATGATTTAAAGAATCAAAAAAGTAACCATGCAACTTTCAGAATAGTATTTATTATACTTTTGAAATCAAAATAAAGTTCAGGAAGTTAATTATAATTTATGGGTTAACTAGACCACATGATCAAATTTATACATAGATTTACATTTGTGTGAAATAACTTGTTTTGTATACGAAACATCTTTTTGAAAAGTTATGAAATATAATATAAGACAATAAGGAACGTTTGTCTAGTCTGTTTTAGCAAACATTGAAAGAAAACATTTTTTTACAAAAAATTTTTGCTAAGTTTGTACTGGAACAAATTCAAAATTTTGAAAGAGTGATTTTTTGAACGAAAAAAGTTATCTAATATAAATAAAAGTACAATTCAATCACGGGGTCCGGTTAGTCTATGGCGTTAAGATAAAAAATTTGTTAGTGCAAAAGAAGAGAAGTTTATCTTGGTCTTAGTAAGACTGCAATATTATGGACTAAAATCAAACATTTTATTAAGAAAACCCCATCGGACTAAAAAATTTTTAAAATTAGGTTATACAATGATTTTAAAAAAATGAATATTTGTAGCGTTCGAATATAAAAAATTTTATGCGAATCTTACTCTTTTATCGTAACATGTTTGAACTTACTTTTGAATTAATAATTAATTTCGAGCAAGTTATAAGTCCTTTTATCGCGACTTTTAATATGCATTGGACAATTTGATTTCTTCTACGGATATAGCTTAATTTGGTCTGCAAGCATTAAGATAAATTTATATTTTAAAAAATGTTCAATTTTGACACGTTTCCACAAAATATGTCCCAAGTGTATATTTTTTAATAAATATAAAAGGTTAATGGCGAAACATCATTACAATTGTGATTTTTTTCTTTTTAAACAATTGCAAGATAAAAATTTTTTTGTAAATCAATTTGGATAAATTACTTTTTTATGAAATATTATGAAAATATAAAGGAATGAATTGTGAATATTGCTTGTAAATTTGTCAAACCAGTCCCAGGACTGATGACTATAGCAACAACAAATGACCCTTCTAAATATTAAAATCTTTGTTTTTTAACAATAAACGTTTTCGTCCACTCGTAGAAATCATCAGCATTTCTGAAGCGGCTTCAAATGTCTTTCTTTACTCATCGGTACAGGACAAAAGTTTCTAAAAAATAAAAGCCACTTAGGAGAACTTACTCACAGTCATTATTTTCAGCAATGGCAAACCACTGCTGATGTGAGCAGCCAACTTTTGACAACAAGAAAATGGAGTTCTCAGTTTTTCAACCAAAGTCAAACTCAAAACTATATGGGAAACTACATTGGGAATCATATATATTCAGTTTCCCGTTTGGTCACTCATGTGGTTTCCTATGCTCAAACTTTATATTGAGTTATTAGTTTGAAATATTAAAATATCGAAATTTTGAACGTAATAAATAAGGCAGGAAAGAAAATGCATTATTTCTTGTTGTCATTCTTTACTTTGTACATTTTTTTGTTTCACAATATATTTTCAATTTTTATTTGTTATCATTATTGATACGCGCTACACTTCATTCGTTTTCTGTTATCACAGTTTTTTTATGCTCCCGTTATTCTTTCATCTTTCTCTTCATCTGATCGAGATTGCTAATTCAAGTTCTGGTGATTTAAAAATTTTAGAAGATTTCTTTTGCATTTTAGTGACTTAATCGAAATACCTAGTATATTTCTCTATTGACGGAAAAAATTAGCTGTCCAAATTTTCTTTGACTTTCATCTATTTTTTGATAGTGGAAAAATTTTGAAGCTTTTCTTTGATGTTTTTATTAATTTTGTGTACTTTTTACTGAAGATTTCGAAGATAGTTTTCGAAATTTTTGGTAAAAATCATATTTTGTACAGTTAAAGAAAATTTCGACAACTATTTTGAAATCCTTAATTGTGCTTGACATTTACCTGAAATCTATCTGTTTCATTTGACCAGTAGTTTAACTAGAGTGCCATTCGCATATTTCTGCATTACCCTATATATATATATATATATGAAAATCAACCGAATTCCACCATTAAACTATGTTTCTAGCTATAAATACCAGAAGATTGCTTTAAAAATATACAACAGATTTTAAAAACCTAAAAGTTATATCTTATGCTTCAAGTATAATGCTTTTCATATTTAGTTTGCTTCTAGATGAATTGAACCCCCTGAAATGAAAGCAAATACATCGAAAAATGAATTTTCGTCTAGTGAATTTATCCATGATTCACTTATCTATTTATCCTTCATAATGGCTTAGTAATATATACATACATATATATTTTTACTCAGATATATTGCTTTACGCAATCTGCTATAGAGACATTGTTTGAGTTAATAAAACCGTAATTACTTTATAATTTGTCGCACTGACAAATGTTCAAAACATTCATTAAATTTTTATCAATGCAAAAGATATGTTAATATTTGAATGTATTCCAAATGTTAAAAAAATTAGATGAAAAATAAGATTTTTGATTTTCAATTGCATTTTTTAAATTAAACAAAAAATATACATCTTATCAAAAAGTGTACAGATAAAAATTTATAGACCTCTTTGAAACAAATAATTTTTCATTTTGACGTTTTTTTCGTATCTTGTATAGTTAAACTGGAAAATGAAATTCGATTATTGATTTTTTAAAAGTTTTACAATACTGTAACTTTTCTAATTTTGGTTAGATATGGCTGATTAACGAATTTTTCCTTTCTTTTTTGGCTCTGATAAAATGTATCAATGCCATATTAAAATCTGATAATTCTGTCGAGAATTATCGTGTCCACACACGGAAAAAATTTGTCGCTTAAAATTTAACAGACTATTCGAAGAGTCGTGGACAGAAAGTAAAATCGGAGAAAGTCTTGTAAGGTTTCAATGACTTTTAGGAAATAGTAGAAAAAAGTCGAATAACTTTTAGAAAACCAGGTCGAAGAAAAAAAGTCGCGTATTTACTATTATAAAAGTATTTTAAACACTAACTGATCTTTTCTAAGAAGTAATGAAAAGTTTCATAATCTTTGGATTCATTTGTCATAGATTTTAAAAGACTATCGAATAATTTGAAATTAAAGTAATTCAAACAAATAGTTTTGTAAATTGTATTCTAAAGTCCATCAGATTTTATATGCCGTCTTCTAAAATTTTCTCGACAGTCGCAAAAGGCGATGCGCAGAAACGTAATTCGTAGCATCGCACAGCAGACAATGCAGCTCAGCTTTATGTTTTTGTAATAATTTTGGTTAGATTTTGAGATTACGTGTCGTTTGGTTTCGTTTGAATCTGGATTGAAGCGTACATTGAAGAATTAGTTCCGAGTAAGTATATGTTTACCTTGATAAAGTGTATTACATCAAATTTGAAATTTATCTATTATTTTAGATTTGCCTTCAAACTCTGAATGTGATCCAAATATTTTACACAAGTCTCCATGACATGTATCGGCTATGCGGGTTAAGGCGTGCGATTAGAATTAGGTTAGGATGCGTGCGTGCGTGCGAGCGTTCGATTCTCGGTGCTGCGAAGTGTTTATAAAAAATTGCGTTTCTGTAATGTACAGTGTTAAATATAATGGTAAGTTCATATTAGGATTATATAGGTAATGTAAAAGTGAAAAATAATTAACTATATAAGTGCAGGAAAATAATATTTTCCTTTTTACACTGTTCAAAATTTTCTTCGACTGTCACTTAGACTTTCGATGTCTGGTTTAGAGGGTTTAGAGGGTTTAGAGACAATGGAACCCAACCCACGGTGTTTTAAATTTTCCGCGACTGTCACTTAAACTTTCGAATTTACGTTTTACATTTTCAGCGACTATCTATCATATTCTTCAATAAGGAGGCTCATAATATTTAGTCGACTTTCTAACCTATCCACGAGTATTACACAAAGTCGATGACTTTTTAAGCGACAAATTTTTTCCGTGCAGAGACGAGGACAAGGGCGACGACAACGACAGACAGACATGATTAGAAAAACCCTTTTTTCGGATTTAGGGGCTCATGAATCTTGGAAATTCATTGAAAAAAGTGGATGTCAAATTGTACACAAATCTAATAATTTCTCATATATGTGATGAGGATGTAAAAAAAATATATATATACACATAATATTGCGAATCTCAAGTCATGCAAGAAAAATTAGTTATCTGCTAATATCACGTCTCTCAATTTCATGTCACTCTGCGATACACTTTGTTGCGCAAACACAATTGTAAAAGATTATGTATGTTAATGTCGACTTGTGTCAATGCTTTACAATGAAAAAGAGTCGAAAAAGAATCGAAAAAGAATATAAAAAGAAGACGTTTAAAAATGTAATGTAATGAAGAAAAACTAATGTTGCTGTACTGGTGTCTTCTCTAAACCTGAATCAGTTAAAATTTGAGATCAGTGTCTCATTTTTTGTTATGCGAGCAGTTGTTATTTTATTGATTATCATCATAATATGCCTGATTGCCTGAATCCGTCAAATTTCAACTAATTCAGATTCAGAGGGCAGGAAAAGATAAAATAATGAAAGAGGAAAAAATATAAATGAGTGGAAAACGAATTAGATAGTCGTTTGGATTTGTGTAATATTTTAATAATACCGTGAAATTCTCGTTGATGTAATAATTATAAAAGTTCTAGAAAGGTGATGCATAAGGTAACTTTCCTGATGTAAACGTAATGGCATCGGATTACAAAACGATTGGAAGCATCGACCCGGATAAACTAAACACTATAAAGGTGGCCGTCGTCGCCGGAGATTTACTCTGAACACGGCTCATCATTCTTTTTTACCCTTGAGAAGTACTATTTTAAAACAACACCCAGCGAGGGAGGTAGCAGAGCCGAGTTTCCTTCAGGCTTTTAAATATATTTGAGAAAACGTATGTATTAGCCTAAAGCCCTAATCTCTTAACCTCTTCAATTGATATCGCAAATCTCAGATTACTATTTATATCTCATACATTTGTTATATTTCGATCTACTAATTTTCTTCCAATGGCATAAAGCATAAGAGAAGATAGAAAAAAGTGTATTTGGAGAAAGAGTCGTAGTTGATCAGAAGTTTGGTCCGTCGTCAAGTGGTTCTTGGAAACTAAGGGAAGAGAGAGAGAGAGAGAGAGAGAGAGGGAGAGAGAGCAGTTCTGCAAGAATTCAAGATTTATTTGCTACTGTAGAAAGATATAATCAGCAGAAATAAATAAACAAATGTGAATACTTTTTAGCTAAACAGGTTTAATGCAATGCAGAAGAGGAGCCGATTTGAGAAAGAAGTCAAATTGCACGATGAACTGGTTTCCGACCCACCCCAACCCTGTAATACAAAGGGTCCCCAAAAAGAGCCATCTCGATACAAAACGTGTCATACGATCAACTTTAAAGGTCGTCAAGTGGCTGTTGTTGTTGCTGCTGCTGTTATGCCAGGAATACGAGACTAGCAAAGAAGAATTTGTTCAGAGTTCGAGAGGGTCGTAGGTTGTAAGAGGGAGAGACTCTGCTGAAGCCAAGATCAGGGACAGTCAAATGGGGATTGTGAGAACGACAGAGGAAGAGACGAAGAGAGAAAGAGAGAAAGAGTTTCACTGGGTCAGATGCACTGCATCCTCCCACTTATCCTTTGCTCCCTGTCTCATTTTTTCCATTTCATCTTATCTCATTTCTCCTTTCCCATCCCATCATAATCCCTTTTATACTCCTTTTCTCATATTTTTTTAAATATTGACCGTTTACCCCCAATATGTTTTATTGCAACTTGATAATGGATTTGCATATTCTTATCAGAAGATATATTATAAAATCCAATAAGATTTTCTCATTCTGCTGCTGTTGTTTTATTCTCAGATTAGATGCTATTAAATACATTAATTCCCGAGATCATTAGCAACTATGTACCGCAGCTTTAAACTCCAAGGTCCTATAATTATTTAGACTTGAGTCTAATAACTATAATATAATATAGGTCATAAATTCTACTGGAATCAAAATTTTAATACATTTCAAGATATCATACCCTTTTTATTATTTACATATATGTAATTTTATCATTATCTTAGATTTGAATAAATTGAAAATCTAAAGAGATTTAAGTTTTTGATTATTTCACTGAAATAGAAGCTTGAAAAAGACCGAAATACATACCGTAATAACATTACTTCCTGTAGATCTCTTTTACGATCTAGTTTATTTTGAGTCAAGCTGTCAATCTAAGTCTGTATTGTTGCATAATGTCAACGTAAAACCTGGCTTCAGAATTCTTTAGGTATGTATTCCTCTCTCCACAATCCCCTCTCTTATCCAGGCCTCGAGAACACATGGCCCTGTGAGTTCAGGCCTGCACGTTCGACGAACTCATCATATTTACTTTTCGTGCATGCCTGTGGAGCAGTCTCGATCTTCATATTTCGACTTAATTCGCACCGTACAACCCCGAGCGCTTTTATGCTGCTTTCACGCCCCCCGCTTTCATGCCGTCGCGATTTTACGCCTCGCAACTATTCAATCTTTCAATTAGACCTTCGAGGACTAAAGCCCTCAGAACTTGTAAGTAATTTTAGCCAATTCAAACTAATAAAAGTAGTACTTGAAAACTATGATCAATATAGATTGGAGATTTATTTCTACATACGCGCATTAAAAGTATCAAGCTCTTTCAAGGCACATCAGATTCAAGTTCAAGTCGGGCATTCGAACGAATCACGCCTGATATATGCGTAACTTGGACTCTTTCATTTATAAAATCAAGTCATCAGAATTCGAACCTTACATTTTTACCATTGCTCACAGTTTTACAAATTGGCAATGCCAACTTCTCTACATTCTACACTCTTTACTGTATACATATTTATACTGATTTCGATACAAACATATTTTTGCTGTCGAAAAAAAATCTTTTAATTCATTCAATGTCACGTTATCAAGATTTTTGAATATATCATTTCAGATCTGAATCCACGTTTTCATAAGCAGAAAGCACCAAATCACTGATATTTTTAGATATTTAGTACTGTCCTAGTAGTAGTAGTAGTAGTAGTAGTAGTAGTAGTAGTAGTAGTAGTAGTAGTAGTAGTAGATCCCAGATTTTAATTTTTTTCAAATATATATTTCAATAAACATCTTAAGATCTTTAAGAGCATGTGATGCGTAAGAAATTAGCAAATTTTATTGATTTCAAGTTTCTACATGTTTGTCTAAAATACATAATTTTTTTTAAAATTTTACAAATGGTAGAGGAGGTAAAAGCGGACGAAAATATAGAACTTTTGGTTTGGAAAATGAAAAAAAGCTCAATTTTACAAAATCAGTCAAATTTTCTTTGAAAACAAAAGTTGATGTATTTTGAACGTCAAAATGTAGAAACTGAACCAAATTGTTCACAAGAACTTGATACTTTTCTCAAGAATCACATGCCCTTAAAGTTCTAGAAGATATTGGAGTTGAGAACTTGGCATTCAATGAATAACATATCTAGCGATCGAAATTCGGCTAAATAAACATTTTTTTGATCAGCACTCTATAATCTCCTTTAATTCTCATCCCGTCTTCTTAAAAGTTTATCAATGTCCTACAACTATTTATCTCCCATATAAACTTAAATAGATTTTTTTTGGGAGTCCAAGAATTTGTGGAATTTCAATAAAAACTTTCTCGATGTATTTTTCTTGCACTATTTTCTTATTATTATAAGCCTGGAGTGACGACTCACCTCACGATCGTGCTCATAACATCCCGCTGGTTGTGTTTTGACTTGAAGCGGACAAAAACCTCAGACACACTCACGTATTTCTTAACACCTCACTACGCGCACAACTTCGCAAAACTAATCCCGCAACTATTGTCACTTATTAATTCCCGTGCTGCACATTGCTCGTTCAATTCCAATCACTTTCCCATACATTGATACGTTTTCTCCAAGGGGAATTCCCGTCCTTCCGCTTTGAGCCTTTCGGTCTGCATTACATGCCGTTCTAACTTGGCGCTCCGGTAATGCTAAAAAGCAAGAAATTGGCGCGCACCCGGCGGTGTTCTGTTCGGAACTGTCGTCGACAATGCCGAGACTGCAGTGGAACGTGTTACTAGGATGCGTGTGAAGAGACGCGCGTCAACATGCGTTCGTGTGCGTTCAACAGACTGAGAGGGACATATCACACGTAACAGGGTTTGAGGGGTGACGGAGATTGGGATGAAGAAGAAGAAGAAGGAGGAGGAGGAGGAGGAGGAGAAGAAGAACAAGAACAAGAAGAACAACAACAAGAAGGAGGGAGGCCGTCGGACGGAGATACAATGGGAACAATCAGCATGTTGCGTTTGAGCATCGGCTCACTGACTGAACCGGCGTGGCGTGGCGAGATCGCGGGATGTGAGATTCGGCGGGCGCTGCAGCTTCGTCGCAGATCGGCGCCGAGGCCGTGCGCTATTCCTCACGGGACTCTCCAGCTACCGCACTTGCCCGTTCCCTATTTTCTCTCTCTCTCTCTCTGGCACAGCATCCACTTCACCTCATCACTCCCCTCTCTTTATCTTGTACGTTCTCGCTCGTTCCATTCTCCCCTCTCTGTGAATCGCGAGTGTGCCTTCACATAATACGCCCCTTTTTCATCCCCGACTCCGCCCATCATTTCCTACACCCACGCAGAGCACCCCCCCCCCCCTTCCTCGCACTCGTAAGCCACCACTTCTTCTTCTTCTTCTTGGTCCTTCGTTTCCGTTCTCTTTATCTTACTCTTATTGCAAGACGGAAGACAGCATGAAACAGGTCTTTTATTTTTCATCACCACATCTCCCTTCTCTTCCTCTTTTCAGGCGCTTGTCTTTTATTTGGTTATGAACAGCGGATACGAGCATCAACATTCGTGATATGCCTCCAACGTATATTATTAATCTGATTGTTCATCTCAAAAATACTAGATGTTAAATAGTATTTAGTGATCGCGTTATTAACTAATGGGTATAACAAAAAGGTGTCATAACAAGAGTTGAGTGACTTGTATAATTATTAAGCAAAGACGCTAAGAATTGATAAGAGCGACTTGAAATGCGCTTTACAGCAGGCAATAGGATGAGTCGCTGCCGCGTTTAAAAGTGAGTCAGGTGAGAGGATGGTGGCTGTGCGCATTGTCTATTGTCTCGGTTGGAGGCGGCAGTGGTGGTGCTGGCGGTGGCACAACCCCCAAACCGGAGAAGGCGATCCAATGAGGGGGCGGCGTGGCGGGGGAACAAGAGAGCACCAGAATGGACCAATAGAAATCCAGGAACACCCGCACAAATCACAATGCTCATTGTTGTCGTCGATTTGTCCGCCCACACCCCTTTGGCTTGCTTTGAACAACCTCAACCTTTAAGACAACCTCTGCCGCCGCGAGACCCACCGAGGTGAGCATGCTATTTCTCCATTGGTTCACCTGCGCCTTCCTCAATCGCAATTCGTTCCAACCGAGCAATTTACTTCCTCCAAGCAATGTCGGGTTTGCGATATTAGAAACACATTACTCAGCAATTTTTCTTCCTATCAATACAAGAATAAATATTTTCCAGAAAATCATTTTCGAATAATATTGGATAATCCATACTATATTTAAAAAAAAGTAAATTAAAGTAAGACGTTCTTATTGACGACAGCCGCCTTTATTTCCTGTTCCATCGTTCGAATGAACTTTTGGTAAATGTAAAAACTAAGTAGGTCGTTGCAGAAGAAGAGATGCGGGTGAAGACCAGATCTAGCTCACTTCGACTTTTTCTATTCTATATGTAGGTACACGTGCGCTTACAATACTATATATACTTGTACGTATGCAGATGGAGGGCAAACTTAGCGACTATGATTGTGCAAATAAATGTGCAGCTTGGTATCGTTTTCTACTCACAAACCTGAAGAGAATGGCGTCGAGTCGCGTCGGCGCCACATGCATCCCTTTCATGTCCTCTATCAAACCGCTTCGTTTCTCTTACGCACCCTTGTCACCCTTGGGGGACCCCGAGCTCTACCCCTTTCCAGCCTCCTTCTCATTCTAGCTCGGGTATTATTCCTTGCAGTACATCCTTCCAATCGCCAGCCCCCTACTCTCCCTAAAACGGACTTTCGTATTTCGTCAACTCCTTCACCTTTTTGAAAACGAGTTTTCCCTCTTACAGTAGAAAAGTCTATGGGTACCTCCTAATTTAACCATTATTTTATTATAAAAGTAATTTCCACTCTTACAACGCAAGTCCAGATTTTTATTTAACTAATTAAAGCCTCATTCGTCTTTCGCGAATCTGAACGTGACTTAAAATTTGAAAAAGAAAAAACAACAAATGTGAAACGAATTGAATTGCAACAAAAACGGGTTGTCGGGACTCATTAAAATGTTAGAACGAACGCGGTGATTTGACGATTTGAACGCAACGGGTGACGAATATACGCCAGTATACCAGCAAGGCTCACGTGGTAGAGTTATTTTCATATTCACCGTAATGCAATAGAAAATGAACTGCCCGTACTGTACAGTACCGTACTACCAGAATACTTAGTGGGCGTTAAGAACCAGCCCGCCTTCCACAAGCGCTAGAGTGCGATGCAGTCATGCAATGCGTATATACAGGAAAAGATCCATTTCTACGTCGACTTATTGTCTTCCAGATCTTGAAACAATCGAAACGGGTTGGTCGACAATTCTGAGCGCTTCTTGTCGCGGAAATCTCTATTACAATTTATTAATATCTGTTTAAAAAGAGTTATTGATATTTTAGACTAAGAGCTTCCATTATTACTCGTAACTCGCTTTGGTGCAAATATTATTTCGTATTAGCTAAAGTTTCTTCATAATAAAGAGGTAGTTTTAGTATTAACAGCAATAAATATATCAAAAAAGTGACCATTTACCTAATTATTTACTTTAAAGACTCATGTATCGAAGTGTAATATTCAAAGAAAGGTAATCTCAAAGATCCACTAATATGAACAAAGTTTCTCCTAATGGTATAATCGAGCAGGGACAATGTGTATCGAATAGCAAAAACAGTCATTAATACGAGTACGCTTTGCATTAGCGAAAATAAAAATTGGAATGTTTCTATTACGCTTTAATGAAACCAAATTTGTTTGATTTAAATAAAATATCTTTGGACTAAATAAATGTTTGTTCGGATCAAATAAATTTTTTCCTTAAATCAAACAAATTATATCTTTCATCATATATCAATGCATTAATTTCTTTGTTTTGAAGAAAAATTAATTTGATTCAAACAAATATTCATTTGGTTCAAAGATATTTTGTTTGAATCAAACAAATTTTATTTCAAATTAATTAGTTGAGTTTGAAATTTTTGTCGACCGGCAATCGAAAGACCTGGGCTCGAATCCCAGCGCAGTCGAAAGCGTCATTTTTTCCACAGAAAGATTTTCAAATTCTTTAAATATCAAATTTTATTTCCTTTGAACAAATCATTTCTTTAAATCAAAGAAAGCCGTTCAAACAAATCATTTTCTTTGATTCAATCAAATCATTTTTCTGAGTGTAAGTATTTCAAATGTATAATTAAATATATATTTAAGCTTTTTATTATTAGAAATGATAGAAACGAAAATAATGATAAGTTTTAGGTTAGGATTGCCGAATACGATTTCCATTCAATACAAAAAGAGAAAATTTTCTGTTAGCAGTAATATTAAATTTTTATAATGGGAATATGAGCTTTTATTTATAAATTTGTGTTTTTAAATGGTAAATAAGTGAAATAAAAATAATGAAAATTTTTAGGTTGAACTCGCAAAATACAATCTTGCTTAGTTATAAAAAGAGAAATATATTGTATTAGTAGTAGTATAAAATTTCTATGGCAGAAAAATTTGTTCTAATTTAAAAGCAGAAGTTTTCAAAACAATAATTGTCACGCTTAAGTCATCTTTTATTTGGGAAAATTCTGACTGTTTTTAAATTTATGCAGCATAATGATAAACGACGAGTCACAGCTTCCTGGTGAATACGAGGTAAGCGACGTAGAAAAAATTACCAATCCATCTAGGCAAAAGCAAATTATCGCCAAATTATAATTTACTTTCGAAATGTGCATATAAGTTCTTCAAAAAGTTATTCACAAAAACAGACTTTTTGGATTTTTAAAAATTTTGTTGAATCAAATTCAAAATTGAATGGAATATAATTTAAACCAGAAATGATTAATTTGTCCTTTTTGCGTATATATAAATTTATTGCAGAATCTGACTTATCAAAATTTGGATTCTGGACGTTTGTTCACCGAAGGAATTGCTTCTGATGGCACATTTTCAAAAGTCAGTTTGTTTCGTCACACATCTTAATTAATTAAAAAATCTTTATGTTTTTTTATTTGTTATCAAAATATTTTACTTTTCAGAACCGTGATTCTCCAAAAATTGCCACTGTTCTAATAGTGTATCCTCAACAGTGATTAATGCTATCACTTAAAGAAATGAATGACAAATTTCTAAAAATGTTGTATTATATATTTATTTTCATTGCGATGATGATTTTTTTACTCATACTTGAGTAAACTAAATTAGTACTCACAGATTTTAAAAAGTAGACAAAAAATAATTTTTACCTTTCAAGGTATTTCGGCATTTACTATCAAATTGCCAAACTGATATTAATTTTGTTGAGATTTGAGTTTTTAATTCTAAAATTTTAATTGGCGTTTTTTGAATCTCCAAAATGTTGCAGATCGATCGGATATGCGACGTTTTATTGACGTTTTGTAGTTTGTATTCTTGTGATTCTTATTTCGAATTTGAATTTAGTACGTTCTTTTCTTAATAGGTGGCTACTGAGATCTCTAGTAGAGGAAATGTTCTTGCAGGTGGTGAAACATTCTTCCATTAGTATATAAGGAAACTAAGCTCGAACGAACCATATGTAACTTGCGTTGTATATAGTTAGTGTATGCGATTACGTATAGAAGCGGTTAAACTACGTATATATGTATTAAGCGTGCGGCGTGGCGTTTTACTCTAGTAAAAGCCTTATTGTATACGTTAAGTATTCATATATATATATATATATACACTGAGAAAAAAGAATATTTGAATCAAAGAATATTTCTTTGATTCAAATAAATGGTTGAGCTGGATGGTGACGAATAAATATTTTTTTAGATCAAAGAAATATTTTTATTGTTTTTAAAAAATGAATAATTAAAGCAAAAAAATGTTTTTCTAGTACTATTAAATATTCATTAGATTGAATAAATATGTTATTAACATTGTGTAGCAATTATTTGTAAGAGAAGTAAATTCTTTGATGTAAAATGATGTGATGCATGTTCAAAGAAACAATGGATTAATTCAAAAAAATTTGCATTGGTTCAAGTAAATTTGTTTTCCATTCCAATATAGATTCCTTGTTTTTAATGAGCGTATTGTAAATTGAGAGAAATATTTCTTTGAAATGAGGAGATAATTTTTGGTTTTAATTTACTGTTTAAAATGGTCAAGTAGTAAAGTGTATTGAGTAATAATGGATGCAAAGAACGATAATATTGCCTATGGTAACTTAGAGATTTGTGTCAAAAAGATGTTACTGATATGATCAAACGTGTTTTGAAATTTAAGAAATATTTCTTAAATTTAAAGTAATATAAACTTCATGAATTGTAAGGAGTTAAGTTAAACGTTGTCATGGTTCTCTTAAATAACAAAAAAATTCTTACCTCGGACTTGCCATTTATCATCCGATACATACACATATATAAACATCATACAATTACATTCACACCATTCAGTCGCAGCCAATCATATTTTCTATCGCAAATACACTTAAATATACAACTTCGCAAATATAAACGTAATGACTAAAACTTATATATAAGACGATACGCTTTCGTCGAATCACGCACACGCTCGCTTACAATCCTGAAACAACAAAATTTGGAACTTTCTTATATAGTGACTGCAAGAGTTATTCAGAGCTTGTGAGAGAAAAGTGTCGTGACTAGAGCTTTTGAGCCTCACTCAAGTAAAAATAAATCAACTCTTTTTATAAATTATTCACAAAATATTTTTTTAAATTATTATAATCATGATTATTGATAAATATATAATATAATTATTAATTAATATTTAGTATACATTTTTATTATAACTATACGTATGAAGTTTAATGAAACTAAATTTTAAAATATATATTCAAAAATTTCATTAATATAAAAACGAATCTTGAGTAAAAACATTTGAAAGGAAATTCTTTTATTTTCTGTGTTGTATATTTTCAAAATATAAATTATGTTTCAAGTTTAAAAAACATGTAATCATAACAACTATGCCAAACGTTTAAATGGAATACACAAATTTTTTAAACGAAAAATACTATAGATTTTTCAAAAAAATACTTCTTTCTTTTAAAAAAATGGTTTATTTGGTCTAAATTATTCCATATTCATAATGCAGGCGAATATTTCCTAGGAGGAATCCAATAAACATTTAATTATATGAAATATGTTTCAAGTTTAAAAAATATGTTATCATAACAAATATGGCAAACCTTTAAATTAAATAAACAAATTTTTTAAACGAAAAATACCTACAGTTTTTTCAAAAAAATATTTCTTTCTTTTAAAAAATTGGTTTTTTTGGTTCAAATTATTTTATATTGATAATGTAGGCGGATATTTCCTAGGAGAAATCTAATAAAGATTTAATTCTACAAAACATGTTGCAAGTTCAAAAAGATTAACAACTGTAACAGTGATGTCAAACATTTATGTAAAAGAAATTATTTATTTTAACTGAACGTACTTGCAGTCATTCCAACAAAATATCGTTTTCTTTGAAATGAATGTTCTTTTTTGAATGAATTCTTCCATTCTACTGTTCACAAAAAACATTTCTTTCAACTAAAGAAATAAATATTAATGTAAACACAATATTTTATTCATATGAAGAAACGTTACATTTATATACATGTATCAACTCTTTGAATCGAATAAATGTCTTCCTAAATTAATTAATGAATGCCTCAATTAAATTAATATTTCCTAGATTCAACTAAACCTAAAGCTTGATTCATCCATGGATAAATTATTTGAATTAAATGCGTCTTGTTGAATTAAAAAAATGGGACTTATTGAATCAAATAAATATTTCTTTGAGTGCGAAAACAAGATTCAAATAAACTAGGTACTTAGTATCAAAGACATGATTTGGTTGAGTTAATTCTCTCACATTCGCAAGCAAAGAAATATTTCTTTGTATTGAAGAAATGCCTATCAAATAAATTATTTCTTTGAATCAAAGCACGCGTTTCGTGTTTCTAAAAAATATTTAATTGAATTAGGTAACGAATTGTTTGATACAAACACTGCAACCTTCCATAGATATAAATGTAATAAGTTTTGAATTTTATCCTATCTGACTTAGTAAGTGGCTGCAATGAACCGCTTGTAATTTTACTACAGAATTTTGCAAATATTTAAAACCTTTTTTGAAATAAGTGCAATATTTTTAGATTTTATTATTATCAATTTAGTAATTCTGGAAATTACTACTCAAAGTACAAAAGTTCAAAATTACAAAAGTTCCCTATTTTCCCTACTTTGCTACCTCAAAATATTAAAATCTACTGTGGTTTTTTACATACATGGAGAAACTCTTCATTGCAAAATTTAGTATTATTATATTTATTTTTACTAAAAGTCAATAGGGAACGAGGATATAACGTCACTATTTTAGAAATTACTATTTTGAATATTAAACTATGGAGTTACTAATAATATTCGAGAAAATGGTGATATAATTGTACTTATGCCTAAAAACAAAAGCAAGTAGTATTACTTCAAATAGTAAAATCGTAATCGACACATCGAACGAATTATATTGAAGTAAACCCAATAAATGTTTCATTAATTGCTAAAAAGGAATGTTAAGTTTACAAAAGACAATAGTAAAGTCACATCTCCTGTCTAACCGAATTACCATAGTCTTTTGGAGATAGTGGAACCATATTTATAACTTTTCCTATCAAAAATAGAAAATAATTGCACCTCTATAATATAAAAAAATCAGTCATTCGCAAATTTTACCATAGTTCTTATTAGATTTTGTGAGCTACATAGAGAGAGTATTTATAAACATAGTTACATATTTACATACTGGATATATATATATATATATATATATATCCAGTATCCAGTATCGGAACGATGTTGGAATCCAGTATCGGAACGATGTTGGGATCCTATGTCGGAACGATGTTGGAATCCAGTACCGAATCGGTCTTACATTTCGACATACATCCGACACCGATCCAGTGTCGGAAACCGATGTCGTTCCGACACTGGAATGTCGGCTGCCAACATCGGAACGACATTGTTCCAATACTGGAACCCCACTTGAGAATATGTTTACTTTCTATTTGTTATCGCGAGTTCCGTGCTTTTTCGGGACCAACTGTTTTTCGATAATTGCTTAAATTATCCCAATTTGAATTATGTGTGTGAAAAAATTTGTTCTCTTGATTAAATTCAAAAGCTATCAAAATTCTTCATAAAATGAGCCCAGCATTAATTCGTTTTGTTAAATTTTGAAGAAGTTATTACAGAAAATGTCAAAATTTCAAAGCTTTCTTAAATTTTGAATCACTTTCGAAATAATCAACATTTTTTAATGTTATCAAGGTTAAAGTTCAAATAAAAAAGTTTGAAAAATTCCAATATTGCTTTTGCTGAGAAAACAATTTTTATAAGATATATAAAACATATAATCATGAATTTTGTATCGAATTCCCTTAAAATATATATTCATATGATCTTTATTATGATTTACCTATAGATGAAATGTTTTCGAAATTTCCCTACTTTTTTGTTACAATTTCAACTCTTTGCATTATGCAAGAAAAAAATTATAGGTTTATAATGACAATTCACTGCAATTCTGTAGAATCTTAGCTTTAAAATGAGCCTAAGATTATTAAAAAATGTTGATTGTTTCAAGAGTTATTTAAAATTGAAGAAAACATTGAAATTTTGACTTTTTTTCAATAACTTCTTTAAAATTTAACGAAAAGACTTCATTCCAGATTAATTTTAAAGATAATTTTGATGGATTTCACATTATTAAGAGTACAAATTTCACCATTCACAGAATTGAAATTAAGATAATTTACGCAATCATCGAAAAACAGGTGGTCCCACAATTCTGACCGGTAGTGTACATTATGTACTAAATTCGAAAAATAATTTATGATAATCCATTTAAATCTGGACCAGTTAAAATTTTTGATAATTTCATTGGGTGACTATTCACTTTTTGCTTTACGATTAGTCATTTCTGACTGATAATCAAACACTGTTAATTATTGTAAATAAAATCGCTTTTGACTGATTGAAATTGAAATTATTCAATAGACTAACTGATTCAGATTTAGAGATGAGTATACGACATGATCACTATAAATAATATTTACTGTTCATGTATCAAATGTTTTTCAGCGGGTGTTATTGTATATCATAGTTTGGACGTATCATATAAAGGGTTTCCCAATAGGGGTGATATGATTTTGAATGTCCCTATCGGGCTCATTTGAACTGAAATTTTTGACATCTGCTGTCAGTTGTGATCAGTAAGGTTTGCCATTTAATCATGAGTAGTTTCACGCTTCCACAACGTTTGGAAATTGTCCAATTATTTTATCAAAATTCGAGAAGTTTTGTCGGTGTTCAAAGAGCATATCGTGCAAAATATGGTCGTCATTCTGCTCCATCCGCGCTCTCAATTCGTCGAATAATCGATAAGTTGGAGAGTGAATTTACTCTATTGGATACTAAGCCTAAAAATCGTATGCGTACCGCACGTTCTACACAGAATATAGCCGCCGTACAGGCCAGTATCGAGGAAAACCGTGAATTGTCCGTGCCACGCCGATCTCAGGAATTGGGCCTGTCCAGGATGACTACCTGGCGTATTTTGCGATTGGATCTTGGCCTGCATCCCTATAAGATGATTCTGGCCCAAGAACTGAAGCCTAATGACCATCGTTTGCGTCGGGAGTTCGCGGATTGGGCTCTGGAATCAATTGAAAATGATCCCAATTTTCATCAAAAAATCATCTTTTCTGATGAGGCGCATTTTTGGCTCAACGGCTTTGTAAACAAGCAAAATTGTCGTTATTGGTGTAAGGAAAACCCTCAGGTCATTCATTCATCTCCATTATATCCCGAGAAACTAACCGTTTGGTGCGGTTTATGGTATGGTGGCATCATCGGACCATTTTTTTTCAAAAACGCCGAGAACCGAACCGTAACTGTGAATGGAGAGCGATATCGGGCCATGTTAACCGATTTTTTCTTTCCGGAATATGATGATATTGATGCAGAGGACCTTTACTTTCAACAAGACGGCGCAACTTGCCATACTGCTGGCCAAACAATAGATTTATTGCGAGGAAAGTTTGGAGAATCGATTATCTCAAGAAATGGCCCTTTCAATTGGCCGCCAAGATCTTGCGATTTAACGCCTCTGGATTATTTCCTTTGGGGATACGTTAAATCTAAGGTTTATGCCAATAAACCAAAGACAATTGGAGAGCTTGAAACCAATATCCGAGCCGCTATAGCAGCCATACCACCAGAAATGCTCCACAAAGTCATCGAAAATTGGCTTGAACGCATTCGGGTTTGCAAGAAGAGTCTCGGGGGACATTTGGCCGATATATTGTTTAAATCATAAATGGCATAGAATATCCAATATAATAAAAAAGATTTCGATCAATTCCGAATTAATATTCAGTGTTTTTTTTCAATTTCAAAACATATCACCCTTATTGGGAAACCCTTTATTTTAAGTTCATACAAATTCATCCACGAATACAGAATCATAATGAAGAGCGTTTAGAAATATTTTTCACTGACCTTTTTACCAGCATTCAAATCAATCGTTTTTCGAAAATCTTCAACTTAACAAGCATATTTTCTATAATGAATACAACTTTCACTTGACGAAAACGCCTAAAAAATCAGCCATTCTTCGACTGAATAATACTCTAAATCAGGTAATTTTATTTCTTGGGGTTCCCTGGTTTGGGCTCAGTCAGGGTCACTCCAAAATTTCTGCTTGGGATTGTGCCAAGAAGACTTATCGACTTTCAATCTTTGGCGCCATTGCGCGCGCATTTATAGAGTAGTAACGTGTATTAATGTGCTTTCATGCTTTAAAGCAAACATATAATCTTAAAAGCACATATCTGAAAAAGTTTTTATATCATTCAAAATCACAATTAAGGTGTTATTAACTAGCAATAATTTTGAAGTGGCAATTCATATGAAAAAATTTCGATTATAATTAACACTCTGGTTTTTTCAGTGATTAACTAATTCCGTCAACAATTGTCAGTTTTCAAAGAATACTGTTTGAACCAGTCACAGAAATTTTATTAATTGAATCAGTAGGCTTTAACTGATTATTAGTGACTGACTTCTTGGTTATTCAATCAGTCATTGTTGACTGATAAACTGTTACTTTTAGCTGGTTCATATTTAGAGAGATAGTTTGTCCTACACGGAGAAAAACGGAGGGTCGAAGTTAGAGGTTCAAAATTTAGAGAGTCAGACCAACCCTCTAGATTATCAAATAGTCCTTCCATAATTTTATGGACATAATCAGGGAGACTCTCGATTTATGATCAGCTTGATTACCGCAGAGAAACAGTCACACTATCCAAGATAATCAAATCGTTCATCTGGGTTGACAAGGTTGAATATCTTGTTTTAAACCATTTCGACCATTCGCAGAAGGTCGGGTACACTATCAGAGATAATCGTTACCTTATGATGTGCGTGAAAGTTGAACGGTCACGTGATCGCCATGCCATGCAGTTCGCGCTAATTTCACAAAGGACGCACCTACCGGCTAATCTCGCCAATTTTATCCGCTTAAAACGGTGAATAATTTATTAATTATTCTATGAACTATTGTAGTACGTGAAAGAATGTTTCTCGAGTTTTTGTGAGAATTTGAAAGATCATTGGTAAGTACCCATTTTGCTCAAGCAATAGTTGTGTGTGTGTGTCGTTCAAAACTGATAGTTTTTAGGCTAGGATAATACAAGTGATACACGATTACTCAAGAAAAATATACATTATATGTATTTATATGTTTGCCTATTTTAATAAAACTGATTAATAATTAGAATTTTTCATCGTATTTTCATTCAATAATTATGTTGCATATTCCTTTAAGCCTATGTTTCGTTTTTTACATACATTTAATTTTTTTTTTATACATGTATAAAAGGTGCTCTTTAAATTTTAATAATAGTCAAGTAGTAAAAAAAATATATGACGTGCCTTATTTAAATCTGAATTAGTAAGAAGTTAGAAATATTACTAATTAAATATTGTGAAGTCGTTTATCAACTGATTTATTAAAAATTTATACTAATATTTAATATAGAATTAACATACTAATTCATAGTGTAAACGTTACAAATTCAATTAATACATTTTTTATTAATTTTTCTACTAAATTTGGGGTTGTAATGATTTTGAAATGAATTAGTATTTTTCGACAAAATATTAGTAGTAATGTTCATTATAAATCACTTGATTCACGACTTTGCACATTTTAATAACATTACGAACTTCTTACTACTTCAGATTTAATGAGTGTGCGTCATATTTATTTTTTATTAATTTTTTCAAATAATAAAAAAGAAATATTTGACTGTCAGAGATAGTCATTTTTACCATTTTAGATATTCAAATCGACACTCTGCGATAATCGAATTTTCTCTTCTGGAATATTCACATTGACGCTCCGGGATGATCAGGTCAATTCTTCTTTGATGGTCAAGTTCACCATCTTGGATCATTTAATAGAATCTCTAGAATGATCAAATCAATTATTTTTTTCTGAACCTCTCCGGATGACCAGTTTAGTTATCTATAAGGCTGTCCTATAGTCGATCATCATATTTGGTCGACCCGACCCTCTAGATATTCAGGCTGACCCTCCATTTTTCTTCGTGTAAATATAAAGTATTGTTTTGATATTTTATTCTTCACATTTAAATGCATAATCCAGACCTTAGAAATAAGTTGGGACTTATAATTTGGCGTATACAAGTAGAATAGAAAAATGTTATCGTGACGTTGATCACATACCATAACACTTCTATAAGCAGATAAATTTTGACAGTAAATCATGAGAAACGAGCCTAACTTCCTTCCCTCGTTGGATGATGATTACATTTTTAAAGCTTGATCCAGATTATTAGTATTAATCATCAACGGTATAGCCTTTTGCAATTCAGAACACGACTTTGCAGCATGACAAGGTTTGTTTTCGTCTACATAGACATATGCTAAATAATGAACAAAGATGGAATGAGGATGAAATGCTGGACGGAAAAAAAGGAAGTATTGATTTTAATATACAATTATTTTGCACAGACGATTTTAGCTTAAATTTAGCCGCCTAGAATATAGGCACATAACTCTGTTTTCTTCTAATGATCTAGTTCATATTAAATATTAAAGTCACGGACTTGGCTGTCCACCGCGCTCGGGGGAGGAATCTTCTCATTCCTCCCCAGGTTGGCGCGGCTAGTCGGTTATCCTAGTGAGCGTGTGGCCGCGGATGGGAGTTCCGGGCGAACGGATGACGGAAGAGTCGTACGCGACTATAAGCTGGAACCAACCATCCGTGAAGTTTAAAGCCGAAAGGCGGTTCCGCGGGTGGTGTTTTGGTTCGAGAGAGGGGGTTTTGGTTTTAACAGATATGCCTAGACTCGTCCTAGGAGAGTCCTGTACAACATCTATAAAAGATTTCGCCATTTTTCCTCCTCACCAAAAAAAAAAAAAAAAAAAAACATTAAAGTCAGTCGATTTTTAGAATTGAATTAAAAAAATTTGATACAAAGCACGTACACGTATTGTGTAACTTTCTTTGCGCGGGGGCAGATAGCAATAAGTAGAGTTAATGTTTTGTTAAAGTTCTAGAAAATTTCACTCGATTATGTTCTTATACTTCACTATCCAGCAACTAATAGCAGACACTTATTGATGTAATAGCATGTTACTGATAGTGCTGACTCTAATCAGCATACTAGCCGTCGAATGGTATGATCAGTACCGTTTTTGTGTCTGACGTAAGCATTTTTTTTCTCGAAGGACGTTCTCGATCACGTGTATCTGATCGAATTGTTTAATAAATCATAGTTTCTAATTTACATTTTCAGTACCATTATAGTCGTAGCATCTATAGAATTTTTAACAACTGTAATCTAAAACTTGCTTAATGCCAACTAGCCCCTAAACCGAGGTCAGTTTATGGGTATCAATTGTCTTTCCAACTTTGAGGGCATGTGATACTTAAGAAAAGTAGCAAATTTTGTTTTCCTAATTTGGGATGTGGTAGAGAAGATGAAAACGGACGTAGATAGATTACTTTTGGTTTTGATATTAGGTGCGCCACTAAGTTCCCACTGTTTTTTTTATGAAAATGAAACTTTATTGTGAAAAAATGGTTACAAATGAATCATTCAAAGTATTGCCCATCGTTAGCTACAACTTTTGTTTATCTTTCTGGTAGAGCTCGAATACCGTTACGGTAAAAGTGTTCATCTTTTGAGGCTATCCACGAGTCAAGTCATTTTTCGACGTCTTCATATGAGCGGAACAAGTAGTAATCGGACGGTGCAATATCTGGGGAATACGGCGGGTGGAGTAGAACTTCCCATTTGAACGTTTCCAGGTAGGTTTTAACGGGTTTGGCAACGTGAGGCCTAGCGTTGTCATACTGTAGAATCACTTTTTCGTGTCTCTGCTTGTATTGTGGCCGTTTTCCGCGCAGTGCTCGGCTCAAACGCATCAATTGCGTTCGATACCGTTCTCCAGTGATGATTTCGTTCTATTTCAACAGCTCATAATAAATAACATCAGCGTCTTCGAAGGTTTTTGGCCTTCCTTCACGCGGTTGGTCTTCAACATCGAAATCACCGTCTTTGAAGCGACGGAACCAATCACACACCACGTTGTTTCACTTAGAGCAGCATCTTCGTAAACTTTTTGGAGCCGTTTTCTTCAAATGAAAGAAGAAAATCAACACTTCCCGCAAATGACGATATATCAAATATTATATATATAAATAATATTGAGTAAATTAAAATTAAAATTAAAATAATAATTTATATTTCTGTAAAGCCTTGCTTGCAAATTCATTCTAAAATAGATTGTCCGTAAAGCTGATATACCAAAAAAAAATTTTTGGCATATTTTTGGTATTTATATTTTTGGACTAGTGACTCCACTAGTCGTGGAGTAAGTGAACGCTGACAACAAGACGATGGGTATGGGCAAGGGTGCCCAAAATGGGAAATTTGTGAGAGGGAGAATTGATGACGTTAAGGGTTGTGATTGGTTAAGGAATGCAAGTAGAATGGTATCTGCGAATTGCTTTTGCACGAACATTCTTTTACATCTGTTGAGGGACTGTAAGTAGTCGATAGGTCGTAGAGTAATTTAGCCAAGGTACAGCATAACAACTTAGAAAGGGTCGAAACGTGACAAACTGTGAGAAACGAGACTTAGAGACAGATACAATTTCAAAGTGACACACACACAAAAATAAAAATGAAAGTTAACATAAATTTCGCACACCTTATAAAAATACTAATTTCGAATGTTGCGACGCAACATGCCGGACCCTTTTAAACGACCACGTTCAACAAAAATAAAGTTATGGAGACCTGAACTTAACTACATAAAGGTATACTCTTTTTGTCCGAAGGTTATATAATGCAACTCATTTTTAGGAACTAAGGTGATTTGTTGTGGAGATTCTCTCCTTCTTTGTTGGCTAGAGACCATCATTCGATAGGAAGAGGACAGAGTTTCTTAATACAATGCTTTTACTCTCCCATATCGGTTTTCACGGTTGCTACTCGTATGGAGCCATCTGAACCAAGATGAGTGGCGATAATCCGCCCGAGTTTCCACTGGAGAGGTGCGAGATTGTCTTCCTTAATAACAACCATAGTCCCCAGTTTAATGGACTGGCTGAAGCTAGAGTGCCATTTGCCGCGAACTGTTAGTTGTAGCAGACACTCTTTCTACCATCGGTTCCAAAAATGATGGCGCAAATTTTGGGCGTGCTGCCATGCTGACAAGCGATTGGAGGTCATATCCTTGAAGTCTGTCTGAGGCAAGCTAGTTAATGGACCACCAATTAGGAAATGATCAGAAGTCAAGGGTTGCAGGTCATTGGGATCGGAGGACATAGGAGACACAGGACAAGAATTCAATATGGCTTCAATTTCTAGCATACAAGTCTCTAGATGCTTGAAAGTTAATAATGTGTCACCTATTGTGCGAGAGAGATGGCGTTTAAATGATTTTACCGCTGTCTCCCAGAGACCGCCAAAATGCGGTGACCTGGGAGGGATGAACTTCCGAGTGATTTTTATCTGGCTCAAAAATTCTTTCACCTTTTCATTGGGATATGTTGATTGAAGAAGTTCATAAAGTTTGACGAGTTCGCGATTAGTACCTACAAAATTTGTTGCGTTTTCTAAGTGGATATTCCGTGATATTCCGTGTCTAGCATAAAATCTTTTTAACGACGCGATAAAGACTTCTGTGGTCAGATCGCTGATCAGTTCTAGGTGCACTGCTTTGGTGCTCAAAAAAATAAAAATAGCAACATAAACCTTGAGTTTGTTGCGATTGCAAAATGGACCACAATAGTCGAAACCGACATTAAGGAAGGGACGAGAGCAAGACACGCGTTCTTGTGGCAGATTCCCCATGATGTAATGAATCCCCTGTGGTCTCGCGCAAAAGCATCGAACGCATTTGTAAATCATCAGTCACGTGCCTAGGCGCACAATGAGGGTTATTGCGTGACGAGCGACAATGCTCGCAGGAGATCGAAGCCAAGGCGTAGCCGAGACGTAGCTGAGGCAAAGCCAAGACGAAGTCGAGACAAAGCCGAGGCGCGATCAGTCCTGCGAGCATTTTAAGCGAGTCTCGTAATTTCCCGAATTGTGTGCATTGGCACGTATTCTATTTTATGTGACTTCGGTGCGTATACGAGTTTTTATGCGTACACTCGAATCTAATCAAGTATTGTAGTTGTTTGCGGCGCTAGTCATTGCACTTGATATGTCACGACTAGTCCCGGCCATTTTGATTGTATCGATCTTCTGTAGTAGTAATGGATTTTAATAGACACATGCGCAATTCAAATTTATAAGGCTTTGCCAGTAAGGTGCTAACGCTGTACGAAGAAGAAGAAGAATAAGAAGAAGAAGAAGATTCTGCTCCGCTGTAAGACTACATGCACATGCGCAGTTCAATTTTTACATTATATTCCTCTGTAACGGAATACACAACATTCCGTTACTCTCAGCTGTAACGGAAAAATGAGTTTCCGCGCTGCAGGCACATAAATTATTTTAATCGTGTGAATTATTAGAAAATTACATAAATGTATACAGAAAATCAAGCGCGAAGCGCGAGTATCGTGATGAGAATGTGCTCCTCAAGGCCGATAGGGCCTTAATTAAATTAAATTTCCTTTATCATTTGAAATCAAAAAGAAATTCAGCAACTTTGAGAAAATGTAATTCACATCTACAATATTATAAAATTGCCTTGAGCTTCAGTGTCAAATTACAAGAAATAAACTTGAATGTATGCGAAGTATATAAGACCGAGCAATGATGAGACCGCGATGAGAATGTGTCTGCGAAGTGGGCAGACTTTTTTTTATTCGAAGGTGGTAGAATTTGTTAATATTCAAACAGTCCGGGACCTGGGTTGAATTATATATTGAGAAAAATCATTGACGAGCCGAACCACTGGTTGTGCATGAATGTAGCAGTCTATTCCGGTACCAGAAGCAGAAAAGAACAATGAGCGTTCCACAGTACGTGCTCCATATATTGGTTGAGCATCTTCTTCGAAATATGTCGTGCGTGTACTCGTACTAGTACTCTTATAGTGGGTGTAGAACAGTTTCAGAGAGAAGGAGTAAAATGCAGGAACGTATCAAAAAGGGTGCTAGGTTTTCGAAAAATTTCATGTTCACATTCATCGTGTCGTCCTTTCTCGACTAATATTTACAAATACTCTATAATATTCACATGAATCTTAAGTACAATATATTGAAACTGAATGAATGGAATTCACAAATTGTAAAGTAAACTAGGAATCTGGATGTTGAAATTATATTTTAAAGAACAGTTTACAATTGGATTTTTCAATTGAAATTTTTGAATCGAATTTCTAACTGAATCGTTAAAACAAAAATTATATTATTATTTTCAAGATTTTTGTACAATGTATACCATATAACTTACAAATAGCTTTTTGAAATTTAAATTGTCAATAATACTTTTAAGTGTATTTTCCAGGCAATTTACTCTCTAAACCTGAATCAGTGAAATAGTCACTGATTATATCAGTGAAAATATATCAACTGATTAATCAGTGCCCTGCTTTGATTTCACTGAGGAATCAGTGAATGCGTCACGTGAACATAATTTTTTAATTCAAAACTTCCATCTACACTTTACTGATTTATCGTCCCTTAAAAATAATAATAATTACGCAATTTCGTTTCAGTGTTGTTTAGCCTAAAATAAACGAGTTCATCGATCGTTAAAATATATTGCTGGTTTTATTACTCCCACCTGAAGCTTTCAGTGATTCAATCAGTGAGTTCAATCTATTTCACTGATTTATCAGTCGAATTTCACTGATTTTCAGTGAAAGACTTATAGCTGCTGCCATCAGTGAATAGTCACTGCGAATCAGTGACTGATCACTGATTCAGGTTTAGAGAGTATATTTCCATTTAGTTATTCTTTTAACCCAAGAATTATACATTGAGAAAAATATTTGTCTAAAATTACCAAACTAATTGGAAACGCATGATAAAATTCTAAAGCGAGGCACTTTTTTCTAGTAATTCACATTTATAGGATTGGAACTAAGAAAAGTGGACGTAAAGAGTAAGAGTATCAATACGATCCTGGGGTGTAGACCTGAAGAAGAAAAAAATGAGGGTGCAAGCGAAGAGAGAGAGAGATTTATGCTTGGCGGTGGCTTCGAGATGTTTTGCTCCCGTTTGTGGACGTCCACGTCGTCGTCAAGCAGAAGCAGAAGAAGGCGAAGGAGAAGAAGAAGAAGAAGAAGCGATAAGCAAACCGCTTGTGAATGAATATTGGCTAGCGGCGTTTCCGGCGGTTTTTCGTACCTCATTTCTATCTCTGTCTGTTCTGGTGCTCTTGTTCCACTGCCGCGCCGCACCTCACCGCACCGTCATTCTCGCATGTAGTCCTGTGTTCTCTCTTCTTATGAATGAGTCGCTAGTCAAGATGCGTGCATGCGACCTGACCGTAAGTCGTAAGGGAGCTTCTGGTCCATGCCCAGGACAGATTTAGATCGTAACATGAAAGAGAGTCGAATAGAGATGCTACTTTTTAGAGAAGGCAAGAGATAGACCAAAGAGAGAAAATGTTTTGTCACTTCAACAACAGTAGAAATTACCTTCTTTATAATTGTAGTTAGAACTCAACTAATATAATAAATTATGCTACAATTGCTTTGTCTGTCTATTTTTCGTAAAATAAGTAAACGGAGAAAATTAGTTCGAGAAACTTTATTCAACTTTTGAGCAAAGTTAGGACATGTGGAGAAGTTGGAGGAGTCGAAAGCGTCTTTTTTTCTAAAGAAATATTTCAAATTCTTTAAATTATTTAATATTATTGTAATAATTTTTTAGGTACATTTTTAAAGTTGACCTAATTGTTATACATTTTTTAATATTTGGTACGTCACAAATGATCACAATAATATTAAATAATCTCCAGCCTGTGTATGTATGCCAATTTTTCTAAAAGTTGAGTAATGTATTTCGAACTGTTTTTCTCCATCTACATATATCTATATGAAAAAATGATAGTAGAACTTCTTATCAAAATTCAATGTATCAACATTAGAGCAAAATTATGGATCTAAAAATAAATAAGAAAGTTGTGTGAAAGATTTAAAAACAGTTAGATCCTAATTTGGGTTATTTTGATAAATATTCGAGGGGCCGTTCACTCAAAATCGATTCTACGTGAGCATAATTATTTGGTTAATTAGCTCACGATTCATGTAATTCCACACTTGAAGCATGATCCGGTTTGATTCTGACAATTAGAAAAGAATCGAATCCAACCTCAGAAGAATTACAGGGATCATTCCGACTGTTGCGCGCATTGAACTGCATCATTACGATTGATTCTGCCTGAGTACAGCTGATTCTTTGTTGATCCTTAATTGATTCCCTCAATTCTCGAGCAAACAAAAATATTACACCCTACACCGGCGATGTCAGCTGAGAACCAATACAGTTTTACAGCTTCACGTATGTGTATCCTGCGCGCGAGGCTGCGCATTAGACAATTGGCGATTCTGAATTTCAAACTTTCAGAATCAATCTCTAAGATTCTACTGAATCAAGCTGATTCCCCATATGATTCTGAAAATTTTTTCGACGAATCACTGATTCTGAATTATTATGGAATTTAATTACTATGGAAAATCAATGATTCTTCCAGTGAACGGCCCCTCGCAAATATTATAATATCTTGATTTGAAAATTTAGCTGGGCATTAAAGTTGACTCGAAGTGTAGTTAGAGGAATGAAAGAGGAAAGAGAAAGGAGAAACGGACACAAGTAGCTCGTGGATCCCCCGGCTATGCCTATGTGTTCCCTCGTATTCTTCCTTTTAAACGGCTTTGTTGCTCCCATTATTAATATATCGCAGCCTCGAATGCCAAGAACCGCACCACTATGACCCAAGCGATCTCCCTCCTCGGTAACATCCGCGACGATTATAAATAGTAACCTTTGTCGGACCCTTTTTTTATTCTCACTTCCTCTGTTCCTCACTCTTTCTCTTATTCTCTCCTTTTTCCTCAGAGTCGGCGCCTCCTTTTCGCCCCCACTCCCTTTTCATTTGTTTTGTGCAAGAAAGAACTTTATGGTCACCATTATTCACAAGTAGGGATACGATTTAAGAACGCTCTGTCTCAGACAAAAGAAGCTCGTTTAACTTCCAACCCATTTGTCCTAAAGTCGCTTTTTTCTATTCTTTACTTTATAAAATTGCACCGCTTTGAAAAAAAATTGCTTAGAAATAGCAGAGGCAAAAAAAACCTACGTAAAAAAAATCATTTAGTCAATTGAGGTCATTGTTTCTCAGCCTAACAATTTTTCTTGATCCTAATGATGAGGAGATATTTATAAGATGATCATAAAAAAGCAGTAGACTAGAATGATATTAAATTTAATTAAATCTGACTGAGCAGCAGGGATCCCAACCGGGCGTATAAACCTACTGCGCTTGCGTCACTTTGCAAAAGCGTGACATGATGAGGCATATACGTAAATGTGAGGTAACTATGTTTCCTCTCGTCACTCTTGTGCGAAACTGACGCAAGCGCAGTAATAACTCAATACCTCACAGTAGGAATCACTGCTGACTAGTGCAAGTCTAACAGCCCAGTTCAAATGGTTGTTCTTAACATAAATGCTACATTTTGATCTGGAGTTCCAGAGCTCCAGATCAGACAGACTGAAAATCTCAAAGTTTTTTTCGCATGTCACACTTTTTGTTTAAAAAATCGAATTTTTGGATTTCAATCGTATTTTTTGAAATTGTAATGAAAACTATATGTTTTATCAAAAACTATGTCAAACGAAATTTGTAGATCTTATTAAAACGAAACATTGTGTATTTCACATATTATTGTTAAAAAATTAAACTTTGGATTTTCAATAGTATTTAGTATTTCAAATTAATTAGTTGAGTTTGAAATTTTTGTCACTGCCTACATTATCGGAGGATCACTAGTCGCGTGTCAGATAGGATACGTTGTCGACAGGTGTCCTCGTAGACAATTTCAAACTCTTATATCGCAAATAATGCAAATAAATTTAATATTTTAAAGAATTTGAAAATCTTTCTTAGGATACGTTGTCGACAGGTGTCCTCGTAGACAATTTCAAACTCTTATATCGCAAATAATGCAAATAAATTTAATATTTTAAAGAATTTGAAAATCTTTCTGTGGAAAAATCCCAGCGCAGTCGAAAGCGTCATTTTTTCCACAGAAAGATTTTCAAATTCTTTAAAGTATTTAGTATTATTTATTTTTATTGAGTATTTAGTATTATAAGGTTAATTAGTAGAGACTTATAAGCTCTATCAGAAACCAGTATTTGGATTCTTTCAAAAACAAGAAATGCTTCTATTGTCACATTTATTTATCGGATGTGGCTGGTTAACGAACTTGTCTTTATTTTTTGGGCTCCTACACGGAAAAAATTTGTCGCTTAAAATTTAACAGACTATTCGAAGAGTCGTGGACAGAGAGTAAAATCGGAGAAAGTCTTGTAAGGTTTCAATGACTTTTAGGAAATAGTAGAAAAAAGTCGAATAACTTTTAGAAAACCAGGTCGAAGAAAAAAAGTCGTTTATTTACTATTATAAAAGTATTTTAAACACTAACTGATCTTTTCTAAGAAGTAATGAAAAGTTTCATAATCTTTGGATTCATTTGTCATAGATTTTAAAAGACTATCGAATAATTTGAAATTAAAGTAATTCAAACAAATAGTTTTGTAAATTGTATTCTAAAGTCCATCAGATTTTATATGCCGTCTTCTAAAATTTTCTCGACAGTCGCATAAAGCCATGCGCCCAGAAACGTAATTCGTAGCATCGCACAGCAGACAATGTAGCTCGGTTTTATGTTTTTGTAATAATTTTGGTTACATTTTGAGATTACGTGTCGTTTGGTTTCGTTTGAATCTGGATTGAAGCGTACATTGAAGAATTAGTTCCGAGTAAGTATATTTTTACCTTGATAAAGTGTATTACGTTAAATTTGAAATTTATCTATTATTTTAGTTTTGCCTTCAAACTCTGAATGTGATCCAAATATTTTACACAAGTCTCCATGACATGTATCGGCTATGCGGGTTAGGGCGTCCGATTAGAAATGGGTTAGGATGCGTGCGTGCGTGCGAGCGTTCGATTCTCGGTGCTGCGAAGTGTTTATAAAAAATTGCGTTTCTGCAATGTATAGTATTAAATATAATGGTAAGTTCATATTAGGATTATATAGGTAATGTAAAAGTGTGAAAAATAATTAACTATATAAGTGCAGGATCATATCACAGAAAATAATATTTTCCTTTTTACACTGTTCAACATTTTCTTCGACTGTCACTTAGACTCAGTGATCCCAGAACGTGGGAGCTGGCGGCCCCCACCATAGATGCCTCGAGCTCATTGTGTCTTCCTCATTCAACCAACCTATGGCAGTCGAGCGAGGAAGAAGCCTTGAGCTGGTGGAGACCATGGAGGGGGCCGCCAGCTCCCACGTTCTGGGATCACTGCTTAGACTTTCGATGCCTGGTTTACAGAAAATGGAACCCAACCCACGGTGTTTTAAATTTTCCGCGACTGTCACTCAAAATCCGAATTTACATTTTACATTTTCAGCGATTATCTATCATATTCTTCAATAAGGAGGTTCATAATATTTAGTCGAATTTCTAACCTATCCACGAGTATTACACAAAGTCGATGACTTTTTAAGCGACAAATTTTTTCCGTGTATAAAGTATGCCAAAGCTCAATTCAATCCCATAATTCTATCGAGAGTTATGCCGCACACGACCTACTACTACTAAACAACTACTAATACTGCTAGTACTACTACAGACAGATAGACAGACATCTTCGTAAAAACCGTTTTTTTACTCAAGGTCCTACATGAGCGATAGAGCTTAACTAAATGGAACAGGAGGCAGTGATCACAGACTGCGTAAGATTTTTGCTCCCACCATGGATCCCACCAGCTCATGGTTTCTTCCTCGCTCCACTGCCAGAAGTTGGTTGAATGAGGAAGTCGCAATGAGCTGGTGGGATCCATGGTGGGAGCAAAAATCTTACGCAATCTGTGAACACTGATCAGGAGGTACACTCTGAAAACAAGTTTTAATTCAAGCCTAAAAATTGGTTAACTTTAAGATGTAATATAAATTAGAACATTAGTAAAGGACAGATTTATTGCGCTTATACATTGGACAGCTAAATTTAAGCCAAAATCGTCTGTTAGACGTAATATATACATTTAAGATTTTTGTTCTGTGTAGGTAGGGTTCAAACCTCGCTATTTTTGATAGCGTTAAAGCGTGAGATTTATTATATGTGTGAATGGTTGTGTATGATTAAGCTGTAATAAATATCAATAAAATGCAGTAAGAATATACGTGAAACTCAACTTTTCTCTATGCAACCAATTCCAATGTCCAATTCCAACTCTGCTCTTTAAATCTGAATCAGACTATGAAATGATCTTAATCAGTGAGTGACTCATTGCTTTTCAATCAGTTAACAACGATTGATTATCAGTCAGAAATGACTGATTGTAAAAGAAGAAGACAGTCACTAATTGAGAATATTATTTTCTTAGTGTTATCTGAACTTGATTAACTATATTTTTCAATAAAAAGTTAAAATAGGGAAAAAGAGGTTTGGGGCTCACATGCATTTGTATAATAGACTTATACTTGAAATCTGAAATATCATGCTTTCCTTTATTATGACTTTTTCAATTCGAAGACATATTTATCCACGTCGTGCAATAATTGACAAGCCTTGCCTTGTATGCATAAGCATACGTATAACGACAGCGAACTCGCGACCGTTCGTTCATAGCTCGTACGCTCATAGTTTGTGGAGAACGCGAATCACTGGTGCGGCTGCAATTGGAATTGGTTGGGGAGGAGCAGTGCCGGTACTAGTGGCAGTGCCAGTGCCAGTACAAGCGCCAGCGCCAGCAGTAAGCGTGGGAGAAGAGGGTCAGGGGAGGAATGATGCGCGTGCGCCCATGAGCACGTGTGTGTGCGCGTGCCGCAAGCGTACACATGTATTGGCGCATCTTTCTAATTCCTGTTACAATTTTAATTCCAAGACACTCGAAAACTCTAGAGAAACGTCAATTCTCTATTTCCATTACTTTATTAATTTGTCGGACTTCATTAATTCTTTCACAGTAGCTAAGGCTTTCTAAGAATCTTTTTCAATTACATAATATTATAGTTGATACACCTTTACTTACATGTTATTCTATAATTTCTTGATGTTTCAGCATAAATTAGTTAGTTAATTATATAAATTAGTTCAGAAAATAGTGTCGAGAAATTGAAAAAACCGCAAACGTGCAAAAAGCGTGAATCTCGTAAAGAGAGAAAACAATACATATGCTCCATAACAATCTGCTTATTGTTTTTTCTGATTCTTTTAGGCGTAACGTGGAAGGTGATGTTGATGATAATAATAGTCGGTGGCTAAAGCTGCTTTTTTTCATCATTTTTTGTGTCCATACCATGCATTTTTTGCATTTTTCAAAACGGACAAAAATACGGACAAGAAAACTTTTTCTTGACCCAAGAACATTTTTTGGTTAGCTGAATTTGCTTGATTATACCAAAGATTTTGGTAGATCCGACCTAATATTTTGGCCAATCCAACCAAATATTTTATTACATTCAGCCACATATTTAGCTAGATTCAACCATATACGTGGTGTGTCCGAAAAGTATCCGACCTGCGTTGGTGCTATTCTTCGTCATCCGGACCGTGGCATCTTTCGAAGTAGTCCCCATTTGATTGAACCACACGCTCCCAGCGGTGCTTCCACATCTTAAAGCAGTCCTCAAACGCAGATTTTGGAATGGCCTTCAGCTCGCGCGTCACATTACTCTGAATCATCTTGATGTCGTCGAACCGCTTTCCTTTGAGTGCCATTTTCAATTTTGGGAACATCCAAAAGTCGCAGGGAGCTATGTCGGGACTGTATGGAGGCTGGCGAAGCTGTACAATCTTGTGTTTCGCCAAAAATTACTGCACAAGGTTCGATGAATGCGCTAGCGCGTTATCATGGTGAAGAAGCAAGTCACCGCTTGACCAGAAACGCGGTCGTTTTCTACTCACGGCATCACGCAATCTTTTCAGAGCTTCAACGCAATATTCTTTGTTAATCGTCTGACCTCTTGGAGCAAATTCGTAGTGCACACCACCCTCACAATAAAAAAAAAATAATCAGCATTGACTTGACATGGCTCCAAATTTGACGTGTTTTTTTCGGGCGTGGCTCGTCTGGAAGCTTCCACTCCTTTATCTGTGTTATAACCATACTTTCGTCCGCAAAGGCCTTCTGTATCATTTCAATCGTCTCCATACAACTCTTGCCGAGATTGAAGCGAAACTTGATGCAAATTCGTTGATCTGTTCTTTCTGTCATTTTCAAACTGTAAACACAAGCGACGAACGGAAAAAGCACGTTGTACATAAACACGCGCTGCGCGCGACCCAAGGCGTCCGGCCGGTAACTACGGCATTCAGGGAGTTCGTGAGGGACTACTGGTTACGCTCATACCCCGCAGAGGCCAATTGAGTTAACATGAAATGTATAAGTATATCACCGACGCTTGAGGTGCTACAAACTTAAAATGAGCATCGGGCGTATTATTTTAACTGGCAATGGTATGGTTCTCTTAAATAACAAAAAATTCTTACCTCGAGCCTGACATTAGTCATCGGATACATACATACATAAACAGCATACAAATATATTCACACTATTCAGTCGTAGCAAATCATATTTTTAATCACAAATACACTTAAAAATATAACCCTACATTTCTAAACCTAATAACTACACTTATATATAGTACGATACGCTTTCGTCGAATCACGCACACACTCGCTTTCAATCCTCAGACATAAAACTTGGAACTTTCTTATATAGTGACTGCAAGAGTTAATTAGTTGAATTTGAAATTTTTGTCACTGCCTACATTATCGGAGGATCACTAGTCGCGTATCAGATAGGATACGTTGTCGACAGATGTCCTCGTAGACAATTTCAAACTCTTATATCGCAAATAATGCAAATGAATTAAATTTTTAAAGAATTTGAAAATCTTTTTGCGAAAAAAAGACGCTTTCGAATGCCCTGGGATTCGAGCCCAGGTCTTTCGATTGCCGGTCAACTGCTCTAACCACTGAGCTACACAGGCGTCCGACATTTCCTTCTCCACAGGAAGACCTCCTTATATCGCCCAGCCTTGCGGCTGTAAATGATTAATTAATTTTATATTTGCATGTTGGTTAATTGGCTTTAGGGTCCATAAATTTAAAAAACCGTAGTTTAACGCTTTACTGTCAAAGTAATTCCTTTGATCTGAAAATGAAATCCTTTGTCGTAAAAAGAAAATATAATTTCGAGGATAAAAGACAACACATTGTATGATATAACCTATCTAATATAAATATTATAAATGTAGGATCATAGGATCACTAGTCGCGTATCAGATAGGATACATTGTCGACAGGTGTCCTCGTAGACAATTTCAAACTTTTATATTGCAAATAAATGCAAATGAATTCAAAATTTAAAGAATTTGAAAATCATTTAATTTTATTTTTTATAATTTAATACTGAAGCTCAAACAAATGCTTAATTGACAGTGTATCGTATTTTTATATCATTTTTAGTTCCTTTTCATTATATTATGAGAAATAATACTGAAAAAATATCCTAAGAATATCATATTTTTATTGAGAGGACTATTGAAAAATTGGTTTCTACTATAAAGAGTAGAACTTTGGATTACCTAGAACGTGTGACACATCCTTAACTACAAAATTATCACAATAAAAATACAATGTGGTCTAGAACAATCGAGAATTTGCGTGCGCGCAAATAAATTCTCCAAATATGTTTTGGTAAAATCAACCAAAATTTTACTAAAATTGAGAAAAAAATTCAAACTAAAGTTTTGGTTGATTGAAGCAAAGGGGTTTGGCTATTTCAAGCATAATTTGGTTCACTCAACCAAACGATTTTTTTGGATCAACCAAATTTTTTTCCGAGTGTACGAAAAGTTTAGTAGACATTTGAGAATCTGTAACTTAGTAAATATTGATGATACAAAAAATTTATTTAGACCTTTTTTGTAGAAGACTAAATGTACTATAAAATTGCCATTTAACTTTTTGTCCTATCTTAAATACTTTAGCTTAAAAAATCAAAAAACTCAAAATTTTTAGAAATTAAAATTTTGAGGCTCTGTAGAAAATGCAATATTGATGATAGGAATTCGACTCAATAGAATTTTGTATAGCGAATTTAATTCTAAATAAGGTTTACTGATTTATTTTATGAAAAAACAATTTTATCATAGCTTTCGAAAGGAAATAATGTAGAAAATACCTACAATCTGTGTTATTTAAATGGAAAAACTTTATAGGTACGATGAGAAACCTTTTAAAATTGAAATTACGAGCTATGCTTTGGACAGAATTTTTGTTTAGACATGTTCCACGATATTTTCATATTTTCGTGAAGAAAAAAATTTTTGCGTTTTTTTGGCACACCATATTTCGATTGCACTGACCCACCGGTTTAATAAAGCATCTTTACACACCGTTAGTAGATTCCTGGTTATTCAAGTATACGTGTATATAGAGGCAAATCTTTTAACATTCTTATCATGTTAAATATTTATAAGCAGTGTAAATAAATGTGTTGAAGAATCTACCAGTGCGGGAATTTTTCAAAAAGTGAGTTAACTTTTGGTTGAAAAGTTGAAAAGAATGATACTCTTGGTATTTCATGAAATTTGATGATCTATTAAAGTTTAGAAAATGTTAAAAGAAGAGGCGCACCGTGTATAAAATAATTTATAGCTTGACGCCTACGATTCAACTCTCTTGACAACAGTGTATAATAATAATCTTAATATTTCCGCGAGTACGAGCTGAGATTCCCTCTCTGAAATAACTGTGTGCGAGTTTGCAGGAGCTAAGTTCGCAGAGATGATGATCGGGAAACTTCTTGTGCTTGAAATGGGTGAGAATGAGAGATGAAAAGAGGAAGAGAGAATTTCCTATTTATAGCGTTCTATTCGTTTGGATGGCTTTGGATGCTGCTTGAATCTGTTAGGGTGGAGGAAACTATTATAATTATAGTAAACTGCCGTGCGGCTTTCGTTTATTATCTTGCAGTTTATTGTGCTTTCGCAGCCGATTAACTCCTCTAATCACCAGATCAGAAGGCTTCACTTTTCTGCATACAATCACTGTCAAATCTCTATCCTTAGTCTTACAACCAAAAGTTCAAAGAAAAGTAGCTAAATCGTAAATTCAAATTCCAAGTTGTTTTTTTATACATACGTTCACAAATATTGTACTATAAATACATTAAAATAAATAAATGTAACATAAGAAATCAATATTATCTAGAAAATCATGGTAAAAAGTTTTTTACTCTAAATTTATGCTATAATATGGAAATAAAACTATAATTTATATTAGGCTATATTATAAGCAGTGCAGCTATTGGTATCTTGTAAAGTTTGGTAAAATTTAAGTCCGTTATAGCTATATTTTCTTTTCAAATCGCACTTTCTATACATGCACGTAAATTCGAAAGTTTAAGTGACAGTTGCGGAAAATTTAAAACACCGTGGGTTGAGTTCCATTTTCTCTAAACCAGGCATCGAAAGTCTAAGTGACAGTCGAAGAAAATGTTGAACAGTGTAAAAAGGAAAATATTATTTTCTGTGATATGATCCTGCACTTATATAGTTAATTATTTTTCACACTTTTACATTACCTATATAATCCTAATATGAACTTACCATTATATTTAATACTATACATTGCAGAAACGCAATTTTTTATAAACACTTCGCAGCACCGAGAATCGAACGCTCGCACGCACGCGCGCATCCTAACCCAATTCTAATCGCACGCCTTAACCCGCATAGCTGATACATGTCGTGGAGACTTGTGTAAAATATTTGGATCACATTCAGAGTTTGAAGGCAAAACTAAAATAATAGATAAATTACAAATTTGACGTAATACACTTTATCAAGGTAAACATATACTTACTCGTAACTAATTCTTCAATGTACGCTTCAATCCAGATTCAAACGAAACCAAACGACACTTAATCTCAAAATCTAACCAAAATTATTACAAAAACATAAAGCCGAGCTGCATTGTCTGCTGTGCGATGCTACGAATTACGTTTTTCTGCACATCGCTTTTTGCGACTGTCGAGAAAATTTTAGAATACGGCATATAAAATCTGATGAACTTTAGAATACAATTTACAAAAATATTTGTTTGAATTACTTTCATTTCAAATTATTCGATAGTCTTTTAAAATCTATGACAAATGAATCTAAAGATTATGAAAATTTTCATTACTTCTTAGAAAAGATCAGTTAGTGTTTAATATACTTTTATAATAGTAAATACGCGACTTTTTTTCTTCGACCTGGTTTTTTAAAGTAATTCGACTTTTTTCTACTATTTCCTAAAAGTCATTGAAACCTTACAAGACTTTCTCTGATTTTACTTTCTGTCCACGACTCTTTGAATAGTCTGTTAAATTTTAAGCGACAAATTTTTTCCGTGTAGTTGTAAAGGGTTTCCCAATAGGGGTGATATGATTTTGAATGTCCCTATCGGGCTCATTTGAACTGAAATTTTTGACGTCTGCTGTCAGTTGTCATCAGTAAGGTTTGCTATTTAATCATGAGTAGTTTCACGCTTCCACAACGTTTGGAAATTGTCCAATTATTTTATCAAAATTCGAGAAGTTTTGTCGGTGTTAAAAGAGCATATCGTGCAAAATATGGTCGTCATTCTGCTCCATCCGCGCTCTCAATTCGTCGAATAATCGATAAGTTGGAGAGTGAATTTACTCTATTGGATACTAAGCCTAAAAATCGTATGCGTACCGCACGTTTTACACAGAATATAGCCGCCGTACAGGCCAGTATCGAGGAAAACCGTGAATTGTCCGTGCCACGCCGATCTCAGAAATTGGGCCTGTCCAGGATGACTACCTGGCGTATTTTGCGATTGGATCTTGGCCTGCATTCCTATAAGATGATTCTGGCCCAAGAACTGAAGCCTAATGACCATCGTTTGCGTCGGGAGTTCGCGGATTGGGCTCTGGAATCAATTGAAAATGATCCCAATTTTCATAAAAAAATCATCTTTTCTGATGAGGCGCATTTTTGGCTCAAGTCTCGGGGGACATTTGGCCGATATATTGTTTAAATCGTAAATGGCATAGAATATCCAATATAATAAAAAAGATTTCGATCAATTCCGAATGAATATTCAATGTTTTTTTTCAATTTCAAAACATATCACCCTTATTGGGAAACCCTTTATAACATATTGTGTCGAGCGCCAAGTTCAAAATTACCTTTTTTATGGTAATAAATTGTTTTTATCACAATATACATAATTCTAATAAAACTGAATCAAAACCTACAGAATAAATATGAACTCAATAAGGAACACATGTATATAATTCTCGATAAATGATGCCGAGAGTAGTGCAATATTTGCCATCACGCAATGTATATGATAATTTATTTTCTAGACCGTTTGATAATAAAAATATCGGCGCATACGATAGAATTTCGTTTCCAATTTACACTCTCTTCTATAAAAACTCACAAAGGAACCACGTTGCTCGCGTGACCAAGACATGTTATAACTAAGATTTTGTAAGGATATTTCAATCGTTCGTTAGTCGTGCGGTTAGATCGTTTGGAACGAATTGAGTGGTTAGGTAGTTTCTAGGTTCGAAACCCCCTGTTGTGTCGCAAAATAACTTTATATTAAATTACTTAATTTTATTTTTAATAATGTAAGATCTTCTTTACAGTTTATCTTTCTTTGATTATAGCATCTCAAATTTATAACCAGTGTCTAATATACTTCACGTTTTAAGCGCCAATAATTTAGAAACGGACATCTGGCATTTCTTAAACAGTAGTTTGTAATTCATAAAACTCGCGTAAGCTTTCCTTTGCCATTCAAGCCCTCAGCAGTCTAGAATAAACTCAGTAGACCATTGTAATAGTTTGGGAAATTTTGGTACGTAACAATAAATGAGTCTGCATTTCGCTAAAAAGATGCAGCACAGATGCGCTCGAACTTTTTAGTGCCATAGTAAGGAAACGGCCCAATGTTAACCAGGAACGTTGTGCAGAAAAAAAGAGATATTTCACCAGCTAAGATACACCCGCGTAGACAACCAACCAATAAAATTTGAATTTAAAAATAATTAGGTAATTATATGTATATATCGCGATTAATGAACGTGGATACGTCAAGAAAATGGATTCCTCTAAAATATTAGGAATCCCACAGTGCCACGTAAAAATTTTCGAATCTAAGTATACCAAACTAAAACAATTTTAATCCGGATAACCTCATTTTTTATTGCTACTGACAATCAAATTAATATTAATTTTTGATGCTTTTAACACCCTTTTGTATTTATAACTTTTGATATAATTATGCATTTAATAAAATAAACAGTTGTTTTTTATTTGCAAAAAAATATCTGGATTCAAAATGATTAGTAAAATTCATACTATAGAATTCATTGTGAAATATAAAATGCAACAAAGTTTGAAAAGTATTTTGATAACATTTTTTTAACATTATATTTTATGAAATCAATTAGTTGAGTCTGAAATTTTTGTCACTGCCTACATTATCGGAGGATCACTAGTCGCGTATCAGATAAGACACGTTGTCGACAGGTGTCCTCGTAGACAATTTCAAACTCTTATATCGCAAATAATGCAAATGAATTAAATTTTTAAAGAATTTGAAAATCTTCCTGTGGAAAAAAGACGCTTTCGACTGCGCTGGGATACGAGCCCGTGTCTTTCGATTGCCGGTCGACTGCTCTAACCACTGAGCTAAACAGGCGTCTGACATTTCCTTCTCCACAGGAAGACCTCCTTATATCGCCCAGCCTTGCGGCTGTAAATGATTAATTAATTTTATATTTGCATGTTGCTTGATTGGCTTTAGGGTCCATAAATTTAAAAAACCGTAGTTTAACGCTTTACTGTCAAAGTAATTCCTTTGATCTGAAAATGAAATCCTTTGTCGTAAAAAGAAAATATAATTTCGAGGATAAAAGACAACACATTGTATGATATAACCTATCTAATATAAATATTAGAAATGTACACAAGCCCAACTTTGGCAAATGCTAATATTAAATCGATCATCATCAATACTATAATAACGATCCGTCTTGGATTTCAGCTTAAAGAAACTTTAAGTTACAATTTTGCTTGCACTACAAATTTTTCCTATACGTGTATAATATATAATATAATATAAACACTAATATATACACAAAAAAGACGTCTACAACCCCCCAGATAAGTGGACTGCCTTGACAAAACATGCATGGCATCAAGATCACACATTCGATTTTGATAATGTCCACATCATTGATCGATCTGACAATTATAGAAATCGAATGATTTTAGATGTGACCCATATAACTAGCAACCCCAACACAATAAATCAAAGAACTGACACTGACAATTTATCCGTTTTTTACCATTCACTTTTAAATAACAAATTCAAAAACATATGAAAAATGAATAAATTAATCAAAATTTCTATTTTTTCCCTATGAAGTCAACAAATTTCTTCATAACTTTACCCACTAATAACCTTCTTAACAATTTTTGAAAAGTTGTTTTTAAATTGTAAAGGAATGGATGGGTAAACAAAAAATGTGTTCAATTTCCGCATTGAGATCTTTATATGTATTTGTGTATGTGTATGTATGTGCAATTTTGTATGTGTATGTATTTTGTATTTTGTATATGCATATGGGTCATTTCATGGGAGATTTACAGTCAACATTTTTTTTTCGACGAAACATGTTTTTTTGACTTTTTACTTCGAAAATAATCGACACGTGCTTTTTTTTTAATGTGATACTTGAAAAATTCGAGATATAATTTTTTTAAGTTTGGCACTCGGGAAAAATTTTTTTTTTCTAACAGCTCACTGTAAAAGCAGTTTTGAATATAAAATGAAACCCTTGCACTTGAAATGCGTTTAATAAAAAAAATCATAGTGGAAAAAAGCAAAAAAAAAAAATTTGCGTCGCGTTTCGTCCTCGATACTTGAAAAATTGAAAATTTTCAAACCGGATGATGTTTTGTGTACACAATGCAGAATAGAAGCAAATGAAATGGAGATGGAAGATTTTTGTTGTAAGTACATTCAAACTTGTGCGTAGAATATTTCAAAACGAATCATCAGTTATAATGATGAATTGATGAGTGAAGTTTTACGATAAAATTACTCTAAATGATACACTTAAGGGGGTCGTTTACCTTCGAGCCGAGAATTTTAGCCTATTTTTGGGAATGAATTGCAAAAACACTACTAAAGATATTCACACCAGTTAAAATTTTTTTAAATATTACATGGTTTTTCTTCGAAAAAATCTATTTTTCACTTGATAATAAATGCATCCGCGACCTTGGAACGTCCTTGACCTCAACGCTGCAGAAATGTCATTAAGAACTTTGTGGTAAGACTATGGCCATTTAAATTGTCTGAAACCAATAAAATGAAATATGTCTGTAATCTGTGTTACATTCGCTATGTTTTCCCAGAGCCGATTTTTTCTATTGTAAAATGTGTTTATATTACGCAATTGTTCTTAAAAAAATTCGATTTTTGACCTGTTTTTTGACCTATTAGAGCCTGTTAAAATTCAGCAAAGTAAAAATTTGAAAATCGCCTCTAGGAAAACATAGCTATATGTTTATTGAATAACTGAAAACAAATTTCATCAAATTCTATCAATATTTCTAGAAAAAGTCATACTACAAAGTTTGAAAAATGCAACTTTTGGGAAATCACGTTTCAAGATAAATGACAGTGTAAAACATGATTTGAGAAACTTACGATTTAGTCGGCAATACCTACGTAAGAAAGCGTATTTCAAAAAATCCCTCATATGGCGTGTTCCTTATAACATCTACATTCAAAATATGCAAAAAAAAAAAACGATTTTTCCAAACCGCGAAGGTAGACGACCCCCTTAAGACACAAATTTTTTTTTTTGCTTTTTTCCACTATGATTTTTTTTATTAAACGGATTGCAGCAGACATGTTTAAATCGAGAGCTTGGCATTTCTGTATTAATTTGAAATAGGTGAACACTTGAGGAACTTTCACAGAAAACTAAAACAGCGGTCACTGCATTCACTGCCACGCGTGCTTCGAGTCCGAGCATACCTAATCAAGCTTAAGCGTAGTTGCAGCGTGCGAGCTCGCTCGTTGTAACGCGCGGGACAGATTTTATAAATTAATTACACCTACAGTTTGTATTTTGCCATTCCAAAATTTTGCCTGCATATTGAAAAAACTTCAACAAAGATTTAGAAACAAAAAAATCGGAAAAAAATTAGTTCCTAATTAAAAAAAAATTCAATTGTTTATAAAAATGTACTATATTGGTATTACAAAAAAAAACAACGAAATGTGTGCTATAACTTTTTCTAAAGCTTGTACTCTTTCGCGCATTTCAAGTGGAAGGGTTTCATTTTATATTCAAAACTGCTTTTACAGTGATCTGTTAGAAAAAAGAAATTTTTCCCAAGTGCCAAACTTAAGAAAATTATATCTCGAAATTTTCAAGTATCACATTAGAAAAAAAAAAAATACCTGTCGATTATTTTCGAAGTAAAAAGGTAAAAAAAATGTTGACTGTAAATCCCCCATGAAATGACCCATATATATTTATATATTTTTTTGGTTGTTTACACGTATACTTCTTTATGCGAATTGTTGTCACGATGTATATGTATGTATGTGTATATATGCATGTATATGTATGCGTGTGTGTATGCATGTATGATTGTGTATACATATGTGTATATGTGTGTATGTTTTTGTAAATGTGTAAATATATATCGTTCGCTGATATTTTGCATTTCAGCAAAAATAGAAAAAGTTTTTTTTACTTTCTAACTCACCCTAGTATTTCTCACAAGATATTCCAAAATTGTTTTCATTATTAAATTGCTCAAACTTTTCAATAAAGCAATGTGTAGTAGGCCCTTTACATTTCCTTCAAAAACGTGTGGAACCGTTATAACTCCGGTTACAATTTACTATCCTTTCTTTATTGCCCGGGCAGTCTGGTCATCTTGTGTTTATCCTTCCATTTTTCCTTTACAATCACAGCTCTACTTAAAAAAATGTTCCCTCCATCTCACTGGTTATCTTGTCTACAACTGTCTTCTCTATGCACTCAGAAATCAGTCACTAAATGATCCTTTTATAGTGAGATTGTGAAAATAATCTGTCTTACAAAACAGCGACGCACAAGAAAAGGGATTTAAACTAAAAATAAATGTATTTAATTTTTTTAATTCCAACAGATGAAACTGAAAAGTTACTGTTTTCATATTTTAGAAATAAATATCACTGATGAGAACTCCAACCAGAGTCGAAACGTTTGATTATAACTACTTTTTTTTCATTTATATGGACTGTAAAGCCAATCAACCAACATGCAAATATTATTATTGAGGGTCGATATAATTCCTGTTTTTTTAATATTATATTTTATATATATAGGCTTGTGTACATTTCTAATATTTGCATTAGATAGGTTATATCATATAATGTGTTGTCTTTTATCCTCGAAATTATATTTTCTTTGTACGACACAGGATTTCATTTTCAGATCAAAGGAAATACTTTGACAGTAAAGGGTTAGCATTTGAAACGACAATCGTTCAACTACTAAAGGATTTTCTCTCATCCCAATTTAGAATAGAAAATCCTTTAATAGTGAAGGGAATCGGTTGACAGTGAATAGTCTGTTTTCAGAGTGTAAGCTATTACGAGTTGGACAGACTTGGATCGAGTCTACGAAGCCAATCAGAAAACGACGGAAGCATTCGAATGACAGTTTTAAACGAATTATATGAAAAACCGAACATGAATGTTTCGATTTTTGTTTCGCGTTGCCAGGTTTTTATTGGGTTGTCCCAGAAGTAATTGCCGATTTTGTTATACAAATTAAACACAATTTTTTAAATACAAGAAATAAACTTCAATCAATTATATATTTTCCATTTTATTCAACGACCGTTTGCCATCTTTCTAGTAACTTCATGATTCCACGCTCATAGAACTTCTGGTCATTATCGGCAAAAAACTGAACCAAGTGCGAGTTCACAGCTTCATCATCATTGAAAGTTTTGGTGTAGCGTGTAGCGTTGTCAAAGTGAAAAATTACACCTTTACGATTGAGCAATTCTGGCCGTTTTCCTTTGACTGCTGCGTTCAATTTGTTCAGCTGAGGACAGTAGACATCCGAATTAATCGTTTGGTTCCTTGGAAACAGCTCAAAAAATACCACACCTTTTCAATTCCACCAAACAGACAGCATAATCTTTTTTTGATGCAATTCAGCTATCGATGTTTGTGGTGGTTCATCACGCTTGGACCATGATCTTTTTCGAACGACGTTATTGTAAACAATCCATTTTTCATCACCAGTGATAATTCGTTTCAAAAAAGGATTGAATTTATTGCGCTTAAGATGCAAATCACAAGCGTTAATGCGTTTTGTTAAATAAATTTCTTTCAATTCATGTGGAATTCAAATATCAAGTTTTTTAACGAGTCCAAGACGTTGTATATGACGGTCGATTGTTGATTTTGGTATTTTAAACATTTCTTCAATCTCTCGCATAGTTACGTGACGATTCGATTCGATTATGGCTTTAATTTGGTCATTATCAACTTCATTTGGCCGACCTTAACGTTGCTCATCTTTGAGTGGAAAATCCCCAGAACGGAATTTATCAAACCAATTTTGACACTGTCTGTCTTTTAAGGCTTCCTCACCATACACATCACGTAACATTTTAGCAGCCTGTGCTGCGTCCTTTCCTTTACGGAAATAAAAAATCAAAATATGACGAAAATGCTCGTTTTTACACTCCAACTTAAAGTTGATGCCAGACTAACAACTGTAAACGAAATTGCACGCAATTTGTTTGTAAAGGAAGCTAAGAGTGACAGCCAACAAATGCCAGAAGGACAAAATCATGACATTGGAAGCAGCCATTCAAAAAGATGGTAAAAGACATCTATATGTGACATCGGCAATTACTTCTGGGACAACCCAGTAACAACTTAATATTCATAATATGAATTTCTCAAACATGCTTTACAGGTTATAATATTCATTGTTCGTTTTATTAGAATTATATTTAGACAACTTAATAATCATAATATCATTTTTTCGTACTCTTAACTTTTCGAATAGACATTCATAATATTTGGTATTTTAAATACTAATATGTCTTCTACGTATTATTAAGACTGTTATGGCTATATTGAATTTCGATGTCATAATATGAATAAGTGTGATAAAACCTCTGCTTTCCCTATTTTAAAAGAATATTAAACTAGATTTTCATTCATTTTTATCATTTACTCTAACTAAAAGTCTCTCAGTGTGTTACACGGAAAAAAATTAATAACTATTTCAATAAAGTACATAAGAAACGAATGAGTCAAAGAAGTAAAATATTTGATTTACGTATCACATTTAATAAAATGACTGATTAAGTCTATCGTAATACTGCAATTAGCTTTATTTTGCATGTTACTAATTGAGACAAATGATTTTTTGCTTAAATTATTCAAATTCATAATATCATCGAATGGCACGTAGAATTTACTTAAAATAGTGCAATGTATTCATAATACAGCCAACCGTCTATTTAAACCAGCTACGCGTGTGTCCAGCTTTAGGATATTGATATCGTTGGATCAAATATTGTATAAACTCGAAATGCCTAATGAAATAGGAAACATCGCAAATTGAAAATGTCGGACGAAATGAAAGTGACATGTACCCTGAGACATGTACCTTGACTACAATCTAACCTTTTAATTTTAAAATGTTTGAACTGAAGATATTTATTATATTATTTTCTTCGTTCTTGTGAGCATAAAATATAGCTGAATTAATTCAGCTATATTATATCTCTGATTTGAATACTTCGAAATGTGCTCAGTCGATAATAATAGTCAGAACAAGTAATACTAAAACATCACCTCTTTCACTATATTCTCAATATCCTTTGTTCGTTTTTGAGGATATTAACGGTGAAATCAGGGATAAATATCGTTTGTTCAACTATTAATTTTTTCCGTGTATAATATTTTTCGATAGTTATGAGAAAAAATTTAAATAAAAATAAGAGTTACTTTAATAATAGTTGGTTCTTAATTTGGCTTTAGGATCCAGAAATAATGTTACTCAGGGTTTCATTTTTTTCCTCCAAACGTTTCGACCTTGATCAGAATCCTTATTAGTGATCTTTATTTTAGCTTCGATTTTCCAAAGTTCATGCTGATAGAATTCAATTGTTATTTTTAAGAATTTTTATGATTTTTATGAAAGTTTTTCGGTATAAGTTCACGTAAATGTGTTTCATTTATTTAGTCTTTGTACACTACCAAATTTTACTCCAAACTAGGGCTGATATGTAGAATATTGTAGCTATTTTTTAAATATTTTATAAATAAAGATGACTGATGAGGATCCCGATCAGAGTCGAAACGTTTGAAGGAAAAGAATGAAACCCTGAGTTACATTATGTCTAGACCCTGAAGCCAAATTAAAAACCAACTACTATTAATATTATTGAGCTTCGATATAAGCCAGCTATTTAAGAATTACTTTATTGCAAAACAGGCACTAAAGTAGTACTTCGAGCCCCGGTAGAGCGGCCGTAAAGTTGTCCATTTACGACCAGCATGTTCATATTGTATCTATTTTCTTCCTTAAGTCCTACTTTCGTTCCTTATGTCCTACTTTTGTTCCTTACGCCCTCTGCACAGTTGCGAAAAATGGATTATATTTCCCCCCACCAAATACTTGATCGGACCGCGAGATGGCGACAGCAGGGATTAAGCTAACTCCTTCATTGCTCACCAGGGAGCCATCTCGCACGTTCTGGGCTCAGTGCTAATACTTAATTAATCTAACCAAAGTTTATACTTTTCCATACGTTATTAAATTCAATCAAATTTGTTTCTTGAAATACTGAATAGCCCAAAAATTGTACCTAAAATTTTTTAAACTTGAAGCAAAAGCATTTTACGTTCCAGAAAAATATTTCATTAATCTAACCAAAGTTTTTACTTTTCCATACATTATTAAATTCAATCAAATTCGTTTAATACAATACGGGGAGCACAGCCCCCCGAACCCCCCGGCAGGGGCTTTGCCCCTGCAGAACCACCGGGGCTCCGCCCCTGGGCCCCTCCCCCCTGCAGCCCTTTCCACCACCTTTCGTGCCATATTTATCAATATTATTGTTACAACATGTTCCTATTCCACCGAGTCATAATTGGACACTCTCAATACCATTCTACAGACACTCGAAATACTTCTTTAGGACGTATTTTGCAAAAAATATCGTGTGTACCACGGAGGTTGGTCATTTTGGGACTCGACCAATGTATTCAGTCCTCGCCCCAAAAGACCTACTTTACCTCCTAGATACACAATATACTATATCAAGTAAAATCATTAAACTATATACATCTCTGTTATTAAAAATTCACCATATACATTTATATGCTACACTTACATAATCGCTAATGCTATGGGGGTCGAACATTTGTGCATGAGTGGGATAAGGTTTCCTGATGCACAATAATGTTAAATTTTAACTTAATTAAATTCAACTGTTTAGAGTTTTTGTTTTGATTAAAAATACCAAATTTAGTGGAAAAAATCTATTTAATGTGGAGAAGTAAAAGATGTGATTGGATTACAAGTGATTACGAAGTCAGTATATGAGCGAGATTTTTTTCGAAGTATGGCAAGCGAGAATAGCCGAGAGGCTTCAGACGTTAGGAATGCGTTTAGTTTGTTAGAGGGTTCGAGTCCAAAAGCGATTATGAAATTGTTTGAATTCAAGCGTGCGACTTCAAATAAGGTATCATTGTGTAAGGTGGTTTAATTATTATTGGATCTATAACTTAATTCGTGCGGTTTGCTAAGAGATGACGTAACTTGATTATTATTCCATCGTTCCAATATTCCGAACATGCGTTGGAAAGCTACTGTCATTGTGCGTCTTTTTCAGTATATGTCATTCATTTGAGGCGTAAACAACAATAATTTTTTTTCACTCAAATGTGTCGAACTTTGTGCCTGAAAAAGTGTTTTTGTGGGGAGTTCTTCTTCATTACTTTAATATGAAGAAAACTGTTGCCGAAAGTCATCGTATTTTGGTGGAAGTTTATGGTAAACATGCTCTAGCTGAGCGAACGTGCCAAAAGTGGTTTACACGATTTAAAAGTAGTTATTTTGGCTTGGAAGACGAAGAACGTCCTGGGCAGCCAAAAAAGTTTGAAGATGAAGAACTAGAAGCATTACTCGATGAAGATTGTTGCCAAACACAAGGTGAGCTCGCAGAGTCTTGGGGAGGCACTCAAGCAGCCATTTAAAAACGTTTAAAAGCAGCCAGATACATTGAAAAGCAAGGAAATTGGGTTCCACGTGAACTCAAGCCGAGAGACGTTGAAAGGCGGTTTTGCATGTCCGAAATGCTGCTGGAACGCCACAAAAAGAAGTCATTTTTGAATCGGATTGTTACTGGAGATTAAAAATGGATCCATTACGACAACCCCAAGCGCAAAAAATCATATGTGAAACCCGGCCAACCAGCCAAATCAACGGCAAAGCCGAATATCCATGGCGCGAAGGTATTTGGTGGGATCAGAAGGGTGTGCTGTATTATGAGCTGCTAAAACCGGATGAAACCATCAATGAAGAACGCTACCGAACACAATTAATCCATTTGAAGAGAGCAATAGCCGAAAAACGCCCGGAATATGCGACCAGACACGAGGCAATAATTTTCCATTATGACAACGCTCGGCCCCATGTTGCTATTCCGGTTAAGGACTATTTGGAAAACATTGGGTGGAAAGTTTTACCCCACCCGCCTTATAGCCCAGACCTTCTGAATCCAATTTCTTCCGGTCGATGCAGAACGCCCTCACTGGAATACGGTTCACATCAGAACAGGGTATCAAAAATTGGCTAGATTCATTCTTGGCCGCCAAGCCGGCGCAGTTCTTTTGGGATGGAATCCACAAATTGCCAGAAAGATGGGAAAAAGTCATAGCTTCAGATGGGCAATACTTTGAATAATACTATTGTACATGTTTTTCTTAAATAAACGTTCAAATTTTGAAAAAAAACCGCACGAATTAAGTTATAGATCCAATATAATAATATTTGTATCCATATTTCTACTGAAACCTCTTCCCTCTTTTCAGCACCAAACCCCCTCTTTCTATCGTATGTTTTGCTTCCTTTTTGTTTCGAATAATTCGTAAGGATGTCCGACTTTTATATAACAAGAAATAGGTAGAGTATGTTTAAGTCGATTAGAAAACGCACTGGAATCGTTCTAAACTACTAATATAATAAAAGTGTAACCACGTAATTTTGTGAATTACGTTGACATTATAGTACTGCACGCATTGCGTTCAAACTGGTGAGGATTTCGTTTTTCCTTATATATACTCACTAATAAAAAGCCTCACGCACGTCAGTTGTAAGAAATTGTCCAGTCCAAAATTCAATCTGCCCCAGACAATTTATTTCATATATTTATTATTTATACTTCACAAAATGATCAGTCATCAATTTATCATAAATCATCCAATGGCAGATTATTTGCCAAAAACCAAGTGAAAAAATCCTTATTAAAAATAAATGTCAGTTGTAAACTTTACGAGCTTAAATTAATTGTTCCTTTGTAAAGACATGGTTTTATTGGTTTTTCGAATAGAGAGTGAATTTCCAAAATTAGTTGCATAAAAAATATTCATCTCATATTGAAACTTATTGATTGAACTGCAAGAAACGTTTAAAATTATCCAAAAATGATAAAAAATTATTAACAATGAGAAGACAGTACATGAATTCATATAGCAATTAATAATATGAATTTCATATAACAATAATAATCCAATATGCATTCAGTTTTGAAATTATATCAGGTGTACAAATAAGTTTCCGCCGTTTGACAAAAATTGGCGCCGTCAGTAAGTTTTGGTTAAAATTGACAGATGTAAAACGTCACTGTCGTAAGGTTGGACTTCTGTCAACAACATAACCTTGAAATATTAGTGAATTTTCCTCAGTATAATATATTCTTTTGTGTGTGAAAATGTCGAGTTTTAAGCCAAATAAGCGTCATTTGCGGGAACTTTTCATTTACTCCATCAATTTGAAGAAATCTGCAGCTGAATTGCATCGATTGAAAGATATGGTGAGGCTGCCTTAAGTGAGAGAAGTTGTCGTGAGTGGTTTCAAAAGTTTAAGAACGGTAAATTTGACATGGAAGCATCATTGGATCAATATTCGTGCCAGACGCAAGCAGAATAATACCATGGACATTACTTCGAATAAAACATAAGGTTCAGTTCTTTCACAATACATGCCCAATTTTTGATAAAAAACGGTGGAAAGTTATTTGCATACCTGATATATTGAGTGAATATGTAAATGCATACAAATTAATAGAGTACATTTGTACTAAACAAATTAAAACAAACAAATATTTTTCTTGATGCCATTGTTTGAGAAAAGTGCAGCTTCAAAATAATTTCAATACTTTTCCTTAAATTCTGTTTACGCGGAAAAGAAATCAAATCTATTTTTTTTTCAAGATCAAAAGTCTCAACTTGACGGGTTTATTTCAAGTGACAAGTGGAAATTTTCGTTTGTGTCTCAACTAGGCCGGAAGCTACCAAACATAGTTGGACCAATTTCGTACACGATTCTTAAATATTGGCTGTCGAATTTTGAACGTTTAGATCATTTAACATTTTTAATTCTATCGGAGAGACTCATATATTAATTCTATGAAACTTATCATAATTTATACTGTTATAATTGAAAAATAATTCGTTTGCGGGAATATATGCCAGAAAATGATCGTTTTAGTCATGGAGAATAGACATCAGGAGACCAAACTAATGTAACTGAAAATCAGCATCTTTTTGTCGGAAGTACATTGATTGAGTACGGGAACTTCCCAAGAGATGGCGCTCCTGCAAGTAGCGTAAAAAAAAGAAATCTTCGTGTACCTTTGCATGCATGCAGGTTGTCATGGTAACATATATTTATTATAAGAATGTTTACAAACATTTACAAATATTGACCTTAATTTGTGGTTATGTTAGAATATTTTGAGCGAACAGAAGGAAGCGGCCATTTTTTTACGCTACTTGCATTCGCGCCATCAATCGGGAAGTTCTTGTACCTTTTACATGTACTTCCGACAAAAACGTGCTCAACTTTTGTGAAGTTCATGCATAAGAGATTGGTCTCCTTATGTCTATTCTCCATGGTTTTAGTTATATCTTTTCATCTGTTTTCAAATATACACTATCCAGCAACAATGCAATTCCAGACGAGCCTGTTGTGAAGTTTGCAGCATGAGCCAGAGGCGCATTAATTTTATTGATGAAATATTAGTAACATATCATTTGTAACTTTAAAAATTTTTAACCTTCACCTAGCTTCATATTTTACCACATTGTTTACACGTGCATTCAGTGTAAAATATGTGTAATTGGTGAAAATATACGTGTACATTATACTATATTTACAAGTAATATACACGATATAGTATATTATTTTAAAGAATTAAAAATCTTTCTGTCGAAAAAAAGACTCAAACCCAACTAATTAATTTGAAATCATTTACAGCCGCAAGGCAGAGCCACTAGGCGATATAAGGAGGTCTTCCTGTGGAGAAGGAGATGTCGGACGCCTGTGTAGCTCAGTGGTTAGAACAGTTGACCGACAATTGAAATTCGCGAGCTCGAATCCCAACGCAGTCAAAAGCATCTTTTTTTCCACAGAAAAATTTCAAATTCTTTAAAATTTGAATTAATTTGCATTATTTGCGATATAAGAGTTTGAAATTTTCTACGAGCACACCTGTCGGCAACGTATCCTATCTGATATGCGACTAGTGATCCTCCGATAATGTAGGCAGTGACAAAAATTTCAAACTCAACAAATTCTATTTAATGACAAACTTACGTTTTACATTTTTTGAATAGCAACCCCCATTCTTATTCTAGATTCTTGTTCAGGGACATTTTATCTTATTCAAACATGTATCTGTGAGCTAAGATATTTGAATAAATATTTTCCGTCATTTAACGTGTGCTCTTATGGACAACTACCTTTTCATTGTTTTCAATTACCCACCACACATTTATTAACGGTTGAATATCAATGAAATCTTTTATATTAGTGAGAAAAATATCTAAAAAACATTTTTAGCTTACACTATTGTTAAAAGGGTACTTGTAAATCAATGAAAATAGAAATTAATGTTACAAAAATCTTGATATTGAGTGATAATGTAGTAGATATATCAACACCGCAGCCGAGAAAACATTGGTAGGTTATGGCAAAGATATTATAAACCTAGATGCGGCGAGTGGCCTCGGAGTGGGAGAACGATATATATAGAACATCACTCTTTCTTGGGTATCGAGGTGCTGCCCTCTTCACAACTTTCAGACGTTTCCATGGCGACGCGTGTTTCACGCAGTGTCTTCTGAATTCGAAAACACGGAGATGCTCGAAAATCTTCGGGAGACTTCGGCTCTCTCCTTATTTCGTCTATATATAGCATATACGAAATAAAGTAAAAGCAAGCGTTCCCAAACTTTCTGAGTTTCTGCGATTTCTTCGATTCGATGTCTCATGCATCTCGTCGTCTGCTCGCCCGGTGACTTCTGTTTACAAAATTTGACAGCTGACAAATTTTGTAAAAAGTCTTAAATAATTTGATGACGTGACATAAATTTTATGAATTTCAGGAAATGTTAAATAATTCTTTCGAGTGTGTGATCTACAAGGACTATTTATTCGAAGCTATTTGTTTGTAGAATTTAAATGCAGAATTTGAGGTTAGGTTCATAACCTGTTGTATTCAAGTAGTTTTATTTTTTAACTTTCTTTGATTTCACTCAATTGATTTTGAATATTATAAATTCAAAACGTTAATTAATTGCATTTTTATGTAAATTTTAAAAATAATAATCATTTTTAATCAATAAATTCTGTTATAATTACCTTTCTTGTAATTCTATTTTATGAGAATATAAAAACACTCCTTTAAAGATAAAATGTGGAAACCTAGCTTCAAGTTTGCTTACGTAGGAAAAACTTTGCAGCCGACCCGAAATTTATGAAATAACTAAATAAATAATTACTTACAGGAAATAACTATTTAATATTCATTCTTACCTATACCTTATGGTAATAAAGTACATCTATGAAGGGAAAAATTGTTACTGTCAATATTTTTGGTCGAAATGAGAAATTGAAATTTTGAGTTTAGAATTTAAATCCAATACTCTTACAGTCTTGCAAATGAAAATTAAATTACAGTTATTGAAATTTTACAAAAGTACAATGTAAAATCAGATGAATTAATGATACAATAATCTAAAAATGAAAGAGTTTTAAAATGGTTTGAAATCAAAATTTTTTTAATTTTCAAAGGCTTTTTTAAGGCTATAAGTGCTTTTTACAGGTGATTAATTAAAAGCTTACTTTACTTAAAAGTTGGGAATATTTAAATAAAAAAGATCTACGCAAATAATTATAGTAGTTCCTCTTAACAAAAATTTTAATTGCAAACAATTCCAATTGTAAAATATCCTCGATTTTCAAGCGTTTTTAAAATAAATCTATATAATTTAAAGTAATTTTAGTTATATATCGAAAAAATTGAAATAGTCCTCGGACTTTAGAAAACTAGAAAATTTATTCATCGAAATCATTTCAAATTGCATTTAATGAAATATTTCAAATGAAACAATTATTTTTTGTGCCCTCTTTTGAGGATATTGTTAGAATTTCCTTTTCTCACAATTTTACTGGGAATTCTTATATAAATCAGGATCATCTTCGGTAAGTACTCTTTATTTCACTCTCTAAATCAAAATAAGTGCACTCAGAAAAAAGATTTGATTGAATCAAAGAAAATTATTTGCTTGAAAGACTTTCTTTGATTTAAAGAAATGATTTGTTTAAATGAAATGAAATTTGTTTAATTCAAACATAATGTCTTTAAACGAAATAAATACTTGTTTGAATCAAATTAATTTTTCTTCAAAACAAAGAAATTAATTCAATGATATATGGTCAAAGATATAAATTGTTTGATTGAAGGCAGAAATTTATTTGATTCGAACAAATATTCATTTGGTCCAAAGATGTTTTGTTTGAATCAAAAAAATTTTGTTTCATTAAGGTAGTTTTCATCCACGAAAAGTAAACCTCAGGCAAAAATAGATAATTTTTCTTTCAAGAATAACAATATTATTATTAAAGGTCTATTTTGGAAGAGAAAAGATTAATTCCCATGAAAAAAATTTGAAATACAGAAAAATAATTTTATTAATAAATTTTATTTTTGCCCCAACTTTTTTTCTTATCGCTTCTTACCAAATTTCAAAAAATTATGCGATTCTAATAAATCATGAATCACTTTTACAGAGAAAAGATTTCTCACAACTTAACCATTTCCAATTTTCGAAAATTAATAAATTATTATCAAATTCAGCAATTTGTTTATAAAAATTTCGTTTTGGAAAATGTTTTTTTATTGGTTTCAGCCATTAAAGAATTTATTTTTAAAAATCAGAAACGGTGAAGTTGTGGAAAATCTTTTCTCTGAAAAAATGATTCATGATTTATTAGAATCGCATAATTTTTTAAAATTTGATAAGAAGCGATAAGAAAAAAGTTGGGTCCAAAATAAAATTTATTAATAAAATTATTTTTCTGTGTTTTAAATTTTTTTTATGGAAAATAATCTTTTCTCTTTCAAAATAGCCCTTCAATAATAATATTGCTATTCTTAAAGGCAAAATTATCAATTTTTGCCTGAGGTTTACTTTTCGTGGATGAAAACTACCTTAATGAAACAAAATTTTTTTGATTCAAACAAAACATCTTTGGACCAAATGAATATTTGTTCGAATCAAATAAATTTCTGCCTTCAATCAAACAATTTATATCTTTGACCATATATCATTGAATTAATTTCTTTGTTTTGAAGAAAAATTAATTTGATTCAAACAAGTATTTATTTCGTTTAAAGACATTATGTTTGAATCAAACAAATTTCATTTCATTTAAACAAATCATTTCTTTAAATCAAAAGAAAGTCTTTCGCAAATAATTTTCTTTGATTCAATCAAATCTTTTTTCTGAGTGCACTTATTTTGATTTAGAGAGTGAAATAATAAAGCGTACTTACCGAAGGTGATCCTGATTTATATAAGAATTCCCAGTAAAATTGTGAGGAAAGGAAATTCTAACAATATCCTCAAAAGAGGGCACAAAAAATAATTGTTTCGTTTGAAATATTTCATTAAATGCAATTTGAAATGATTTCCATGAATAAATTTCCTAGTTTTCTAAAGTCCGGGGACTATTTCAATTTTTTCGATATATAACTAAAATTACTTTAAATTATATAGATCTATTTTAAAAACGCTTGAAAATCGAGGATATTTTACAATTGGAATTGTTTGCAATTAAAATTTTTGTAAAGAGGAACTACTATAATTATTTGTAGATCTTTTTATTTAAATATTCCCAACTTATTCAATTTAAAATTGGAAATATTACTATTAAGCAATTTTCAATACCTCATTATTTTTTAATCTGCCCACTTATGATTTTCTTGTAAGCTTTTAATTAATCACTTGTAAAAAGCACTTATAGCCTTAAAAAAGCCTTTGAAAAATAAAAAAATTTTGAGTTCAAACGATTTTAAAACTCTTTTATTTTTAGATCATTGTATCATTAATTCATCTGATTTACATTGTACTTTTGTAAAATTTCAATAACTGTAATTTAATTTTCATTTGCAAGACTGAGCACACTACTTTCTCGAGTCGCGGGTCGCGGGGAAGGTCGGAAGCACCGAAATCTCGAGTGAAATTGAAAACCGAGCCCCAGCAAAGCTTGCTAGCGAAGGAGCGCGAGCCAGCTTAGATTTTAGCCAAAACCGAAAATCACGGCGCGGTGAACTTTTTTGAGAAAACTTTGGTTTTAAAAATTCAATGGTAAAATAAGGAATACAAATTTTTTAAATGAATTTTAGTTTGATTATTTAATTATTTTATAATTGTTTTCATTTTTAATTAATTTAATTCCATTTATTTTAAAAGAACCCCAACATCTTAAAATAATGATTAATATGCGGCGAGGATATACTTCGTTGAATAAAAAATTATGTAATAAAAATTTTGTTCAAAGAACAAAATCGTTTATTTATTGAATCAAATTTTTTAGTGAATCTATCTAATATTTTACATTCAATTAAAATAAATATTTGATTGGATATATTAAAGAAAAATTTGGTGAGTCATACATTAACCAAACTGTCCGAAACAATAATTATAATATAAAGTAACATAACATTTTTTTTTTAATATTTACATTAAAATGTAACAAATGTAACAAATTAAGTAATTTATTAGGTATAATTTTTGTTAGAAAGTTTTAGTTTTATTTTTTTAATTCTCTTTAAATATTGAAAAACGTTTATAATAATTTATTTGCAGCATTTGGCATAGTTTTAATGAAATTAATATAAATTATTCATATTTTTTTGATGAGACAAAGTTTCCCAAAAAGAAAAGCTGCTGAATATATTCAGAAATCAGTTAGCATTTATTGTACATAAATCAATTCATTTGAGTTTTTTTGAAAAACATTGATCTATTTTTTTCAGAAAAGTGTGGAATTATCACTTTTTTAATAAGAAAATACAAGAACTAGCCATAAATTACAATGAGATTTTAAAACATTCTGACTAGTGTGAGTCAAACAAATATTTTAGAAATTACAAATTATTGAGCTTCGGACAACTTACTTCTTTAAATTTTCAAAAAAAATTTCTGTAAACATTGAGCTTAAAAAAAGGAGAAGACTTCAACATTTGAACTGGTAAGATATTGATTTAAGGGTATGTGATACTTTACCTTGAAAGCAATTTAGTTTACACAGTTGTTTTTCCACAATTTTGAATTTATCAAAAAAATAATAGTGCCGAGACGTAAAGAAAATTAACACTGACGTCTGTGCACTATTATTTTGTTGAAAAATTAAAAATTGTGGAAGAACAACTGTGTAAACTAAATTGCTCTTATGGCAAAGTATCACATGCTCTTAAGTCTAAATTTTTAATTAACTAATTAATTTAAAATTTTATTTTTAAAATTGTAATTATTAATTTGAATAATATTTGAAAATAATAAAAATCCTGGAAACTAGAAGTTGTTCATAATGAAAAAAATCTGCGCGCAGCTCGCTTCGCTCGCAAGTTTGAGCGCGCCTAGGGCGCGCGATTTGATCGTCGTGCTTCGCGCTCCGTTCTTGTGCTCTTCACATACATTCAAGTTTATTTATTATAATTTGATACTAAAGCTCAAACCAATTTTATAATAATATTACAGATGATGTGAATTACATATTCTCTCAAAGTCACTTAATTTCTTTTTGAATTTAAGTGAAATAGGAAATTCAATTTACTTAAGGCTCTATCAGCCTTAAGGAACACATTCTCATCATGACGCTCGCGCTTCGCGCTCGATTTTCTGTATACATTTCGGTAACTTTTTAATAAATTACATGATTAAAATAATTTATTTTCTTCCAAATCTCTCAAAAAGAAAAAACAATCGTAGACTTTATTTAAGGAAACGATTTTGCAGAACAACGCTTATTTCGTATCACATATTTTGGTGAAAAAAATCGAATTTTTTTAATATTAAAAATTAAAACATAAAATATACATCCTGTCCCGAAATGTCTTAATGAGAATTTGTAGACTTCATTCAGGCAAACAATTTTCCATCTAAACGTTTTTTTTGTATCTCACATATTTTGTCTAAAAAATGGAATTTTCGAATTTTAATCGTATTTTTTGGAATTGAAACGAAAAATATATGTTTTATTAGAAACTGTATAAGACAAAATTTGTAGAACTTTTTGAAACGAACAATTTTGTATTCCTACGTTTTTTTCGTATTTCACATATTATTGTTAAAAAATTGAATTTTGGATTTTCAATAGTTTTTTTTTAAATTAAAAAGAAAAATATGCATCTTATGGAAAAATGTTACAATTTAAATTTGAAGGTCTTTATGTAGTAAATAATATTTTATTATAACGTTTTTTCGTATCTCGTATAATTTAACTGGCAAATGGAATTTTGATATTGACTTTTTACATTCTCATCATGGATGAGAACGTATTGGTTTTATTTTTAATTTGAATATGCTGTAACATTTCTAATTTTGATTTAATCAAAAAATGTTAACAGGATAATTTGTAGAGATTTATGAGCAATATCAAAAACCAGTATTGAAATTTTTAATTTTTTCAAAAAGTTATTTTCAAAAACATAAAAGTAGTGCTCAATCCCTCAATTTTGATTGGATTAGGCTGGTTAACGAAGTTGTCTTACTTTTTCGGCTCCGATAAAGTGTGCCAAAGCTCAATTCAATCTGATAATCCTATCGAGAGTTATGCCGCACATGGCCTACTACAGACAGACAGACAGACACTTTCGTAAAAACCGTTTTTTCTGAGTCAGGGGGTCTCAAAACGTAAAGATTTGATGAAAATTTCGAAAGTCATTTTTCACATAAAACCAATACCTTCTCATCCATGATGAGAATGTAAAAAAAAAGAATTAAAAATACGAAAATAAGAAATTAAACTTTTTAAAAATAAGATTGCATACATGTTCAAATTATAATAATTAAATATTGGTTTTTCATTCATGTACATACTTATCTTTCACTGACAGAAAGTTAATTTAGCAATGCATGTTCACTGTAACCTATTTCAATATCAAAATGATACTATAAAGCAAAATAAAATACACATAAAGTAACATTGAAACACTTTACACGTCGCTTTTCCTTGCGTTGTTTACCAATTTTTAATTTTCTTCAATATATATAATTTAAATTTAAATTTTTAAAGCGCGCTTTCTGGTTATTGGGTATCTCAGCGGGTGGAGGGGATTGGAGGGAGAAACATTTAGCGCCTCTATAATGCTTTCGAGGAACTAATTCGGATGGATCATACGGCGGGGTGAGAGGCAAGAGGGGACCGGGAAAAACACGCCGAAAGCGACGTCTACATTTAAGTCTACCGAACTATAATTGGCCGCATCTAGGTTTATAATATCTTTGGTTATGGCGAAACATTGAGCCTACATACACGTTTGCCCTGTCATAGTATTCACATCAGAATGCCTTAGATTTATAATCTAGTTCAATAAAATGCCTCTTATGATGCCAAATTTAGAAGGGATACTAAAAAAAGCGAGGCGGTGTTGCCACATCAACTACACTCTGAAAACAAGTGTGTTACTTCTACATGTGAATCACGATAGTAACTTTTTAGGCATTTGAAGTTGTATTTAGAGTGTACCTCGTGAGTCAACTGCACGAAATGTTTTGTTCTGACTAGCTATCTACCGATAGAACCTCCTTAAACCACTTGTTTGATATTGCACATAAAAATTCGAAATAGGAGAGGATAAACATTTTATACTTGTCCAGAGACAAAACGGCCCTCCTGCAAATACCATCTCATCAAATTTGACCCGGACTGATCCAGTTAAAACGCGCACGTAAACCGAAACGGTAAAAAGTTTTTTTTCTAGGTTGGTAACACCTTCTTTGACAGTCGTGTGAAGTTTGAGCGGGAGACGTCCATTAGTGTGTGCTTGGCAGCCATTGTTTTACGACGCGAAATGTTTGTCGGGCGATTTTTGAACAACGAAAATTAAACAAAGAGTTTGTTTGAAATTTTGTGTTTCCAATGGAATTACAGCTACGGAGTCATTGAAAATGTTGCAGAAGTATTTTGGGGAGTCTACTCTATCGAGAACGCAAGTATTTGAGTGGCATAAAGCATTCGGTGAGGGTCGTGAGGACGTAGAAAACTTGCCTCATGCGAGTCGTCCATCCACCTCTGTTAACGATGATAACATCGAAAAAGTGAAGAAAATTGTGCTCGAAAATCGTCATGTTGGCATTAGAGACGTATCAGAGGCTTTCAACATCTCTTATGGATCGACTCAACACATTGTGGTTCATGTTTTGGGTATGAAGTGCGTCGCCGCCAGACTTGTACCGAAAGACCTGAATTTTTTGCAAAATGAACGTCAAGTAGAGGTCGCAAAAGAGATGCTTGCCAACGTAGCTGATGACCCTACATTTATCAAACGTATTATTACTGATGACGAGACGTGGGTGCTCATCGTTTTCTTCGATTACCGTGGTGTGGTTCACCATGAATTCGTTCCAGAGGGTCAAACGGTCAATAAGGAATACTACTTGGCCGTTTTGAGGCATCTACGTGAAGCAATTCATCGTAAACGGACGGATTTGTGGGCAGACAACTCATGGATTTTTCACCACGATAATGCGCCGTCACATTCCAGTCTGATTTCGACTGTTTTTTTGGCTAAACATGAAACGAAAGTATTGCTCAGCCACCGTATTCGCCAGATTTGGCTCCCTGTGACTTTTTCCTGCTTCCAAAACTCAAATATTCGCTCCGGGGAACGCGCCATGAGTCGATTGAGGCCATAAAAAGAAATTCGTTGAAGGAACTAAAGGCCATACCGGCCAAGGCCTATAAGAAGTGTATGGAAAATTGGATTAACCGTTGGCATGCTAGTACTGGCTCAAAAGAAGCCTATTTTGAAGGCGATAATAAAAATTTGTATTAAAATACATAAAAATGTTGTTTTTTTTAACTATTCCGGGTCAAATTCGATGAGATGGCATGGTTGATCTCTGCTACATTATATTAAAAATGGTAGCTTTGAAGCCCTCATTTTTAGATTCAAGAGTATCTATCTCTTGCAATTAAAGTAAGAATAGTCGGAGACCTGAAATATCCCGATTTTTCTTTTGGAAGAATGGAATTTGGAAACTTATTAGCTAACTTATTTGGTTAATTTATTAGTCAGAATTTATCATTTTTCAAGCATTTTGTGTTTGAAGTATGAGCAAATTCTTTCCATAAATGTAATTCATTCATTTGTAAAATTTGGAATTATTATTTTGTTTGAATCTGTGAAAATGATGTAATAAAACACTACATTATATCCTTGAAAAACATCAAATTTACAAGCTTTTAAGAATGTAATTTTGAAAATGTATATTAAAATAATGTTCGTTACTACGTGTCCATACAAAGAACTTGTCATCTTAGCTTAGCTTTATTCTCTATCGCCTAACCTTCATCATTCTCGCTATTCATCATCGTCTTGAACTTTAAATAACGAGGCTTGCTGAATGTTATCGGTGATTGTGACGTAGGTAACATCGAAAGATAGGTTGCGTCAAAAGCTTGTAGGGGTGATTGCCTATTTAGGGTGCGTCATTCGGGAAGTTGGGATTCCGGCTCTGTATCAGCGGATTTCACCTTCGCCAACTCGCCGGCGTTTTTGTCACATCTCGCTTCCTCACACTACTTTTTCCTACTTATCCTTAATAAGGTGCTGTCTTCAAAAGAGTTTGCTTTCCTTCCGAACTTTACTTTCATCGTTCATATTTTAGCAGAAAAATAATCAAAGATCATTTTCCGAGGAAAACTTTGAAATAATAGTCATAGATCATGCTGATTAATGCGAGTACTAGGCTATGGATCAACTGGACCATATAATTGGATTCCTACTTTATCGGAATATCTTTGATCGTTAACTCATGTCCATGCAAAATGAGATATCAAGTTCAAAATTTGATGTTGACAAACCTCTCTCAGTGCCTTCTCTTTAATTTACCAAATTTTCAACTTGATATCTCTTTTCACATGGAAATGAGGTGACGGACAAAAACATGCTGGTAATGCATGATCATCTGGTCCGATTGATTCATGATAACTTTGCTATAACTTTTGTAGATTTCGGCTATTACTTTGTCAAGCAGGTAAAATGAATTTTATTTTTTTCTGAACTTCAAATACATTGGAGCTTTCCGTTTCACCTGCTTCTCTCTTTGATTCGGGCTTGATGGAATTTCGCGCACTTTCAACCATATCGAATCGAATAATAGAGAGAGGGGTGAAGGGAGGGGGGCAAGTGCAAAGTAGTGAGTGGCGGGGTAAGAGCAGGCGTGGTTGGAGGGGTTATCCGCAATGAGAAACGTGTTTGTCAATAGCCCGTTAATGCTCTAAGCCATTAATCATTGCTAGAGCCCGTTCTTGTCAACGCGAAAACCTGAAGCAGCCCCTGCTTCTCAGCATTAGAGAAAAGAAATGAATGGAGGTTGGGTATTGCGGACTCAACGAAACCACCCTACAAGTTCTTTTTCCTTCTAATCGAAAATTCTAGTTAACAAACTGAAAGCTCTTACCTTTCGGCGATTCTGGTGTAAACATTCTGTCTTTCTGCGAGGGTTCAGATACAAATAGAATCACACCAAAAGTTCAAGCACTTTATAGATAAATACCGAGTTGTAAATTCAAATTTCTAAATTTGTATTCGTCCGAAAGTATGGCCTTTAGGAAATTGCAATCTGAAATTTGTTAATCAGTTTTTCATCAGGAATGAGACGAATTACAATCTTGATATATACTTGAAAGGATTATAAGAGAAATTGAAGTTAACAAAATTTGCTTTCATACCGGGTATGAGAAACTAATACTTAATACTTTTTAGCATTATATATTATTTTTGTAATAATATTAGGATGAATCAGCAGCGTGAATGGTGGCTTAGAAGGGAATGGAAGGGATGGGAAGGCATTTGGAGGATGAGTACAGACTGATTTGAGAGGTGAATAAGAGGAGACTATCTGTGGTAGGCTCGGGATTCCAGTATTCATGTCGCTTGCCATTCGAAAGGATGCTTTTCATATTATACAAATGCCTAGGGTATAGAGGAAAGTGGCAGTGAAGGGGTGGGGGTGTAGGTATTTATTCGTCCATAGAGGTCTATATTGAAATTCGACGGGCCAACGATACCGAGATCATCGTCTTTTTTGTTGCGATCCACTTTGGCATTTGATTGGATTACGTTACCCGAGCGGTCCATAGAGCGCGCTGCTCCATATAATGCATACGTTTGTTCATGTGTTGCGACGTGCATCTCGTAAGAGAGAGAAAATATATATTGTGTGTTTGAGGTTTGGCTGTGGATGTGCAGAAGCAATACAAGCTTTTTTCTTTATACAAATAGCTTGTAAACACATACATCGAAACCACCCATTTTTTCTTCTTGACTTTTCTCTCTATAATGTATTAAATTTATGCTTTCTATGTATTTAATACGCATATAACTTTCAATGAATCACCACTATAGACAAATTTTGTGGGTCTAGTTGGCCTCAGGTTAAACTAGTCAAATACTACTTAGGCAATTTGCAGAAACCGAGGCAGAAGCGAAATCCTTTCTCAATTCAATTGCTAAATAGACAAATAAAGTCGGCTCTATAGAAAGTAGTTTTAATATCAATTCCAGAAGTATTTAAGCTGTAGAAAAAGAAATTATTATATTTTTTTAAAAATCATGTAAATTTTCTCGAACGTTATTGGAATGACTTTATACTTTCTAAAAGAAATATAGCGGAAAGTTAAAAATAAGTAAGCGCTCTTCTGTTATTGATAAAGGCCGAGATCCAGTGTGGAAGATTTGAGCTTTTCATTCGTGGAAGAAAATTGCAAGAAGGTTGAGGAGGAAGAGTGGGAGGCAAGTGCACAGTGTTGGAAGCAATCAATAGTGAGTAGTTGAATTTTCCAAGGCAAAGGAATGGCACAAGCTCCCCCTCCCAGCACACATACGACATACGCGAGTGCAAGCTCTTTGATTGCCCGAGGAATGCTAACTTACAATCGGTTGTAAAATATGGTTGGGTGTTTCTTGTCGAAAGGATGACGAAGGAGGTGGCTGATAGGGAGGAACGGGAGTCAGCAGAGAGCCTGAAAGAGGATATGGCTCAACTCGTTCGACTCATTCATATTTGGATGAAAAGGCCGCACCGAACAGACATCGTGAAAGGAGAAGAGAATTATTATGATTATTATTATTAACATTTCTATAGGAATGATTTTCCATTTTCCCGTCTGTCTTCGACTTTCAGTAGAAATAAAGGCCACGCTTTCAACCCCGAAGCTCGACCTCTATCTCCAGCAAAATTGCTTCCAATTTCAATTTGCGAGATCAAACCCCGTGTGATCTGTTCTATTTTTAGAACATTTTCGACACTGAAAATAACGCTTTTTAGAATCAAATGAACACATGTACTTCGTTTTTATTTCCTAGCGCCAAGAAAATATTCTTTCTTTGATACCTGCGCGGCAAATGCGATTTTGGGGCCTTGGCGCGAAACATCAAAAATGATAAGTCCGCTTTTTTTAGTATCCCTTCTAAATTTGGCATCATAAGAGGCATTTTATTGAACTACATTATAAATCTAAGGCATTCTGATGTGAATACTATGCCAGGGCAAACGTGTATGTAGGCTCAATATTTCGCCATAACCTACCAATGTTTTCTCAGCATCATGATTTTTGTAACATTTATTTCTATTTTCATTGATTTACAAGTACCCTTCTAACAATATTGTAAGCTAAAAAGGTTTTTTAGATATTTTCCTCACTAATATAAAAGATTTCATCGATATTCAACCGTTAATAAATGTGTGGTAGGTAATTGAAAACAATGAAAAGGTAGTTGTCCATAAGAGCACACGTTAAATGACGGAAAATATTTATTCAAATATCTTAGCTCACAGGTACCCTGGAGTCTTGAAAATTTGACTGATTCATTTTTATGCATTTAAATAACTATCTTTCAAGTTTCATCCTTTTCTGACCGTTAATTCGTTTTACGATAGAACCTCCTTAATCGGGGAACCGATCATTTTTTGTGTTTCGCGCCAGGTCCCAAAATCGCATTGCCCTTCGCGGTACTATTAATTTTGCTATGATATTTTTGACAAATTTATTCGTTAAACATATTTCCATAATGTAAAATTGATATATATATATATATATATACGTGTGAGTGTTACCTATTCTAGAAAGTTAGTGGAATTTTTCTGGACTATACGTACAATAGTGTGTCAAATATAATTAATACTTTTAAATGAAAAGCATGTAATGATATTCTAGAACTGTTATAAAGTCGTTATTTAAAATTCTAAAAATTTTTAAAATCGGATAACTTGCTTGTTACTTACTATTTATAGAATAAGTAATTTTACGTTTGTTAAGAGCTACATTAATTTTAACATAAGTTATAGATTTTAATATTTCCCAGTAAATAATAAATAAAAATAGATTCTATTAAATGTATGTAAATTTGCGTAATTTTTTCGGACAAAAGTTCAGACCTTGGCATTAGTTTTGTGTAAATATCTGGATGATGACAGAGCTTCGATATGATAGCGCAGAGCATTCATATGCACGAGGGCACAGACATGCTATCACACACTCACTAATTACAAAGTATCGCATCGACAGTACTGCACACGCCTATACGCACCACGGATCTGCTCATTGCAGACCCCAAACAAGACCAGCTTTGTGTACAATCTCTTCCCTACCTTATTTCTCAAAGGATAAAGAAAAGGCACTCGCTCCCTATGCTTCTAACACGCGTGAATGTTTGAACTTGGTGTACAGGTCCTGAGAATAATTCTTTACAAATGATACTAAAATAAATTCATCAAAAATGTTTTATATGCACGGAAAAATATTGATGTCCTTTCCAAAAGATTCCAACGTCTGACCAAATTTATAGGAACCTTGAAGAATAAATAAGAGTGTGTTTTTAAAAAAAAATTGTAAATTTTTCGTTAGGTGTAAAAGATATGAAGAAACAAACCCAAGCGTATTTCTCAGCTATTATCGGAAAATATTTAAGAACTCCGTAATAAATTGTTTTAAGGAATATAGTTGTTAATGGAATAAAGATTGGGAAAATTATTGTCTTTTAGCTGTACTATAGTGTTGGTAGTCAGTTCTTATTCCAAGCAATGAGAAACGAATCGAACTGACGCGGCGCGGCAGAGTGAGTATGTTCCTTGATATACGTATAATTGAGCTTGGTTACTCGAGTCGTTCATCACTCTAGTATAGGGATTTCCCTTTATTTGCGGACCTGCTAATATGACCCACGTGTTTTAAATGGGATTGTAGAATAGAGGTTCCTAGTTGAATGTCGATTTACGTTCGAATCGACAAGTGTCTCTTTTTTTGTTTGACTATAAAAAATCTTTGCTTCATTCAACTTATTTTTATTATAAACAATTTAATCAAAATGAATAATTTTTCAATCTCCTTTTAATGAATGCAAATTCATTTTAATTAATAACTCTACAACATTTAAAAGAATTTAATCTATCAAAGAATAATCTGAAATGATCTAGAATCTCGACGCATTAAAAAAAAAGATAAAAATCACTATTTAAAAAATGTACATGTTTACGGCCAGTGATGACGTCACGACAGATAAGCAGGATTTTAAAAATCCTTTTTTTTAGATTCAAGGGGCCATAAAACGTAAGCATTCAGAGAAAAATATTTGTAAAAAATTACCAAACTATTCGGAAGCACGTAATAAATTCTGAATCTACTTTCGTTTTTAAAAAATCAATTTATTTGACCATCTAAATGAGAATTTGTATCGGTATTTAGGCGTATCCTATAATAGAAATCCTAATAAATTTTGAATTATTAGAAAAAAATATGTAGCTTCAGAATCAGAATTTATCATGCATTTCCAAATAGTTTAGTACTTTTTGAGAAATATTTTTCCCTGTGCATTTATGTGGGAAAAAGAGAATGTCCAACTTTACACAAATTTAATACCTACTCATATCATGAGAATTTAAAATTTCAGAATAGATAGACTGGAATATTGTAGACAATAGCAAATGTTTTAAACATCTTATTCGATTAAAATTTTCGTATTTTAAAGTAATATGATCTACCGTGACTTTCTTCAATAGATAACCTGTTTTGTTTTTTTACTCTGTTTCATCCTTAATCGGAAGAAACTTTTTCGAGAATACAATACAAAAAGATTGTACCATGGCATGGCTCAGACGAAGTTTGTGCCAGCAATGACGCCTCATGTTGCGGGTCCGCGTCTCTCATTTGGTTAAGAATAACATCTTCAATCCGTCGCGCAGCATACAATAATAAGTGGCTTCCCAATTTATCGTTCCAGCCTTTGTCTGCATCCATTGCGCAACCAGATGCCGAAAGAATAGCAGACTTGAAATCCCGACGAGAAAAGAGATCGGTGCGGGTTTAGTGACAACAATATAGAATAATACAAAATTCAGTTTTTGATTTCGAAATTTTGTTAAATATTCCTACGATTTAAGTGCACAGATTGATTACGAAATAACGAAAAATGAGATTAAATTTTAATAATTTTTAATTCATCCCATTAAAACTAATTTCAAATTTTTTTGATGTGCTGTACTTGAAGTTTTGACTTTTAACACAATAATGATATTAAGTAAGATTACAATTTTTTTTAAATTGATACGTACATTACGTACATTTTCTCATGTTTTTATTTTTCACAATACCAAAGATGTACCCAAAAATAGGACTCATATGTGCAATATTAACTAGTTACTTTTTTTCATATTTTAGAAATAAAGATCACTGATGAGGACTCCAATGAGAGTCGAAACGTTTGATTAAAATAACTGTTTTTTTTATTTATGGAACCTAAAGCCAATCAGTCAATATTGCAAATATTGTTATTGAGAGTCAATATAATTCCTGCTTTTTAAATGGATATTATTTTTTTAATGAATGATAATTTAATGTATGACGAGAATAAGAGAATATGACATTGAGTGAGAGTTGGAGAGCAGGCTTAATTTGCCAAGACCTTGTCAGCAGGCTATAATAACATGATGTTACATGGAAAGAAAGAGGACCTCCGCCCCATAAGACGACGATGATGAGGTATTTCGGTCACGGGATGGTATAGCATCGGTAGGTAACACTGGCAATAGCACAAGAAGCGGGGGTTGCTCTTAGCAAAGACATCGTTATGGCGAATATGGGGGACGAGGTATCTCATCTCCTGGCCAGCCCTGCTGTTATGTCATAAAAATAATCAGCTCCTTCCACTGGAGCCCAGTCTACTTTGATCTCGCGCATTTCTTTCTCTTAACTTCCTCTCGCATTTTCTAAAACCTTCCCCAAATCCAGAACAGTTTCACAAAATTTATGCACACGGGAATTCAAACTTAAATTATTTTCATTAAAATATAATTATTTAAAAAAAATATTTATCAGACTAACTTTTTACATTTTTTACGATCATTTAATTTTTTAGCGCCCTTCTTTTTGATATCATAGAATAGAAGTTCTTATATACTTTTACACTAACGTCGTTACATCTTCAGATGTGTAACTTATAACGAAAATGAGTTACAATTTATAAGTGACTCGTAACTTTTATTTCAGTTGTTTTAAAGTTACCTAGAATACCGAGAGAGAACAGAGTTCTTCTAATATGCATATGTTTATGTTCTCTCGACAGAATATTCTCCTTTGTTCTCCACTTGAATAGTGACAACGATTTATCGTCGAGGATAATATTCAAGATTCGAGAATATTCTCTCCTTCGCATCATTCATTGGCTGATACTTGCAACGCGTTACATATAAAGTCACCCATTTAAGTGTCGCGTATTCGTCGAGCTCGAAACTTTCCTATACACGGAGAAAAATAGTTGAAGTAATTTTACTCAACTCTGTCGATTAAACTTGGGACATAAGGACATTTGAACATCTATTAAATCCTAGTCGGGTAAAATGAATTTGATATATACCTAATTCACCCAAAGTGATTAACAATAAGCGTTACATAGGGAATAGTAAGGAGTTGAGTAAAACGTTATCGACGACAGGGCACCAACATGCGTCAGTGGGTTAACATGAAATGTATAAGTATATCACCGACGCTTGAGGTGCTTCAAACCGTAGTTGGGTAAAATGAGCATCGGGCGTATTATTTCAACTGGCAATGGTATGGTTCTCTCAAATAAAAAAAATTCTTACCTCGAGCCTGCCAATAGTCATCCGGTATATGCATAAACAACTTACAAATACATTCACACCATTCGGACGTAGCCAATCATATTTCAAATTACAAATACCCTTAAACATATACCTTTTATACTTCACCCTACACTTCTGAATTTTACTCAACTTTGATTCATTTTCAAACATTTAATATATCACAAATAAATACAGTGATACTAAATAACTTCTAACTTGTCCTTATGTCCCAAATTTGATCGGAAGTTGAGTAAAATTACTTCAACTATTTTTCTCCGTGTATAGAAAAAATTACAAAAGCACAGAGAAGAGCTAAGCTTATTTTGAAGCCAAGAAGGTCTTAAATTAAGATTTTGCAAAAAAATTTAAAAATTTCCATAAACTGCCAGAAACAGCTAACTTCAATACGTTAAACACTGAGGGAATTGCTTTCATTGAGAATGTATAGGGAGGAATCTTAATTTTTAGTTTTTTCAATAAAGAAGCATATTTTGAAAAAACTTTACTGATGAAAATATCTTTAATTGTACAGAAGAAATTAAACTAAGCAATAAATTTGACTAATTTTAATACATTTTATATTTCAGTGGTTTTATTATTTAATTTCTTTTTTTTGCATAATTAAACATATTTTCACTAATAAAATTTATTTGAAAAATGTTTTTTAACTAATGAAGTCCCTTCCCATACATTTTCAATAAAAGGAATTTCCTCAGTGTTACCTTTTAAAGAAGTGAAAATACCTAATAATCGTTAGGAAATACTTGCTGTCAGTGTCCGTGATGGATAGTGAACTATTGTCAAATTATATGGTGCGGTATTTCGTCGATCTTGCCGAATGATAATATCCAAATTTGGTTCCTCAATAAGTTGCAGAAGTATTTGAATCTAGGGATGTTCGATTCTTCAAAAAGAATCGATTCTTGAATCGAATCTGAACGAATCGATTGACGTAAAAAAACCGAAACAATAGGATTGATCGTAAAAAAACGAAATTTTTTAAACTACTGTATTTCTCTTGTAAATATTTTTTTGATACTTTATTATTTTTTTTTTTGCAATCCTTTGTCTAGTCGTCTTTCCCAAATGAAAGCACAAGAATCTATCCGTAAAAAATATTTATTTTCTTACAGTTATGAATTCATAATATCGATATCCCTGGCGAAAATATCGTATAGGAATTCATTCCGAGCCATTCAGAACTATTCCGATTCATTCCGATATCTGTATCCGAGCCGATGCGAATCATTCCGAACCAATCCGAAAAACCTTTTGTATCTTGTTTGATGAAAAACGGTCAAAAATCGATCCGACCTAATTCGATTTAATCCGAAGCAACAATTCGAACCAATCCAAAACCAAGTTTTCAATCCAAATTAATCCGGCCTCGGATTAATCCAAACCGAATTTTCGATCAGATTCAATCCGAATCATGCCGACCGCGGATTCATTCGGATTGATTCTGATTGGAAACTTGGTTTCGGATTGTTGCCTCTGATTAAATCGAATTGGGTCGGATCGATTTTTGACCGTTTTTCATCAAACGAGATACAAAACGTTTTCTATATGTTTGTGTCCAAAATAGACAAAATTTTGTTTCAAAAATTTCGGGAATGTTAGAGAAGATAAAATACAGACGTAGATAGACTACTTTTGGTTTTGAAATTTAAAAAAATTCAATTCTAGCAAACTATATTGGCACATTTTTTTCATTATTAAAACCAAAAGTAGTCTATCTGCGTCCGTATTTTATCTTCTCTAACATTCCCAAAATTTTGTGTATTTTGGACACAAATATATAGAAAACGTTTTGTATCTCGTTTGATGAAAAACGTTCAAAAATCCATCCGGCCTAATCCGATTTAATCCGATGCAACAATCCGAAACCAAGTTTCAAATCAGAATCATTCCGAATGGATCCCAGTTTGGCATGATTCGGATTGATTCTGATCGAAAATTCGATTTGGACAATGAAAAAAATGTGCCAATAAATTTTGCTAAAATTGAACTTTTTTCAATTTCAAAACCAAAAGTACCAAATCTACTACCCGCGCAACTCCTAAATAATAAATAGATATTGTTCAACAGTCTCAATACACAAAATCCACAGGAACAAAACTCAATTTTTGTAAGCACAAAAGGCGTTAAACACTAAGTAAAACGCAGGAAGACTGTGATGAAAATGAGAAAATATTTATCGTGCAGTTATATGTTCTTCAGAAATGAACTTTAAACGATGAAAATGTAAGAAATTGCAAATTAAATCAAAACATTTAAATAATTCTATACCTACAGAACGTAAGATTTTAATTAAGTTAATAAATATTAGGGTGCTTTCATATCTCCTTTGCATGCGACGGAAAATATTACATTATCTCTCTCTATCACGTGTCTTTTCTATCAATTTTTCTCACTCTAGCACATTGTCTCCAGAACGTGGGAAAACTCCAACCCTACCACACGACCCACGAGCTCATGTTTTTTTCCTCTATCAATAGGATCGTGACTGCTGATAGGGGAAGAAAGCCAGAAGGAAGAAAGAGAATCGGTTCTCCGATTCTGGGGGTAAAGAATCGCTTCTCAAGAAAATCGAACAAATAATCGATTTAAAAATCGAAATTGTTTTACCAAAAAATCGATTTTTCAAAGTATTGAATTGAGTATATATATAGGTATAATGTATGATATAAATATTAATTCATTTGTTTGAATGATTGATAAATAATAAATTAATTTTAACTGAAATCATTCATCCACGTAATTATTATTATATAATTTATAACCGTATTATTATTGTAGAATTTTTTTCAAAGCTAGAACTTAAAAATTGTTTGATGAAAAATTTGAAAAAAGTAATAACAGCAAGTTCAATGTTTAACATTCTTAATTTGTATCACAAAAATGTATGATCATGATTTTTCCTATAAAACCTGCTCCTTAAACGTAAAGTAATAACTTTTTAAATCATTTTATTATTTACATATCGACGAATTGAGGTTAGAATTTGTTTTGAGCGCTATAAATATATATATATATATATTTTCAATTATAGTTTAGTTACAGATAACAATATCATGGACAAGAAGAAACTATATTTACGTCAAAATGATCTTGGCAGCAAAACATGTTACTATTTCCCGGCTTATCTCCCGGTTGTGCACTTTCATACCATTTATTTTGCACAATCGGATTTACCGGAACAGTAAAAAAATTTTTATCGGGTGTCTTGGTTGTCGAATTATGACACCCATCGACAAAACATCATTTATATGCCGTTTTTTTTTTTGACATTTTACACAATTTTCAATTGCTGTTCTATACAAAGATGTGACTCAGAGTGAAATAATTATTTGAAATTCTATTATTACATAAAATAAAGGTGAGTAAATATTTCAAATTAAGTGCGAACTGAAACATAAAAAGGAAATTTGAAAAATTATTTAAACATTATGTTAACAGTATAATATAAAAATATGATACGGTTAAAGGCTATGTTTATTTTTTTCATGTCAATAATCAATTAATATTTTACATAAAATACAATACATCATCAAATAGTAAATTTTATATTCAATTTTCTGGTTGATAAGGAATTAGGTGATAATGTGTAGACAGCATGTGCAAATTTCACCCACAACTGATTCTAAAATACATAATAATTATTAATATAATTAATTCTATATAATATTATAAATGTAGTATAATAATTATAATATTCACATAAATATTCGGCCTACGTGGAAAATGTACAATTCGGAATATTATTTTTTTATTCCTGTTACATTGTTACATTCTTCGAGCGAAGGCAATTCTCGTGAAGTAATCGCAAAAACAGAAATCGAAGCGAAAACAGCTACAGAAAACCATGATGACCCTAGCCGATTTTGACCACGATCCAGCAGGAATATCCGTTTTCCCGAACGATTACAAGCCGGATTTCGTTAAAACATTGAACAACATTGTAATAGAATAGTCCTGGCGTATATTTGTGTATTTATAATGCTAATATAATATTTATGTATTACGAATTCATGAATTTATGCAAACATGTATCACATAATGAAATGTATTACGCGGCATGCTTATATACACGGAGAAAAATAGTTGAAGTCATTCTACTCAACTTCCGATCAAATTTGGGACATAAGGACAAGTTAGAAGTTATTTAGTATCACTGTATTTATTTGTGATATATTAAATGTTCGAAAATGAATCAAAGTTGAGTAAAATTCAGAAGTGTAGGGTGAAGTATGAAAGCGTGCATTAAAAATTTTTAAATGTATATATTATTACTCGTAGTATAACTATAAAAACCAATCTTTTATCAAATCACAAAATTAGTAGAGCTTTCCGTTCATTCTACTCTACGCTTCAATCGAGAGTTGAGTAAACCGTGAATCGCAAGATTTATTCCAACAGCTACATCTATTCACGCAGGAACGAATGAAAGTAATCTGCGTCTTGGGCACACATGAAAAATTTTTAATTTCAAAAACTTAAATTCTTAAAATTAAATTGATCTTATGAAAATTTAAACAAAAAAAAATCGATAAGTGTATTACATAAAATATGAAATATCACATAAATCACTCAGGCAGAATAATAATTTGGAATGCGGAAATGTAAAATCCATATTTTGAAACTATAAAACACAGAAAATAAAAGAACCTTCTTTTAAATGTTTTTATACAAGATACTTCTTAATAATAATGCAATTTTTTAATGTACATTTGAAAATTTAATTTCACTAAACTTTATACGTCGTATAATAAAAATGTATACTAAATGTAATTTAATATTTATATTATATATATTAATCATCATAGTTATAATAATTGATTAATTATATTAATTTTTAAAAATATTTTATTAATCATTTATGAAAATAGTTGATTTATTTTTACTTGAGTAAGGCTCAAAAATTTTATTGACGGCACTTACTCTCACAAGCTCTGAATAACTCAGGCAGTCACTATATAACAAAGTTCCAAGTTCTATATCTCAGCATTGTAAGCGAGCGTGTGCGTGATTCGACGAAAGCGTATCGTACTTTATATAAGTGTAGTTATTAGGTTTATATATGTAAGATTATGTGTTTAAGTGTATTTGAAATGTGATTGGCTACGTCTGAATGTTGTGAATGAATTTGTAAGTTGTTTATGTATGTACCGGATGACTATTGGCAGGCTCGAGGTAAGAATTTTTTTTATTTGAGAGAAGCATACCATTGCCAGTTCAAATAATACGCCCGATGCTCATTTTACCCAACTACGGTTTGAAGCACCTCAAGCGTCGGTGATATACTTATACATTTCATGTTAACCCACTGACGCATGTTGGTGCCCTGTCGTCGATAACGTTTTACTCAACTCCTTACTATTCCCTATGTAACGCTTATTGTTAATCACTTTGGGTGAATTAGGTATATATCAAATTCATTTTACCCGACTAGGATTTAATAGATGTTCAAATGTCCTTATGTCCCAAGTTTAATCGACAGAGTTGAGTAAAATTACTTCAACTATTTTTCTCCGTGTACTTTCGGACACTTCGTTTATATATATATATATACCGATACCACGATGTTTAACCGTTAAAAATGTTCTCTTTGGTATTATAATCCAAACATTACACCTTCGCAAGAGTTATCACTGGTAAGGGGGTATGGTGGCGCATGCAAGTTTCAACATTTTCGTGATTTTTACAAAAATGTATTTTCAACCACGAAAATGTCTTTTCACACAAATATTCGGCCTACGTGACAAATGTACAATTCGGAATATTATTTTTTTACTCTTGTTAAAATTCACCATATTTATTGCGCACCTAAGCAGATTTTCGACAAATTTCTACTAGTTTGTCCTTTTACCAAAGTATAGTTTCTCACAAACAACCTTTTCATGTAGCCATCTTTGCTTTCCACTCATACAAAATTACCATCTCTTCTATTTTTGTGATTTTCAGCTAGGAAGACCCGTTTTCGAATTGTAGGGCAAAGTCAGTCAGTACTTACTGCCCAAGAGTTAAACACGCCAGCAAATAAATACCTAGTTTGCTATATCTTATACAAACGTTTGCTTCATTTACATCCCTCACGTATAACACCTCACCTCTCATGCCAATTTTGAATTGAAAATCCTTTAATGGTGAAAGAAATTATTTGACAGTCAGTAGTCTGTTTTTATAGTGCAAGTAGAAAAAAAATCGTATGCAACACGGGACAAAAAGTGGCAAATTTCAGGATGTTGGACAAACAAGAAAAAAAAGTAAGGGAATCATGAAAAAAGACTAAAGATTGTTGCAGGTGGAAAGCTTCCTGATCTTAATTAATTGCTCTGAAGTTGACTAGAGTGAAATTAGGTTGGCTGCGATAAGTTTTCAAGTTGGCTGAAGTGAAATAGTCTGAGTGTGCCATCTGTCGGAAGAAACAGGCAGTGCCATGAAATTTGCCACTTTCTCTACCCCTATAAGCCTCGAAACATCGAACTTTTTCGCGATGATGATGGAAAAAAAATTGTATGCGCGCTTTGTGCGAAACGCTAATTTTGTTCGTTTGTGAAGTTAGCAGCACAAGCCGCCGCGCCGTCTCGTTCCTGCGCCTCCACTCGACTCAGGCTGGTGCAATTAACTTCACACTCATAAAATTAGTCTTGATTCGCACTTGCCACACAAATAACTATACGCGGAGAGAAGAACATTGATCACGCTACTATAATCCATAGCCGTGCGCCCTCTAAAACTTAGCTGTATCGCACAAGAACGCTGATCTAGGGGTTTCTACCTTGTAACATTGAAATGGTTCAAATGGGCAACACTGGAATCGTTGCTATGTCGATTTAGCCAATCTTCCTATGTAAAAATTGATTTTCAGCAATTAATCTATAGTTTTATAGATTATCTATAATTAATTATCTATAATTCATTGCATGACAACATTAGCACGATTGAAAAATAAATATAATGTCTTTTTTAAATGATTAAAAGTAGTGTACTTTCAAAATTTCATGCCTAACATTTTTTCACTATTTTGAACTAATCACAACTTTAAAAGTATCTGTTACCCAAAAATGAATGATTTAAGAATAATCCAAAATCCAAGAATACATTTTTCGTTGTTATATTGGCTTTTTTATATATTGAATTTATGTTTTTCATCTTATTCATATTTTCTTAGTAAAGGGTCTTCCAATAGGAACATAACAATTTCGTATCTTTATATGAACGCACCCTTAAACTTTTTTAATGAACTGTCAATGTCAAAACATTAGTTAAAGTCAAAATTTTCATCATGGTAAAGTTCACGAACCAGCAACGTTTGGAAATTATTAAAAATTACTACCGAAATTCTGAGTCGGTAGTCGCAACTTTAAGAGCGCTTACTCCAATTTTCGGCCGTAATAATCGTCCCACCCCACAGGCTGCGCGTGCTATAGTGGATAAATTCGTGACCAAATTTACACTATTGGACGTTCCGGTGCCAAAAAGACGTCGTATTGCTAGAAGCGAAGAAATAATTGCAGCCGTAAGTGCATCGATTGAAAATGAGCCAAATTAGTCGATTCCATGTCGTTCTCAAGAATTGGGCATCGCTCAAACGACACTGTGGTGTATTATGTGAAAAGATCTTGGCCTACATGCTTTCAAGATTAAATTGACTCAAGAACTAAAGCCACTTGATCATTTGAAACGCCGAAACTTTTCCAATTGGGCTCTGGCAAAGCTTGAAGAAAATGAAGAATTTCATCGAAAAATCATCTTCAGCGATGAAGCTCATTTCTGGCTCAATGGCTTTGTTAATAAGCAAAATATGCATTATTGGTCAGCAACAAACGCAAATGTGCTTCTTGAAACACCGTTGCATCCGCAAAAAGTAACTGTTTAATGCGGTTTTCATGCCGGAGGTGTCATTGGGCCGTATTTTTTTGTGGATGAAAACGACCGTCATGTTACCGTCAATGGAGAGCGTTATCGTGCTATGTTGGAAGATTATTTGTGGCCAGAATTGGATAAACTTGACATCAACGATATGTGGTTTCAACAAGACGGTGCCACTAGCCACACAGCACGCGTCACAATCGATTTATTGAAAGGCAAATTCGGTGAACGTGTTATCTCGAGAAATGGTCTGGTCGAATGGCCGCCTCGTTCATGCGATCTAACGCCATTGGATTTCTTTTTATGGGGCCATATCAAGTCACTGGTCTATCCCAACAAGCCAGCAACTTTAGACGACATCAAAGACAATATCCAACGCGAAATTGCCAACGTTCCGGTCGAAATGTATGCCAGAGTGGTGGAAAATTGGGTCTAAAGAATCGACCGCTGTAAACGGGCTCATGGTGGTCATATGACCAATATCAAATCTCATTCATGAAATGTAATGCTTGCACTACACCCACAATAAATTTGAACTCAATATCTCAAATATTTCTGTGTTTTATTCATAGATAAAATTGTTATGTCCCTATTGGAAAACCCTATGTATATACAATACTGATAAATAACCAAGGTTGTCAGTTGTTTCTCTACAAAAGAGAAACCGTGCATGCGCGGAAGAGAAGCAAAAGGCGCTGGCGTTATTATTCATCATCGGGCGGGTGGCATCATTCAAAGTAATCCCCCACTTGATTGAATAACACGGTTCCAGCGATGTTTCCACTTCTCGAAACAATCCTGGAACTCACTTTTAGGGATGGCCTTGAGTACCTTCGTCGCATTATTTTCAACCGTCGTTTTGTCATCGAATCGCTGTCCAGTAGTTTTCGGTATTCCGAGGTCATTTTCTAGTTCACGAACAGTTAATCGACGATCACCTTCAATCGCAAGTCGCACCCGCTCAATATTATCCAATGTTTTTGTCGTCGAAGGTCGGCCAGAACGAGAATCACTATCAACAGAAGTGCGGCCTCCTTTGAAACGATTATACCACTCTTTTATTCGTATTTCACTCATGCACTCATTCCCAAAGGCCTTCTGCATCATTTGAATAGTTTCCAACTCGTTTTTCCGAGTTGAATACAAAATTTGATGCAAATTCGTTGATCTTATTTTTCAGTCATTTTTAACAATCACAAAATCCACCGAATTTAAAAATAGCTTTGTAAACAAAGACACGCTGCGCATGAACTATACGTCCGGCAGATGTCAGCAAGCAACCGATAGGTTCGTGAGGCTTTACTGTTGATGTTCATGCCCCGCAGAGGTCGCTCGAACACTATGGCGTGGAGATATGAAGGTAGGCCCGATACTTTCCGGACAGACCTCGTATGCATGTAACATAGCGCTGAGCGCTACATTTCTAGCGTCTTTTTCCATGTTTCATCGTTTGCGGACCAATACCACGCGTGCCGAAACACCGCAGCTATATATACACCGCACGTTTTGTAAGCAGCAGATCTCTAACGAGGTCGTTTGGGTTGGGTTTTGTTGGGTTAAACGAATTAAATACACTCTTTGGTGAAATTCAAATTGAATGGAATCAAAAGGCCACTGTCTAAACTCGAATTGACAATGTCCCAAAACTTTTAGCTCTCCCAACAAAACTTTTTGTTGAATTGCACCATCGACATTGTGAAATAAGGAATAAGTACAATAAAATTAGTTAGTGTCAGTTAGTTAGTTAGTGTTAGTGTTAAACGAGCGTCGAGCCAAGCAGTAGTGTCTTGAGCGATCCTGGCCAACGTCTCTGTATTTAATGTTCGTGTGTATATTCAATCCATTTTTCCACATTTAATAAAGTTTAAGTTAAAGTTTATCTTTTTCTTCAGATTACTCACAATAACCCATATATGGGGCAAAATTCGGCAAGTGTACCCGCCTAAAAACTTTATGTCTCCGATTTCCTTGAAAGTCCGCGAAATTATTGTCCTAGTGAACCTCTTTTAATTCCCCTAAGAGAGCGTTTCTAGTACCAATTTCTTTCGCCCCACTTTCGACCACAAATTGGTGGAGATATATATATATATCCACCAATTTCTTTCGCCCCACTTTCGACCATGATTCATTTTACAGGGAAAAACTCAAGCTTTTTTTTAAACATAATTTTGGAGAGAAAATTAACGGCCGCACTTGGAGAAAAACACAAAAATATGTTTAAAATTAAAAAATGAAGTTCAAATAATTTTTTTTATCTAAAACCATTGCTTTCAGCGTAAAGCTGATGAAAAAACGTTTCCAAGACCTCTGTAATAAAATTAATTTGGATAACTTTTGTAGAAGTTATGGTTAATGGAGGATCAGCGTGCGCGGTAAAAGGTTGAAAATTCGAACCCCTGTATAGTGACAACCCATCGTACTAGAGACGTTCTCTTAGGGATATTAAGAAAGGTTCACTAGGACAATAATTTCGCGGACTTTCAAGGAAATCGGAGAAAACAAATTTTTAGGCGGGTACACTTGACGAATTTTGCCCCATATCTCAGTCCACCAAGAAAAGAACATTTGGCAACCGTGCCAGAACTTGCGATATTCTTATAGAGTCGGGTATTGTGAATGAGTGGGTGTTAAGTGGAAAGAAAATGCATTTAAATCAATTGAAGAAGAAACGAACAAGTTTTAGAATAGCGTTCACCAAAGCGCTGAACTCGTTGAATGTACTCCTAGAAAACAAAACCTCCGGAGCAGTGGCTTACATGCTACAGCAGATAGTACTATAGAATGCAATGTCGTCGAAGGAAGTGGAACTAGCCAACCTTTGTGTTAAAATTGACTGTTATTTGCGAGCGCTAAATACGCTCGGCGTCACTACAGACAAGTGTACGGCGATGCTGCATCCTCTAGTGGAATCATCGCTACCTGAAAAACTATTGTGTGTGTGGCAGCGAACGAATAGTGAGAATAGAAAGCGGGAAATGCTTCAAAGCAAAAAACATGACGTTACTAGAGAGACAAGAGACTGTGAAGAGAAAACGTGCATGTTTTAACTGCTTGAAGCTTGGTCATGGTAGTAGATTTTGCCGTACGAATGTAAAATGTTCAAAATGCGGGAGTCGGCACGTAGACATTATGTGTTATAGTGATGAAAAATGCACGGTCTCACAAAATGACAAGCCAAAAAATTCAGTGCATGTAGTTGATATACAAGAAGAGTGTAACTTGGCTCTGTCATCCGAGACCCCTACGACATTTATGCAGACCTTGAGGGTACAAGTGCGGAAGGATTCGATAGAAACGAATGTGCATGCAGTGATTGATACGGGTTCACAAAATTCGTACGTTTTAAAAGAAGTGGTCCATCAATTAGAGTATAAACTGCTGGCTAAACAGGACATGGTGCATTTACTTTTTGGCGGTGAAAAGTGTGGCGTCACGACGCATAATAAGTATTTGATTCGCGTCGGGAACATGGACGGCAGCTATTGGTGTAAACTTCAAGCGCTTGATGGAAGAATGATTTGTTCGGATGTGCCATCGGTCACAAAAGGAAGTTGGCGGCAAGACTTAGAAAAGCTGAGCGTGATTTTGACAGATGTGTACAGCAAAGAAAAAAGTGTGGCAATCCTCATCGGGGCGGACGTAGCCGGGAAATTGCTCATCGGACGCGTACATCTGTTGGAAAGCGGATTAACGGCAGTGGAGACATACCTGGGTTGAACGCTGATGGTTAAAGTACCTACAAAAGCAACCGTAATAAACAAACGAGTGGATTTAGCAGTGTCAGCTATCTCCATGTATGCTAAGAATGCAGACATTAAAGATCGTCTTTGGACGTGTTGGGGATTAGAGATCCAATAGACCATAAAAAACCAAAAACAACACGCCGTAGAAGTGGAAGAAACATTCAAACAAAGTGTCATTAAGAATATAGATGGCCACTATGAAGTACAATTGCCTAAGCTCGAGTGTCACCCAGAACTTAAGGATAATAAAAGAATAGCTCTGCAGAGACTACAGCCCATGACGAAAAAATTGCAGGTATCCGGGAAATATGAAGAGTACGACGGCATCTTTCAAAACTGGCTGAAAGAAGGGATTATAGAACGCGTCCTTCCGGAAGAAGAAGACCGCTGGGGCAATTACCTACCTCATCGGCCCGTTTGTAAAGAAAATTCAATGGCCAGCACGTAGACCCACTTACGACGCGACGGCAGGCTTCCCCTCTCTCAACAGATGTTTGGAAAAAGGACCAAAACTCATCGAACAAGTCGTCGATATTTTACTGCGCTTCAGAGAAGGTAATATTGGTGTAATTTCGGATATTTCAGATACATTCGTTGACGCGAGTAAATTAGCTTATGCGACAGTGATCTTTATGAGAGTACAGAGAAGCGCGAACGTTCAAGTGCATTTTGTCCAAGCAAAGACTAGAGTGGCGCCCGCTGAAAGAGTGACGCGAACAAGCCAACGAGCATCCCGCGTCTAGAATTATTAGCAGCAACGATCGGCGCGAGATTAACGAATCAAATTTTGAAAGCATTAGATTTTAAAGACGTGACAGCTTATTATTGGACTGATTCGTCGACAGTAGTCGCGTGGATTAATAGACAATATAATTGGAGGGTCCGGAGTGGCTTAAAGAAAGTAGTAAAAACTGGCCTACTGCACAGGATAGTAGCGTTAATGAGGCAGAGGTCAACTCAGAATTGAAGAAGTCAACCCAAGTAGAAGGTACCACATTAATTAGTGTTAAAACTATAGAAATCATAGAAAAAGATAGTTTATTTTACAATATTTCTACTTATTCCAAAGTGATTCGAGTTATTGGTTGGATTAAAAGATTTATTTTTAATTGCAAAAACAGTACAGAGGCTAGAAAAGAAAATTTTTTGACCGCTGAAGAATATGACAAGGTAGAGATTAGTCTAGTAAAAATTATTCAAAGTAAACATTGTAATAGTTCAGAAGATGAGTGTATTACCTAAAGATTTTTTTACCATTTATTAATGATCTAGGACTTATTAGAACTAAATCAAAGCTTTTATATCGAGATGATAGTTTCAATTTTCAATACCCAGTTATTTTGCCAAACAAATGAGAGGGCGAAAAAGCGTTATAGAGGTAATACAAAAGTGCGTGGGCTGTCGACAACAAGACTCCAAGTTGGTTAAGGCACATAGTGCACCATTGCCGCTCGATAGGAGTTAGAAATGCCGCGATATTCGAGGTAGTGGGAGTAGATTTCGCGAGCCCTATTTATTTAAAAACGGGACAAAAGGCTTGAATATGCATTTTACTTGTGCGGTATATAGAGCAGTTCACTTAGAATTAGTTAACGCTTTGGATGTAGCTTCTTTTTTAATGGCATTGCAACGACACATAGCTAGGCGCGGTAGACCGAGCAAGTGAAGGCGGCCAAGTGCAGCCCTTAGATATCATTTCGGTAGTGGCGCAGCACTTGCGGTCAAGTCTCGGCAACATATTTGCCACTACTGGGCCAAAGTTGGGCCGTTTATGATTTCGCACTTGGGAATTCACATCATCTGTAATATAATTATAAAATTGGTTTGAGCTTCAGTATCAAATTATAAGAAATAAACTTAAATGTATGCGAAGAGCACAAGACCGAGCGCAAAGCGCGACGTTCAAAAATTCCGGAGCGCGAAGCGCGACGACCGAATCGCGCGCCCTAGGCGCGCTCAAACTTGCGAGCTGCGCGCGAAGCGCGCGATGAGAATGTGCCCGCGAAGCGGGCAGATTTTTTACATTTAATAAAGTTTAAGTTAAAGTTTATCTTTTTCTTCAGATTGCTCACAATAACCCATATATCTCAGTCCACTTAGAAAAGAACAATCGCCTTTATTTTTCCCTGTATCACACAAACTTGTCCAAAATAGCTGGTTGCCCAAAGATAACTCTGAATAATTAAATTTTCGAAAAATACTTTAAATGCAAAAGTTTTTAGGATCAAGAAACTCTATTTAAAGACAAACTCATTTTCCAGATTAATTTTATATTTATATTTATTTACTTTGAGGCGGAAAATTTGTTGGACACCCTGTATTTTTACATTTTTTTCTCTAACAATGTATATTTATTTGATACACTGGTTTTTCATCATCTAACAGAAATTTACTATCGTCCTTCCCTTTATAATTTTAGTAGTGGATTACAGTCTTGAGAGGAATAAGAAACATCGGATGAGAGAAGACGATCAGTGGTTGAGTAGTTGAGGGTGGAGTGGAGGTTCGACAGATGTACTTTTTCGGCCAAAGCAACTTTCATCTTTAAAAATAAAAAGTTAATGAGAGAGGGGATGACGCTATTTAACTCAGCTCGATGAATTGAAAAAGTGTTCAATGCGAGAAACTTTCGTTTCTTATTGGCTTAGTGGAAATTGAGCATGCTATAAGCCGAGTAACGTTATAGGGGAGAAACGGCGAAATTGGCGCACCTAATAGAAAGTGCGAGTTTAAAAAGAAAGTATATGACTAAAAATTATGAAAAAATATTTATTTAATAGCTGGATATCTTTTCTATACTTTCCAATGGATAAAGATTGCATTGAAAATTATTAAAGCAGGTTTTTATTCAGATTTCCGAAGGACTGCACCTGCGTCAATTTACCCGCCATGTCGAGTAAATTGACGCACTAATATTACAATCTTCTCTTGCCACGTATTAGTTATATTTTCATAGATTTAGAATTACATTTCAGTAGCAAAGGTTGATGAAAAGAGGTAGTTATAATTTGAAACTAAATTTGAGATAGTATATCAAGATATGTGAAGGTTTTTATACCTTTATTCACATAAACCAGCCAAAGTTAAAATATATTTTATATTTGTACAATAAAATACTGGCAATTGTGGATATTTAAGTGAATATTCAAATTGAAATCATTTTTATAGAGAATTATTTGAATTTGTAATCAGAAGTATATACAATTATTAACTTTAGAAGACTTATAAATAATAGAAACAATCAATCAAAAATACAAATTTTTTACTTACATTGCTTTCACATCTTAAAATCGAGAAATCTTTCAAAACACTGTCAGACTGCAAATTAATTATTAAAAATCGCTTTTAAAATGCCTTAATACCTCAAACTTCAAAAAAAATTTAACCACTGATTGTTCAAATGAATATAACCTTACAAAGCCGTTACATCAGTTTTGCGAACCACATTACCTCCCATGTCACAAAAAATCTTAAGAAAAAGATTAGCAGAAAAGTCCAGCAACATTCAAATGTATATATCTATATATTAATAATTGTGTACTTACTATCTTCTTTATATTTTCAATCATAAACATCCGAGCACTTGACTTCAGTCACCGGTTTCCAGAAACACAACACGTGTGCCAACTTCGCCTCTGATTTGAATCTCGTATGCGCCAATTTTGCCGCAAGTGTATCGTTCATTAATTAAATACTTTTTACGTAAAATGCTTATTTTTTCATACAAATATTCTATCCTAATCGTAAGATTAAATATCAAAGATTATAAAATCGTTGCATTAATCTAATTCACCTTGAATTACTATTATTTAACGATTTAACTCAATGGCTTCGAACATAACAATTATGCCAAAAAACGATTAATCGCAATAAAACTGTATTAAGCAATTAGATTTTTATAATGTTTTCTATCAAATACATATCATACAAGAATGCACACGATAGAACTATTTTTATTTTTTGTTATGTTATCATTTTCTGAAAAATAGGGTGCGCCAATTTAGACGACGCGCCAATTTCGCCGCTTCTCCCCTACGTGTCTTGTTTCATCGGAAATGGGATTTTTTCAAAATTATTCATTTCGGGAATAGAATGTTCAATGCAAGGCTCGTTAAGTGCATTCCCGACTAATTTATTGCAAGACGCTGTATTCGATGTTCGAAAGCTATTAGAACAAGTTAGAAGACTGATTTAAGTTTTTCATCTATAGTAGTTCTAGCCGTTTTCTCCAACGAGTAAGAGTTCAATAAACAATAAAGAAGAAGAAAACAATTTCATTTATACGATTTAAAATCAAAAAAAGGTAAATTAAGGTTATCAGATTTAATAAAAAAAATTAATGAAATTTGGACCATGATGTTTATATCTAAATAGTGAAAATGAGGTACTTACCTAGAATTCGTCACTGCTGTACCATTATTTTGAGGGGCACTGTAATATGAAAAGAAAAACTTGTTATTTGAGGTGAAATGAAAATTTTTTAAAGTGGTCTTCACACAGCCATACAACAGATTTTCCTCTATTATATTTGGATAACTAGTATACAAATTTTAAGAAGAATTATAGTATTTTTACTGTGAGCTTTTAAGAATGAGATTAGTTACCGTAGAAAACCATACATTTTCAATAGTTTGTTCTATTACCAGTGTTAATCGCTTCTTTTTGAATATCACATGCCTTTAAGAAAACTATATAAAATACATATTTGTATTTTTTTGATCCCTAAATAAAAACAAATTTACAAAAAAGTAACATTTATAGAATTACACTTTCAATTTAAACCAGTGTTTTTGAGTCACGTTCACTGAGAAATGTATATATTATATTGAAATAACATTTAAATTAAGGGGGTATTCTAGTCTAGAGTTACAAATTTTGGGTGTTTTTTAAATTCTATAAAAAAATATTTTTACCATCCATTTTTTTATGAGATATTTATTAATATTTTAACAATACAAAAAAATTTTTTAAATCTGAAAATTGACAAAGTTACAGGCTGGTGAAGTGGCGGGTGTGAAAAAAAGGGTGCATCCATATTGACCCGATTCCAACCCTTCTGGTGATCTGAAAAAAAAATAAAATAGATTCTTAATGAGTAAGAATATCGCTATCGCCTGAACTAGGGAAAAAAACAAAAAAAAATTTTTCACAAAATGGCGACTGTTTGAAAAAAAAAGTTTGTTTTTGCCCTGTTTTTTGTAAAGTTTAAAATTTTTTAAAAATAGTAAAAATCAAAATTTTCACATAATGCTAGTTCGAACGATAGAGGGATATATAAAGAAGGTCCACGCCAAATTTCAAGTTAATCGGTTCATTAGAACTTGAGAAATCATGTCAAACGTGTTGGAAAAAGTAGTTTCGAGAAAAACGCGTTTAAAGATTTGAGAAAAGTTGCAGGCAGTTTTTACTCACATTTCGTTAATCGGCGGTTCCTGCTCCATACATTGGACCTTCCTCTTGTTCAAATAGATCTTCTTCGCTTTTTTCTGTTAGACGAGCAGTTCTAGCTTCCTTAGAAGCATCAGAAGCTCGTATTTCGGAGCGGCGTATCCGAGTTTCGTCCCGTTTGCTAGCGAACGCATGGGCTTCTGGACCAATTGTAATTCCCATGACGCCCATTATTTTGAAAATTGGTAAAAAGCCTTCATTAAAAATGCAAACTGCTAAATAATTTGCAATTTCAATTGTCTTCTTTTCTGCATGAATGTGTTTCGGCGCAAAAGTCCAAATCAATGAATTCAGCGATTCATTGTTATTTTGGGTTTCCGAGCCCAAACAACGCTGCAGCAAATTTTCATCGGATAAACTTTCGTATATCGGCTTGATTGCTTCTAATATTTTGTCATTCAGAGGGGGGTTTTCGTGAACAAAGTCATCTAATGGTATATGTATATATATATAAGTCGATCGAGGTGTGGGTTAGTGTTAGTTTATTAATATTAGTGTCCTCCGTCTTATAAATAAGGAAACAAAATTACGAATAGTTAGTTTAATATTTCACTTCGGGACGAAACAATGTGACTAATTAAATTAGATTTCAATAATTGACTAAATATTTTAAATGTAAAGACTTCAATTTTAAGGTAAAATTTGTTTTGTGACTCTTTAGAAAGTGTTTTTTCACTGTTTTGTAAAAAATTTTGTAAAAATTATTGTGATTCCTAATTTATATGAACTTTTTCATTCAAATATAGCCTGATGAGGTTGACGAACCAAGCCAACGAAACGTCGCTCATGACAAATTATGGTTGAGTGTTTCAATTATTTTTTTAACCCACACCTTGATCGACTTATATATATACATCTACTATATACACATCATGGAGGGTGATAATTCTACAATATTCTCAAAGTCATCTAATGTACCTCAGCCGCTGCTTTTTGCCAGTTACACCAGCTTAATGAACCGGGTGGACAATACATGTGTTGTGGTTTATCATCGGTTGAACTCTTGTGGTAATAAGTTGCCCATATTTCGTTACGCATGTCTCCAACTGAATCTGGATGCCGACGAAAAATCTTAATACATACAATTTTATACAAATGCAATTATTGCAAAGCAAACTTTTTAGTTTTGGCCAGCTTTTTCGGATTCTGTACCACTGTGGGCCGCCAGATTTAACGTGGCAGGACAGGTTCGCGCGCTGCATCACTAAAATAGCTATAACTCCGTAAATAATTAAAATTTTTAAAATTCCTTTGGAGGAAATATTCTTAAAGGTCTATTCTTTAAAAATATGGGGGAAAAATCGATTTTTTCAAAATTCTAGACTAGAATACCGCCTTAACTCGAAAGGAAGAAAAAAGAGAAATATATATACTTATTTTTAAAACACTTAATTATAATAAAATATTATAATTGGGGGTGAAAAGTGAAAAAGAAGTGAAAAAAAAAAATTCAAAAAAGTACACTTGTCATGTCTAATCCACATATTACTAACTCCCATATTTGCAGTGAATGGATGAAAATTTGTATCGTATTCTGTTTGTAAACGACCGGACTGCATGTTCATGATATCGAGTGATTGGCTATGTGTACTGACCCTGGGAAATAATTCAAATGCCGGGGATATGGGTTTCACGACTTCTTCATTTAAACCCAATATTCCTGCTTAATCAATTGCAACAAACGTATAATGGGAGACGAGAAGAGGGGAAATGGTATAGGTAAGGTATAGGTATAGGATGCTGATATATATTCATCTATAGCGCAACTATTATACATATATATACCTATTGAATGTACAGAGGGAATCTACCACGACTATGGCTATGCACGCGAAGCAAGCCAATCAGATGATTCCGTACATAATGCATTGCCAGAATATATATTGCAGTCAAAGTAGTGAGATCCATATATACAACTACCTGCTCTATATAGTATACGCAACGCGCGTTTACCAAATAATTATAATTAACGGGGATATAGACTCGTCGCACTGCCATCGCAATCTACTCCAATCTATTGATTAAAGACTAAAGCAAAATATCAATCATTTTTCAACAAAAATTATTTTTTTGAATCATATTGGTATTAGATTTTGTTTTATAACTAGGAACACTTTTAATTGAAATTGAATCATTCTATTTTAATTTCATTAGTCACATAGAAAAAAAAATATGTCGAAGGTTTTTTCGTGTGAAAATTTTCAAATAAAACTTATGTATTTTTAATAGAGAATCCAAATCTGCAATGAAAAATAGAGGTTTCCATTTGAAATTTCAAAGTCTCCCCCAGGGTGTGGGGTAAATTTTCGTGGAGTCGCTTTTCCCTCATGAAAATAAAAAGTTTTCATTGCAGACAATTTTTTGATACGACGCGTATTTCCTGAGATATTTCGATGTCTCGAGATAAAAAAAAGCCATCCTGTATAAAAGAATTTTTAACGTAGTCTGTACTCAATTTCTCATTTAAAGGGTCAATAAATTGATGATAAAATGTTATTTTGCGTTTTCCATAATAATATAATCTTTCGTATGGAATTCATTTTGCAACAAATTTTCAATTTGGTGATCGGATTTAAAATTATTTTGTGACAAACAAAACAGGGGCAAATATAATCTAATACCAATATGATTCAAAAAGATAATTTTTGTCCACAAAGATACAGCAGGATGTTCCTATTTCCAATTCACGCTGGAAAATTTCTGTAACATTCCATAGCAATGTTTTTAAACGTAAAGGGTCTAAAGAAATCAAAGCCCCAAAAAATCCCTGAAGATTGTGAAATTAAAATTTTCCTAGAATAATCTAGAGAGCTGTGCAAAGTTCTGAAAATTTCTTAACCCTCCGATATCCACCTTAAAAATTATTACACGGATACCAAGCCCTAGAGGATTTCCCCTTGCGTGTTAGAACATGTGCAGTGTTGCCAAATGTTGTGACTACTTGGCTGAGCGTGTAACATCAAAATGTAGCAAAACCGCTCAAGAAATCAAGCTATTTCCATTGCACCAAAACCAACCTATGGAGGGTTTCCCTCAGAATTTCCGTCACCTTTTGTTTTGAGAATTGATTATTGAATGAGTATTCTACTTGAACATTTTTATTGCTACAAAAAACTTCAGGAATAATTCGTGGAAAGGTATCCAAACGGACCAGACTGTGTGAAGCGTAAATTAGAAGTTATTTTGAAAAAAGTGACCCCATTGAGGGAATCCCTTATATGTTTGGTATCGGAGGGTTAAGATTCCAGAATGTTCCGAAACAACTCGATGTTATTTTTGAAAGCTTCAGAAGTGTTTCTAGAGTTAAAAAAATTCATTTTATACCCGAAAAGTGTCAAGAATTTTATTTGTTTTGTAGATTGCAATTTATACATTCAACTTTTCTACAAATATAGTGTTATAGATTCTAAAAGATAGCGTGCTAAAAATTTTCTTAGCTTTAAGACACTTTTAAGATACATGTACACTTGGGTGTGCTAGGTGTTGCAATCTTGCACAAGAAGGTACCATTTTTAATAATGTTCTAAAATTATCTCAAATTTTTTTAAACGCTAGCAAAATTTTTCTATACTATATAATTATTATTTTCTTTTTTAAATCAAAATAATTAATTTTAGTCACTTTCAGGGTTTGAATTGATATAATAAAAAAATGGAGATTTCAAGAATTTTGCAAGTATAATGACGTCCCTGGACTTGGAGTTTGCTTCGAGGGTTAACGCAAAGAGAAACGGCGGCTGGCTTAACCCTTGAGTTTGTGGCTGGGACTAAAGTAGTTATGTTTGTCCTTTGAGTCGATAGGGACACGCTGACAGCTAAATTGAGTAATCCTTCGGGATTCGATCTATCCTTCTTAATGAGCCTAACATAGTCTTCACTTCAGGACATACAGTTTACAAAAACTTTCTTCAAATAGATAGTTCTTAAGAGTATGTACGAGGGTAGATTGAAAACTTCTCCATTAAAATCAACACGGAGAAACTTTTTATAGCAATGTATGTTTTATTTTATAATTGTAGTTCTAAAAAGTATTAGAAATATAGGGAATATCGAGGTGTAATTGTGAACATTCCTATGAACTGGACATTTTTCACAGTCAAATTACTAAATTTTCGAAAAATTATATGAAACTTTAGTATATGTATGTTACAGTATCATTTGTTCATCTGAAGTTCAATATTTTGTTGCGAAAAAATCTCACTCTGACACAATTTACTCTAAACTGAATCGTAGTTTAGCAAAAAATCTAAACCTCGGATTTCCCGTGAATATACTTGGTTCAACGTTTCTCTAAATCTTTCATTCCTTCAGTATAATAACTTTTGTCTAATCTTGAAAAATATTCATTAATGGTACTTATCAGTTCAACATCTGGCGAAAATGTTCTACTTCATAGCCATTTTTTGAACATCATAAAAGAGAAAAAGTTACACAGGAACAAATCTGGAGGGTAGGTGGATGTGGAATTAATTCGTTTTTCAGTTCGTGTAATTTCGCCATCCCAACTGCTGATTTTTTTATCAAATGTTTGTTCTTGATTTCCCGGTCTAAACGTTGTAGGTAATAGCCCATTATAATATTCTCCGCTGACAGTTTTATCTTTTTATCAGATATCTCACAAAAATTACCCCATAGGAATGCAAGAAAACTACGGTCGTTCAGAACGTTCCTCGTCAAAAATTCTTCATACATAAAGGAGCAGCATCTCCAAGAGTGAATATATTTGAGCTTTAATTTTCGTAAAGGTATTACCTTTCAATTGAAGAAATTTTATTACGGCACGATACACCAATTTCTCTATTCTTGACAAACAATATTTAATTAATTTAATAACAATTATTTTCTGCTGAAAATTTGGGATATTAATTAATAATTAATAAAAATATAAATTATGGGAGCTGTCTTAGAAGGTCCTTTATCATATCTCAAAATTCCGGTAAGAAATAATAATAATATTACAGATGATGTGAATTACACATTTTCTCAGTCACTAAATTTCTTTTTGAATTTAAGTGAAACAGGAAATTCAATTTACTTGAGGCTCTATCAGCCTTAAGGAACCCATTCTCATCATGACGCTCGCGCTTCGCACTCAATTTTCTGTATACATTTTAGTAACTTTTTAATAAATTACATGATTAGAATAATTTATTTTCTTCCAAATCTCTCAAAAAGGAAAAACAATCGTATACTTTATTTAAGGAAACGATTTTGCAGAACAACGCTTATTTTGTATCTCACATATTTTGTTGACAAAAATGGAATTTTTTCAATATTTAAAATCAAAACATAAAATATACATCCTGTCGAGAAATGTCTCAATGAGAATTTGTAGACCTCATTTAGGCAAATAATTTTCCGTCTAAACGTTTTTTTTGTATCTCCCATATTTTGTCTAAAAAATTGAATATTTGAATTTTAATCGTATTTTTGGAATTGAAACGAAAAAATATGTTTTATCAGAAACTGTGTGGAAGAAAAATTGTAGATCTTTTTAAAACGAACAACTTTGCATTCTTACGTTTTTTCGTACAAGTATTTCACATATTATTGTTGAAAAAAATTAAATTTTGGATTTTCAATAGTATTTTTTTAATATTTTAAAGAATTTGAAAATCTTTCTGTGGAAAAAATGACGCTTTCGACTGCGCTGGGATTCGAGCCCAGGTCTTTCGATTGCCGGATTAAAAAGAAAAATATACATCTTATGAAAAAATGTTGAAATTCAAATTTGTAGATCTTGATGTAGAAAATAATTTTGTATCATAACTTTTTTTCATATCTCGTATAATTTAACTGGAAAATGGAATTTTGATATTGAATTTTTTCAAGTTTTAACATGCTGTAACATTTCTAATTTTAGTTCAATCAAAGAATGTTATAAAGATAATTTGTAGAGATTTATGAGCACTATCAAAAACCAATATTAGAATTTTTGATTTTTTCAAAAAGTTATTTTCAAAAACACAAAAGTAGTGCTCAATCCCTCGATTTTGATTGGATGTGGCTGGTTAACGAACTTGTCCTTACTTTTTCGTCTCCGATAAAGTGTGCCCAAGCTCAATTCAATCTGATAATTCTATCGAAAGTTATCGAGTATACGACCTACTATACAGACAGACAGACAGACACTTTCGTAAAAACCACTTTTTCTGACTCAGGGGGTCTGAAAACGTAAAGATTTGATGAAAATTTCGAAAGTCATTTTTCACATAAAACTAATACCTTCCCATCCATGATGAGAATGTAAAAAACCGTTCTTTTTGGAAATAATGTTCAAACGTGTAACATTGAGAAGGGATAAAATAATAATTCACAATGTATGTACTTGTACATGCACCATGAGTTTCATTCTAGAAAAAGAGAAAAGTTAAAGAACCAGGTTAGAAAGAGAGAGGGGGATAATCACCTGCCCACTTGCTTCTTATATTCACGCTTCCAATGGAGAAAGTAATTGCACGAGGGTAAAGGTCACTCGAAAAACCCTTAATTAACGTTTCTTTGATTTGACGTGAAGAAGGCACACGGAGACGAATGCCTTTTGTTTGTCCTTCTTTTTCATTCTCCTTTCACCCATCCGCCTTTTTCTTTTGCTATTTACTTTCAAGAAAAGTAGTAGCCATCATTCAAACGTTTTTTTTTTACATTGTCTCTGGACTCTTAAAGATGTATAATATGTAAAAGACTATAATAATAATTTTCATAACAAGAAAGTAGTATTTAATTTCAATGCAAGTACGCGAAACAGTGAGTTTTTTCTGTAACCATGCAGCTTAGTGTCAAATCTGTAACATTATTTATTTCATTAAATTAAAAAGCTTTTCATACTTGGAAAATTTTATTCATTCATTAAATTAAGTGCACATAATTATTTTCTGTTTCAAACGTTACTACTTTATTACAAATATAACAGCTTTCATAAATATGCAATTTTTCACTGAATTAATTTTATGACTCGAAATTAGCGAAAGGTGAAATCAAGCTAAATTAATGTACCCACTGATTTTTCATTTTCCTCAGTTTATCATTTATTACCACGTCATCTCACTAGACGCTTCAATCATCTGAATAATAAAAATATCCGTAAACAGTTACGCACTCTAGCGTGGAGAATTGCATAAATAGAGAAAGAGAAGGAAAGTTTAAACGTAAAGAACAAGGCTTTGAAAAGGAGAGGAAGTGTATTGCGTAGCTAGTGAGTTGCAGGATGATTGATTTGCCTAGTTGTGTTAGGTCTAGAGTCTAGACTTTCTCTTTTTTTGCCCCCTTCTCTCTTTTTTCTCCTATCTTCCTTCATTGATTACTCACTTGCCAATATTTTCATTTCGCTCTATATTACGTTTTTATACACAATTAGAGAATTTGTGTTTGAAATTAACTATACTCAGGTTTAACATTAACGAGAAGAATGAGTTAGGCTAATAAGTTATTAGTAGAAATGAAAGTTCTAATTTGTGACATATTTTTTGGTACCAGGTTCGTTAACGAATATGAATGACGTGACGTATTTGCGTCGGATAATGGGTGACATAAGTTGAGCAAAAAATCTGCTGAGTCACCTGATGCTGGAAGCTTACTCATCAGGTTTTTATTTATTACTGCTTATCTACGACGAGCTTCAATCTCGGTGCGCCAAAAGCTTCAAGTCTCGGGTCAAAGGTGTGATTTGACACCTAGGCCATTTGATCCATGAATATAAATATGTAACGCCTGGTCGAGCTTACTGTGCACAAATCCACAGAAGGAAGCGTACCTTTACTATACGCTTTTTATTTATTTTCTCTTGGCTGATCATCAGACGTATACAAGCGTTATCGGCCCATTGTGTCCATTGTGGGCCTGTCGACCCAAGAGATGGATCACGTATTTCAAATATAATACCGCAATGTCGAGCAATAGAGCTAGCTCTTTTTGTGCGAACCCATGACCGAGTGTTTCACACTTTCGACATGCCATGCCGTCCTCACATTTTATCACTTTATACTTTACACTTATTAATTATATATACAATTCTGTGAAGTGGACAAAAATATAATATGTTGCTACATTTAACACTTGAATCGTCATAAAAATTTATTTCATTATAATTGAAAATTAATTTTTCTCTATAATTATTATTATTTTAAATCGGATAATTTTTTGCAGTTATAGAGAGATTAGATTTCTAATCATTTTTATATATTGTAATACAATACTTTAATCATAATTTGACAAATTTCACAATTTAAAACCGAATGAAAAAATAAGGGTACGATTTTGTGAATGCTTTCAAAAATTACAACTAGTATAGATATAAAAAAAAGAGAAATAGAAACCCATCCTCCTTTATCACTCCAGAATGAGCGTGATGCTATTTTGGCAGAATCGGCTTTAGGGTCACATAATTTGTGTCCCTTGAGATATATCCATGTACGGTATAGACAGAGAAAACAATGTGGCCGCCTCCTGAATTATTCTCTTTGATTGCCCACTTTCGACCCGCTTCGTTCGCTCGACCCCAACGATTGGTGCTTTTCGCATCATGAACAAACCATTGATGCCAACTCTTGACGGGATCTCACGCGATTAGTACGTATACATCAAGACGCATGAATAAATACTTAATCATTTTTTTAGAAACATTTCATTTTTTAACTTTCAACAAAAACGCACCCACTATTTTATGATTACATAGAAAAAAAATCAGCGGCCTCATTCTCATCGCGCGCTTCGCTCGAAATTTTGATGGCACGCGATACGATCATCTCGGTTCGCACAATATGTGAACCTCGCGCTTTGCGCTCGGTGTTCTATATCCTTTGCATGTACGAATTACTCAATTCGTTTTTGATTTCAAATAAAAAAGGAAATTTGATGTACTTAAGGGCATGTGATACTTAAGAAAAGTAGCAAGTTCATGTGAACAATTCGGTCCAGTTTCTACATCCCGTGTCAAAATTTCGATAGGAGCCTAGTGGGGCTCTGACGAGTATGCTCTATTTCTAGTTGGGATCTAGCGTGGAAAACTAGTCAGGGCCGAGTCGCTAACGTAACGCTTTTGTCAAAATGGGCCCCACTAGACTTTCTAGTAGGGGTTTAGTGAGGTCAGCCCTTACACTACCGCACCTAAAAAAAGGACACCATTAAGGCCCTATTAGACCTCCGCGTTGTATTTGAGGGCATTTATCAGCAGAGTCACGTGACCAATTTTGTTCAGGTAAACGGAAAAAATTTGTCGCTTAAAATTTAACAGACTATTCGAAGAGTCGTGGACAGAAAGTAAAATCGGAGAAAGTTTTGTAAGGTTTCAATGACTTTTAGGAAATAGTAGAAAAAAGTCGAATAACTTTTAGAAAACCAGGTCGAAGAAAACAAGTCGCGTATTTACTATTATAAAAGTATTTTAAACACTAACTGATCTTTTCTAAGAAGGTTGGCCAGAGGTCGGGCCAACAAGGTTGGACCATCTTTAACAAGGTTAGCCTAACTGTGGGCCGACGGTCAATTCGCACCTGGAAAGCGCTATTTTCTTTCTTTTATTCCAAGCGTGCGCAGCCGAGAGGTTTAGTCGTTAGGTTAGTAATGCGTTAATTATAAGTAGAGAGGGTTCGAATTCGCAGCGTTAAGAATAATTTTTCATACTGCCTAAAAGAGCGTTTGTGTAGTGTAGAGGGGGATGTGTGTTTGTAAGTAGGTGTGTATATAAAAATAGTAAGTTAGTGTCTACTTGAAAGTAAATAAAGTTTTGAAATGTACTAAGAATATTCATCGATTCAACCACTGCTCTTATTTGATTTACCTATGTTCCTGCAGTTCACTTAACTTCAATAATGATACTTGGGGCCTTGTTATTTGATTTACCTATGTTCCTGCAGTTCACTTAACTTCAATAATGATACTTGGGGCCTTTACGAATTACGGAAAGTAAGTTAAAAAGTAGTCAAACCTACTGAGATTTTTTTTCGGTGTACGTGTAACGAAAAAGTACTGTCAATTTACTCAGAAAAAATGTCCTAGCTTGAAAACCGATTTTTTTCTGTGAAAACAGTAAACTTAACCTTTCGAGCGAATATCCCTCCGTTTCCGTTAAAAACGGTAAATATTAGAGCCTTAATTCGAATTTCCCTGTACATTTTCTCTCAGTGTGGAAAATCCTTTTTATTTATTATTTTTTCTGTGAGATACACGGAAAAAATTTGTCGCTTAAAAAGTCATCGATTTTGTGTAATACTCGTGGATAGGTTAGAAAGTCGACTAAATATTATGAACCTCCTTATTGAAGAATATGATAGATAATCGCTGAAAATGTAAAACGTAAATTCGAAAGTTTAAGTGACAGTCGCGGAAAATTCAAAACACCGTGGGTTGGGTTCCATTTTCTCTAAACCAGGCATCGAAAGTCTAAGTGACAGTCGAAGAAAATGTTGAACAGTGTAAAAAGGAAAATATTATTTTCCTGCACTTATATAGTTAATTATTTTTCACTTTTACATTACCTATATAATCCTAATATGAACTTAACATTATATTTAACACTGTACATTACAGAAACGCAATTTTTTATAAACACTTCGCAGCACTGAGAATCGAACGTTCGCACGCACGCACGCATCCTAGCCTAATTCTAATCGCACGCCTTAACCCGCATAGCCGATACATGTCGTGGAGACTTGTGTAAAATATTTGGATCACATTCAGAGTTTGAAGGCAAAACTAAAATAATAGATAAATTACAAATTTGACGTAATACACTTTATCAAGGTAAACATATACTTACTCGTAACTAATTCTTCAATGTACGCTTCAATCCAGATTCAAACGAAACCAAACGACACGTAATCTCAAAATCTAACCAAAATTATTACAAAAACATAAAGCCGAGCTGCATTGTCTGCTGTGCGATGCTACGAATTACGTTTCTGCACATCGCTTTTTGTGACTGTCGAGAAAATTTTAGAAGACGGCATATAAAATCTGATGGACTTTAGAATACAATTTACAAAAATATTTGTTTGAATTACTTTCATTTCAAATTATTCGATAGTCTTTTAAAATCTATGACAAATAAATCCAAAGATTATGAAACTTTTCATTACTGAAATGATAACGCTATCTGTCCATTGGCGTGAACAGTTGGCCCGACGACCGGTGCCGGAGAGGGGCCGTCCTATGTCAAAATATGCTTGTAACCGTGTAGAAAATGAAATCAAGGCACTAGCAGGCGCTGATAAGGTACATTATTTGATTAGTACATTATTAGTACGTTATTGATACATTATTTGTAATCGCACGCTTGAATTAAAAATTTCATATTCGCTTTTGGATTCGAACCCTCTAACCTACCTATATTATCTACATAACTAAACGCATTTCTAACGCCTAAAGCCATTCGGCTATTCTCGCTTACCATATTCCGAAAAAAATCTCGCTTATAAGCTACTGCTGCAAAGGCCGTATAAGATGGGTCTGTACCCTGTTAATGAACAATCTTTTTGTTTCAGGTATTTTAATGTTATGGGTTTAAAATTTTTACACTTTCAATGACTGAATTAAATTTCTATAAAACACAGTTTTTTTGTATGAAACTTGGAAAAAACTTTTTTTATCAAAAACATTATCTAATAAAAAGTTGTATACTTTAGAAGTATACATTCTTACAGTACGTTAGTAATAATTTACATAGTATACAACTTTTTACATTTTAATGCCAAGATTTTTTTTTAAATAACGCAATTTCCGCACGGGTATAATCTAGTTGATAATATGCCGACGATTGGTTAAACCATGGCCCGGAGGTGGGCCGACCAAACTATCACGGTCATCTAAGGTAATTCGCCAAGGTTGGCCCGACAGTCGGTTCGAGTCTGGGCCATAGTTGGGCCGACAGTTGGTCGCGCAATGGCAACGGAATCTAGTTATTGATATGCCGACAATTGGCTTAACCGTGGCCCAGAGGTGGGCCGACTGAACTGTCACGGGCATCTAAAGCAATTCGCCAAAGTTGGCCCGACAGTCAGTTCGAGTCTGAGCCATAGTTGAGCCGACGGTCGGGCACATCTTCGGTTGCCGGTGTTGGCTGCCAAAGTTGGTAAAATCGAAACTACCACAGTTGGCCCAACTATGGTCACCAAAACGTGGTCGCCTGAGTAGAGCCAACCGTGGCCCGATTGTCCAACTCTGGCAGCCGACCGAAATTCCCACCTGGGTTAGAATCTCCAACTGCTGCAGGGCCGTGTAAAAAGTGTTTGTGCCCCGTGTAATCGGGAATTTTTAAATGTTATGCCAATTTATGATTCTGATTACAATTTTTAAGATTTTTGATTATTAAATCGATTTTCTATAACATAAAATATTTTTGAAAGAAACAGATCAAATTTTTTAATTAAAGAACATTACATAATAAAAAGAATTATATAAATTTTAGAAGTATTAACTTTTATTATTTCATATTAGTGATACAGGTTATGATTCCTTTGATTTTTGTTTTCAAGAGTAAAATCAACGTATGTTCAGAATCAAAAAAATTAGAGTTTTTTCAATTCCAAAAATATTATGAAACTTTTGAATCAAGAAAATTTACTCATAACGAAATTATGTATTCAAGTTTACTATTCACTCCATGTTAATTGAACTACATGTTTAGTTATTGTTACTACCTAGCTACAATCAGATACACATACGTGCTCGGATATAATTATTATGATAACATGCAAATTCGAGTCAAAATTATAAAAAGTTTTCTTAAAAGTGCTTGATTGTTCTTAAGTAATGATCTTATCTAAGACCGTGTTCAGAAAATCTCTATTTTTCTGAGATAAGATCAAATTTTAATGGGAATAAAGAATAAAGGTTATATTGTATCTAATGGGCCTAATTTTAACCACAAATATTACAAGAATTTAAGTAACTTTTAATATTTTGAACAATATGAGTTTTTACTAAATATTGTACTTTTGTTCAAATTTTGCATTTTACGACCTGATCAATCAATGAAAAATATCTACCTGTATTGGCTCTAGTAATTTCATAATTTTTCAATTGAAGGCCTCGATGCAATAAGGCCCCGAGTCGAAAACTCGAAACTCTTCAATGTATTTAGAGCCTGAAACTAGCCCCTTGTTTAAGCCGAACTGTGCTGAAAAAGGCAATTTGTCCACGTTTGAGAAGTTTTTCAGGGGGGAAAATTACATTAAGTTTGCTTCTGTTTTGAACAGCGTAACGAATAAGGATTAATTCAGGTTCTAAATATTTTGAAAAGTATCAAAGCAGTGGTAAATGAGAAGAAGCAGGAGGTAAGCAGTACCTAAAAACGTAAAACTTGCTCGAGATTTCGACTCGGGGGGCCTTAGCGCTCGAAACAGCTCAAACGTGACGTCCCGATTACCAAATGAACAAACTACTTTTTGATCTTTTTGAATGATAATTTCCAATAATAATGATAAACTATGATTAATAATGAATAATTTTTTAAAGAAATAATGTTTGAACTGTGGATTTGCTGAAAATCTGATATTTTGAGAAAGTCTTTTCATTTTAACATATGTATTTTCTGGGTTTTATGTATTTGGCGTCTTCATTATAGATCATGGAAAAAGTATCAGAGAAAAAGATTAAAAAGCTTTATACCAAAACGGATATTATAAATGACATTGAGGGTATAAGGCAAAAACGATTGACAATTAGTGCTGCAAGCTCTAAATATAATATATTCTATTTGTAAAATCTTTTCAATATTTTTTTTTTATAAGCGTAGACCTAAAAAATGTTTCCGTAAATATTTGCCAGTGTTTATTATTCTTAAAAAATATCAAATCCATATCAATAAAATTATAATATTCTCTTGTCCGAGTATTGGTGCAGCGCTGTCCGGCTATTGGATCAATTCACTTTTACCGTCCAGCAATTGGCTCCAGAGCATTATTTAATGAAGAGAATTATTAAAATGGATTATTCAGATTTAACACAACTCTGGACTTTTTGTTATAGTAGGGAGGACACATACATCAAAATAATCGCGGCAATTCTTGATTCCGCATCACATTTAGAACGATTAATACAAAAAATTGAATGACATTTCCTTAGACGTCCGGCTATTGGTGCTTTTACCTTAATTTGTTAGTTTTCGATCAGCCGAAGAATCAACACATTATTTGTCAAATATTCCAAACACTTACATTAACCAGAATTATGTGTAAAATCAATCATTTAATTTAGTATGTTGTACTATATATCATTCTTCTTCTAGTTATTCATCATTAAATGTTCCAACTATGTATTTTGCTACGTTTATTTATTCACCCGAGAAATCCTTTTTACATAGCACGAAGCATTTGCGCAGTGAAGAATAAATGCGCGCGAGCGAACGGCATGGTTTTGGCACCTCGCGCGACTATGTTTTTGACCGAATTGGATCGTTCCAAAATGCGGGCGATTTTTTTTCTCAATGAAATATGAAAGATAATTGAATGAAGTACATGTGGTTTTTTTTCCAGTCGAAATCCGATGAAGAAGACATTTTTTATCAATTTGTTATAAACAATTATTAAAATTTCACATAAAATTTCAAGTTTTCAAGTCGGAAAAAATCATAGTCAATCCAAAATTAATTTTACAAAAAAAAGTGACAAAAATCTTTAATTGTTAATATTATAAACAAAAAAAATTTTTGAACGAAATCACTTTAGATTTGTGCCAGGAACGGTAAACACTATCGTAAAAAATCATTTTGAAGTAGATTTGAATTTTCATTCAATTCGGGTGATCTGTTTCAGAAATTCTGACCCATTCTACAACTTGTAAAAAATCGTTTTTGGTGGTTATATTTTTTTCAAGTCCGTCACAAGTTTAAAAAAGACAATGTTGGCAAGAAGATTGACTAATAAATAATTTATGAAGTCGTTGAATTCAGAAAATATTACGAATGAGGGACATTTCTGTGAAACGAATATCAAAACGAATATATTCCTCCAAATGGTTTGTCTTTTCTTTCTGTTTTCCAATATAAATCTTTTGAAGTTGATTTTTAAGGAGCTTAGGTATTTTTTATAGGGCATAGATATTTTTTCGAATTCTTCAAGTTAATCCGATGAGAACTCTATGTATATAATTAAATGTGAAAAATAATTTAAGATGCTGAAATTTGAAAGACTTAATGAACGCTAAAGCCGGGTATTAAAATAAAAGTAAAGAGATACTGGGGTTATTTTTCTATACCAGTTGTCATATGTCTCTTGTCGTGCGCGTCGCGTAATAAAATCTCGGCCCAATTAGTTTTGAACAATCTCACGGGATGAGGTCGGCGTTAATTTTCGCAATTAAAGGTCGGCTGTTCTTGCCTCTTTCGCTGTTATGAATACAGGATGCTAAGAAATGGCTGGGACGGGGTATTCCTGTATATACGAGCCACCAAGTGGCGAATTGCGATACGAGTATTTATTAAACTATATATTAACGTTAATGCCAACCCAGCAGACTATCGCAGTGAGCTTAAACCCCACGAAGAGAACTTTATTACTCATACATATGTGCATCCACGTATGTATGTACGTATGTATATAAGAATGTACATGATAATGTAAGTCTATACCTTGAAAAGAGTTGTATTTACACTTGTTTGTTCGCTCGATATAGAAAAGACAAAAATTCTGGTATTCTAATTAGTTCTTTCAACTATAGTGGGAAGATTCCTTTATTCCTTGATCCTTTAAAACATCTTTTCCTACGCGAATAACTCTTGCTCGGGGTTTTATCTCTTATAAGGAAAATTTGATTAGTCTAACTCATTCAAGTTACATTACAAAAGCATCTTTATTAAGCATATTTAAAGACAATAAAATAAAAATTAAGAATCTGGACTTTTGAAACTCTAGCTAGTATATATGCACGGAGAGAAATAACTAGTGTCGCGCACGTGAAAGGTACCAAACATTGAGAACAAGTGAAATGACGCGTGTGAAATGCATGAATTCAAATATTTCACACTAGCCAATTTCACGTGCGTCGCATGTCAAACTCAAGTGTTTGTTACACTGGCCCTCTAATGTTTGCAACGAGTTATCTTGTGGCTAAATCTTAAAGCTCACATAATTAGCATATGAGCGCAGTGTATTTATTGCATGGACAATACCGTATGTTTTATCTTTAATTGAATTACTAAATGTTAATTAAAGTAAATTGGGAGCGAAATGTGAGAATAATTGAGATAGATAGAAAGAAGAAATAAAAAAAGAGCGAAAGTTTTTGGTAGTGAATAGTGAAGAAGGTTAAAGAGGCCTGCTGGGGAGTTGGGGAAGTATGAGGAATGAGATTACAGACGCTGCCTGAGGGATTACGATGCTCTGATTCTTCGATAAGAATGTCAAAATAAGCTGGCTCTCGTCGCCTTGTAATCCCTCGATAGTTGGGATGTACGACCCGAGTAATTACATTGTGTTGATCATACTTTCTAGGCGCAACTATCCCTCAAAACAGGATTCTTCTTCTTCTTCTTCTTCTTTTTCTACTTTTTCTACTTTTTCTACTTTTTCTACTTTTTCTTTTTTTTCTTCTTTATCGTCTTCTCTCGACAGTCATATATC